>VWYI01029883.1:12397-27841 GCA_013399455.1 Anthoscopus minutus | reverse complement strand
TTACAACTGCTGAGAAACTCTGTCTATTAACATGGCCCCCAGAAGACCTGCACACATTCCACTTGTCATGTGGTAGGAAGAGAAGTCCTAAACTCAGCACAGAACCTGGTTGACTGTCTCTACTCAAAGTGCAGCTGATACTTTTAAGCAACCCAGACTTGCACTTCTTAAGTTAACAGATCCTGATACCTCAGCTACATGCATCCTAAGAGTCAGCTACACACACATGTGTGCAAAGTTGTAAGGATTGCTGGACCGCAAGGACACGTGCTGGACTTTAGCTTGCTTTTTGGTCTAGTCAGGAAGGGAAAAGAGCTTGAAGAAACCAATCTAATAAAGTAAACCACATGCAGGTAAACTCCTAACCACCTATCCTGGACAGATCCAGCGGCACACTAAAAAAGGCACCACCCCAGCAGCTTGGTAAGCACTTACTGGATTGCTGACACAACCTTCTGGCATTGGTCTGCACATTTAAAAATCCTTTAGAAACAACAGATCAGATCATTGTGTCAAAACTTCCTTGGAATACTCAGTTTGGAAGAAACCTCAGCAGTACTAACACCATTGCATGGAAAGGGACCCTCTTATTTTCATTAATATCCTTTCCATAAATCAAGCTTAATGATGGTACCGAGTATTCCTCTACAGTAACATGACATGGTTATAGCAATCACATATGATCCTGTAAGAAGGAATTTGTGTTTAATGACTAAAGCATTTGAAACATGAAAGGAGCTTTGTCAGCTGCAGAAACTCTGGCAGAGATTCTGTTTTTCCAAACACAGTGTCAGGATTTAAATACCACATCACTTCTCAGCCTAAGTTTTCAGACCCGGACAAGCCAACTTTCACACAGAAGGAATCAACACTTGTTTTTTAATACCGGAGAGACTGCTTCGAATAAACTCCTGCCAGTAGCTCAAAAAAGAAGCCAAGTCTCTGTATTGAAAAAATCTTTTCACTAATTAATTACCATGCCTCTGTCCAGAACAATGGACATCAAGGGCTATGAAGGATAAAGATTCAATCAGGCATGCATTATGTTGGCTCAACACAGGATTAAATTATGGCTGAAAGGGTAGAGAATTAAATAGTCTCATGATAATTTTTTGATATATACTCTAAGTACTTGCAACTCACTTTACAGTTACATAAATTTCATATGTGCTCAAAACTGTGATCTTCCTGTGCTTAGTAAATGAATTGTTAGCATGTCAAACAAGCTTAAATAGAGGACACCAGGAAGACCTACAATTTCCTGGTCTCATGTGCCAACTACAAACTTCAACATGAGCAGAGAAAGATTCTCATCCATGCTGAATATTAACAGAATACTGTAGAACCCTTTGCCTAAAGGATTTTTACCAAAGACACTGTTCATCAGTTTTCATAATTCTTTAAATAAAGTTCACTCTGCAGGCAGTTCTTGTTCCAGAAAGATACCCTGAACCTGAGCAGATGTGTTTTTGGGAGAAACGAACACTTACACAGTGTTTTATGTGCACACATCAGAGCTCTCATTTTAAATTATCAGGAAGACTATCTTAAGTTCAAGACTTTATAAAATTAATAAATCAGTACAGTAATTCTACCAGTCTTGCTCTTAAGCTCTAGGGCTTTCCAAGAATAGGTGGATACAGATTTTTCTGTATGACAAAGAAAAACAATGCAAAGACTGATGAAATGAGAAGTTTACAGCACAGCACAAATCTGCTTCATGCAGCAGAGCTGCAAGGCTCCACCATAAATTTGAAGCATGGAAATATCACTGCACTTGCAACCCAGACATTCTTGTTTTCACCAAACATCTTTACTTGAATCTACCGTGCTAACAGCAGAGCTAAGCCATGCAATACACAGTGCCCTATGACTTTCCAGATTCCATAAAAGACACACACATAAAATAACAGCATCTCAAACAAATTCACAGCCACTGCACTTCCAACACCATGTACAAATAATCCTCCATAAAAACTCACTGACTTTAATCACTTTAAAGACTTTTGTTGGATTATATTTTGGGAGGGGTAAAAAATGTATTTCAGTGAATTTAATCATGACCAAGATGCACAAATTCAAGATCATCTTAGTGTCAGATTATCTCTCAGGGGTTTTTTTGCAGTCATCATACCAGCCATTGAACACAGACTTGTGCACATACCCCAACATCAGAGTATAAATCATTTAACCAAATACTGTACTATATACAGAGAAGTTGGTCATCTTTCCAACACAGACATAAAAGTAAAATTTTTTTTGAGAGCTAGAAGTCCTAAACATCTATTTAATAGTGAATTATTCGAAAATTTATCAAATAAAAGGGAAAAAAATGGCTGGAAAGTAGGCACATTATGATCAACTTAGAAAAACTAGATACAGCAAAAGGAGTAGTTCAGTAGGAAAAAGAAAAAAAAAGTGAAATGTCTTATATATTCCAGCTAATGGATGAGGACCACATCTTGTCTGTCAGTTTTGTACACAGTCTAGAACAACCACATGGTGCTTACACCATGCTGGAAGGGGTAGTGTTTAAACTGAACTGTCACCTGCTCCACCTGTCTTCATGTACACAGATTGACACTTGTGCCTGACAGATCACATGATGCTTCCTCATTGATGCAAAAGAGAGGGAAGTTCCCAATGCTGAGTCCCTCACTGTGCCCCCCTTGCAGCCTGCTGCCTTTAAAAAAGTTAGTTAGATAATATTCCAGAGTAGAATTTGCTAAAATATTACTGAAAAGGACTTAAGTGTAAGTTTACACAAGCAGGTAACCAACCCCAGTGACTTCAAGTTAAGTTCAAGTTAAGGCATCTGTTGAAGTTGGTTTGGGAATTATGTCAAAAAAAAAANCTGTTTTTGTTAAAAAAAAAAAAAAAAAAAAGAACAAAAAGGAAGTGACCTACTTGATAGACTCATTCAGAGGTTTATATGTTCAGACTCCCTCAAAACAGGTTGACAAGAGGTATTTGCATGTATTTCCTTAAGTACAAACTGTGAAATGTCACACAGTATAATTCTTGATTAATCCATTAGGTTCATATAGACTCAAGATTTTTCCACAATCTTTCTATTTGCTGCCTATTTCTGTTCACATGAGAAAGTCCTCTTCCTGTTTCCTAAGTATATCCAAATGCTTAAGAATCAGAGTAGAGACTAAAACCAAAATGGCAGCTTAGGTGCAAAAAAAGAATGAGTGGCTTGAATAAAAGCAACCTGTGCTATAGACATTCAGAGATCTTTACAACATGTTTAAATTCCAATTTAAAATAGGATGGCAAAGATATCAAGAGTCTCTTTATGAATCCTCACTTCTTTTCCCTTTCTTCATCCTTTTAATTCACTCAGAAGCTGCCAATGAACTGTAAAAACCATGTAACAGAAGCTTTAGCAGGATTCTAATTTTGGTCACAGATAACTTAGTAGAGCAATTCTAGATAATATTAGCTGAGATTTATGATGCATTCAACATCTTCAGATGCACAAGAGTATTTTCGGGCATCACTTGGAAGGACAATATTCAATGTACAGCTGGTAAATTTTACTCCTTTTTTTTATCCTATTTCTATACAAGAAGCATATTCATGCTGCACTTTCTCAATTCTTTTTCCAAAGGATCTATTTCTTCAGCATGTCTGGTCAAGCCTCACTTTCCAGGTATCAAGACAATCCAATTAGAGCTGTTTTTGAGAATATAAGTTAGATAAACTATTATCACCTCTCTGAACAAGATGTACCAACAATTAGAGGAAGATCAGCCTTCTTGGTGCAACTCAGGATAAGAAAGGTCAGTCAATTTTTTCTGAACTCCACGTATGTTGTGTTATATCTGTTCCATTTCTGTTGCATTATTACTTAACTAAAGTAAATAAACTAAATAAAAAACGCTTACATAATTATTTGTTTTACCTGCCATGATCAAGAATCTCTTCTCCAAAGAGGAAAGAGCACCTATAAAAGCCTAGATCAAGTTCTTGGTAATGGAACTGCACTTTTATTTTTATACACTTCCCAATTTCTGTCAAGCCTGAGATCTTCCACATCCTACTCAGGCCAAATTAGGGGTTTGTCAGTGATTACACTTCCTATTAAAAGATAAGAAGAAAGTCACCTTGAAAAAGTATTTTTAAAACCTTTTTAAAGAACCATATTGGCACATTGCTTTGTTACTGCCTCTTTAACTGATGAAAGGAACAAACGAGAACTGTGACTTTTACCAATGAGTGAGAAGATGATGGACTCATCTTTGAATCCTTGACACCTCATTTCCAGCAGGCAGTAGAAATTCTTTCTGTAACACCAAGCCTTTATTCTGTATGGAAATCACTGCATGGATTCTAAGATCTTGTATCAAGCTAATTTCACTTGAAAACACATCTCCAGTTCACTGTTAACACAGGATGATCTAGAATGCCTGACTCCATTCTTCCTTACATCACAAGACTGAACCTAGAAGCTTTAAAGTCATTGCTTATTGCTGTAAAACTGGAAGTGCTTTCCAAGTGATACTGAATCTAAAAAACTGCTAGCTACTTGTAGAATGACTGAAGTGAGTGAGGGAAAGATGAGCCAGCTGCTTCAGCTTGTTCCCAATTCTGCATATAGATACAGATAAAGGGGGACATTAGGAAGGATAGTTTTTAATCACAGCAATTGAGACAACAATGTTTCCTTATTATCCATGCATTTCCATAGATCAGTTCAACATGCTTCCAGGCACAGGATACCATACTGTCAGACTATCTTGTAAGCGCATTTCTACTGCTAGAAAGTTTCCCTTTTGGCTTCAGACGACCACTTTTCATCAGCACAGACATGTAAGTTCAAAGGACTCAGTGACCAAACAATCCAAAATTTAAACTATTAGAATATTCTTCCTTTAATCTCAACACACTTATCTTTCTGTGTTTATTAAAACTCCACACTGAAGGCAGAAGAACCTTTAAAGCCGCACCAATATATTGGCCAAGGCTAGGTCCACCTTATACAAGGCGCCTGTGTGGAATCCAGGATCAGAAGGAACATGTCACAGTCAGATTTCTGGAAAGCAGGTAAATATATAATCAGGCATACAAGCTCCAGTGTTTGGAGGCTAAACATCAATTTCTGCTGTTTCACCTTGACATATCATTAGGCAGAATGGAGCAATGGTGCACCAAAGAACAATCTGTGGGTACCCTGGAGAGTCTGACGTGCTTCCTAAACTAAAACATGGGTAATTGTTAGTCTGCTGCAAACTTGCCGCCAGCTCTGTTACCAAAAGAACCTGGTTCAATCTTCACAGAAGGCTACAATGCTGCACATATCACATCTCAGTTATCAAGCACTTCAGCGAAAATCCATTGTCAATTATTTAAAGAAACTAAATAGTAATCCAATCCAAGGATAAGAGTTTCTCATGTTTAATCAAACAGATCTCCAGTGCACACTAGCAATTTATGTATGAATACTAGTCCATTAAGAAGTTGAGACCATTTCTGAAATGCAAGTGTCTTGAATGGTAAAAGCACCCAGCATAACTTACCTAAACAATCCACAACCTAATTTAATTTTTAAAAAAATCTTCAGATTAAATATTAACCAGATTCTGGGAGATTACCCAGGGAAAACATCACATATGCTTACTTTGTTTTTACGCTTTCCTAGGCAGTTTATGGATGCTGGGCTTTCTGTTTACAGACAAGTGTTCTTTTTTTAAGATACATATGTATGCATTTATATACACCCACACACATCTTAACACACACATACATAAAATAGTATATTTTATTAAAAATTCCTTCTTCTTCTGTATGTTTCCATTTATGTATGCAGTCACATGCACGCATACAAATAAAATATACACATTTTTAAAGGGCATTTAAAAGATAGACTGTGACTTCCAATCCATTACTAGTAACAACCCTGTCCAGTTCAAATGGGCAATATCCTAATAGAGTGCAAGATCACATCAAACAAGAGAAAGCTCCTGATGCAGGGTCTTTCTTCAATATTAGAATAGGAATATTCTATTCTAAATACAATATTAGAGTAGGAATCTTTTTCTTACAGGTAGCCATGCCCACACCTGCTAATGTGTGATTGGTATTTCAGATCATTCTCTTGCATTTATCTTGGCTCCCTAATGACTTGCAGAAGAGCAGAGAAAGAAGAGTGGCAAATGTGTAATCAGTTCTCTGCTCAGGGATGGACTTCCTGGAGACCTTCAAGTCTTATGCCTTTAGCATTATCAGTCATTCTGCTGCCTTAGTTTTCAATCCCCTCTGCAAAGCTATCAGATCTTTTTGGAAGCTGCTAATTTGCAGACCCAGGGAAATTACATAAGATGTTATTTTAGTCGTGAACAACGCATTAAATTTTGGATTCTGCTCCTGTTGTGCATTAGCACAATGAATTCTTCACCAGATTTTGGATAATGATGTCTAGGCACTTGGGGACCAGGTTATGGCTCTTTATCCCTATCTGGAAGCTAAATTTAAGACTATCCAGACACTGATTTTTCTGGTCCCATCAAGAGACAACCATGCCATAGCAATAATAGCATTAATAGGAACTCCTGATAGATTCTGCATGATTTCTGACAGTGCACTGCATGTTAGAAAAAGGAGCTGGATGGACCTTCAGTCTGACCCAATGGCAGTTCTTACTATTTGAAAACCTACTGTATTCAATGGGATCCAAGTACTTTCAGGTTTGCAATGGACTTACATATACTACATAGCTAGGCTGTAGGACTTCACTGTCAACATAAGTAAGTTTTCCCTTTAACATTGTGTTTACTTTTGCATTAGTACATAATACTCCTGCACTTTGATACTAGATGCCAACTACAGAACTAAAATGACTGCAGATATCCTGCCTAGTCCTGTACTCAACACAAACAGGAAGTCGTATCCTGAGACCTCAAAACACCAACAATTTCCTTCTATTTTGAAACAGCACTGTATATTATTATAAGGTTAATTTACAAATTAAAATCTGTAGTCTTCTCTCATCTACTGCTTAAGTGCACTGCTGCTTCTTAAAGTAAGTAAAATCCAAATACAAACATGTCATTTATTTAAATGCATTTGCATCCAATTGTGGCCCACAATCACCTATCCAGAGATTTGCCCTTCCTGCTGAAGTTCACGAAGAAAATAGGAAAAATATTTTCCTATTTCCCCAGACTAACTCTGCTCCTCTGTTTATTTCACACTGACTGGCTTTCTGTCCAAAGGTTTTATAACAGAGGTAGAAGTAGTAACTTGCTTTATTCATGAAGCTTACTGCCAAACTACTGGAAAGATTTCAAACCCAGAACTCTGGAAATACAGATTTAACAAAAACATTGCTCTAGCTAGACTTGGTTAAATGTCACAGTTGAAAGACTTACTGTGCTTACTTTCTGCTTGTTAAGTAAATATTTCCAGTATTTCCAAATTAAGAAACTCTACAACTGAGACTAAGTGAATACAGCATGAGCTGTATGAAGTTGAGGAGCAGAATAGATACTTACCTGAAGGAAATAAAGTTATGGGTCAAAAAAAAGTTAATGTTAACCCTTCAGATGCAAGTATTCTTAGCCTTCCCAGCCTAGTTATAAGGAAGAATAGTAAGCATTGGAAGTGATCTAAATTTTGAAGTAATTACAGAAAAATAAAACTCAATGTATTAGCTCACCCTGGAGGAAAAAACAGAGTAATCTAATTTAAACTAGTCTATGGCTGTCCAGAGAGATTACCTCCTGGAAGTACAGTAATTATATTTGTAAAGTAAAATCATTTATGCCTGGGGTAGGGAAGCCCAAGGGATTTATTTTTTTATTATTATTTGAAATGTGTAAAAGCTTTATAGTGACATCCGTAATGAGAAAAGAGCTTTGTGCACAAAAGTACACATTCTGTGTAATGGCCCTCATCAGAAGCAGTAAACAGATAAGTGTAACTGGTACAACTGTATCACACCAGATGTCACATATGAACAGACATACTGTTGTACTTTTATATATAGGACCCATACATTCTTAGCTAAGTAGTAGACTGCTCTGAAACTTAATTACACAAGCATTTCTTGCCAAATTTGTGATTAGACTAATTCTTACATTTCTAAAGAAAGTATTCTCAATGGTTTCACTGAATTTTCCTCTAGGTAGATTTTGTGCTAGTACTTACAAATAAAATGACTTTAAAAAAACCAACCAAACACTACATTCTTATAAGTTCAAACTCACTTAAAGTGTCTTGGTTTAACAACTCCAGTTAATACCAAGACCTAACAGTACCATTCTGACAGTCTCACTGTCATATAAAACTCTCAAAACAGTTGTGTTTTTTTGAGAAACAAGGTGTGTGGAAAAACAAGGCTTAACTTAGGTCTTCTCTACAAAAGAGAATTCTACCAGGAGCCAGAACTTCATGGTTTGAACAGTTAAAAAGAGACAAAGTAAAACAATACCAGAAACTTTAAATCATCTATGAAGAAGTTATCTCAGAAATTTCAAATTACAAAAATGCACCATGAGACCTTCCACTTTATGATGAGTCCACTTGCTGAACAGTCCACCGTTCTCTTTTCCATTTCCTATTCATTAGTACCAATAAAGTACTTCTTCCTTCTGAAGGCCCCTGCTGCTTTCCTGAACAGCATGGAATCTGATGTAAGACTAAGAACTGTGTGCTAAACTTGGTAAGAACTACACATTTCTTTCTGCTGCTGTTTGGTTACTCTGTGCTGTTTGCAGAGTTATTTGCCAAGATTTGACACAGTTTAATGTGCACGCCTCAATTCATAGCTAATAAATTCCATTCAGCAGTAAACCTGCCTGCTTCCAAGCGACAGCACAAACAGTCCCAGCAGAGACAGCACCAATCTCCCCAACTAATAGACTGCTGGATGGGAGAGTCATTTTTTGATCCAATTACAAGAGCAAGATTTCTAACTGAATCAATTTTTGGCAACAGCGGATATTTTTTCTTTTTTAACGAACGTAGCCACTTATTTGTTAAGAAGCACCAGCTTATTTATCAGTGTACTCGCCAAGCAAACAGGCAGCCGCACGACAGGAGATGGCTTCTGTACTCACCCGGTGCGGTGGCCCCGACAGCCCCGAGCCCGTCCCGGCGCCGCTGTCCCGGTGTGGCCACTGGAGAGCGCGCTTGAGCCACCTTTCCGAGCCGACACGGCGCGTTCCGGCTCCGCACTCGGAACTTGGAAATCATTGAATATAAAACCCTTTTCTGCCCCTTTTTAACAACAGACAAAGCCTCTTACCTTCTCACCAGTGTACACATCCAGTTAATCTCCCATTCCAATAGCACGACTTCTAACAATGTCTGGATCGCTAAGACTTACCCTTTGGGAACCAGTGGTGTGTGCGGTAGACACAAGGACAGACGGATGGATGAATTTTTTTCCTATCAAATTATGTATCAAACTCAAGAGACAATTCAACTCTTCGGTGCTCTCATACCCCTTTCTCTTTGTGTATCTATGGCCTGTCCTCAAAACTGCCCAAACATTTCTCCCCTCCAGCAACGCGAACATGAAGCAGATGCAAGGGTTCTCAACCACCAGTCGGAGCAATGCAAGCACAATCATTACTGCTCTGTGACCAGGTAATGTTACAGAAGTGCTGATTAACACCCAGCAACACCAGTTACCAGTTTATCTTGCTTCCCAAAGCACAATGACTTAAAGGGAGAGTGTCCATTTGATCCCTCTTGTGACAAGATACCTGGGAGATTATTGCAGAGCTAATGATGGACAACTCCTCTCACACAAGAGGCTTACATCACGGTTGAATTTTATCCATGCAGCAAGTGGGCCACCCCACATAAATCTATGAAAGAATTAAAACAAATTCACAGAGATGAAACCAGTGTTTCACTTGATAAATAAGCCTCACTGTTTTAAATATCACACATAGCAATGTACACCCAGTTTGTCCTCAGGGAAGATCATGTAAGACAAATGCCAACTACATCAAGCAACAAGCTCCTGGAAGCTGTTAAAATACTACAAAGATTAAATCTGTATAAAGGTGCTCCACTGGTCAGAAGTGACCAAATCAAGCACTGCTCAAACTATTTTGCTGTTCTGTACCAAATTTAGTGTAAGCAGCAGAGCCGTGCCAGTAGATCTGAGAAGAGGGACTGACTGCCTGATTTGAATTCAGGTGACTGAATGCCCTAGTGTCACACACTCCACGAACATTAAGTTTCACTTACCAACTTCTCCTAGCCTGCATGTTCTTTACCAAAGAATGAGTAAACTGAACTTTCAGTTGTTAATTACAGCTTCTTCTAGTGATCTGAAGAAAGCATGAGAAGCTGTAAGCAGCAGTATTACTACAGCAAAATTAATCATGTTCAAGCAATTTCTGTGCAGCAACCCTGAGCTTTGCTACAGCACAACAGCTCACAATACAGTAAGCCAGAATAGCTTGGAAAGGAGCTTCATTTGTTAGAATACAGTCTGTCTTCCCAGTTTGAGAACTTCTGCTGCATAAGCAGTTTCATCTTGCCAAAAAGATCTCTGTAAACTTCAACAGAGGATCAGGAAAGGCATGAGGTGGAATTTTAATAAGATACATAAAGGCTGACTTACCAATCGGCCTACAGACTTGTTAAAAAAATAAATCAACATCACATAAAAAGTTGCTGATATGTTTTACATACAAAACCTCTGACATGATCCCTGCAGTCAGATCTTTGAACAATTAATGAATGAACATGGAATCAAACTTTTTTTTTTTTAATTTTATCATGGAATGGAATAATGGTCAGGATGGCTGATACATCTTTCTTTCATTCTCCTGATTTACTTGAGGGCTCCCCTATCTTGTGTTACTAGTCTTAAGAAAAATCTTTACCCAATCTTTTCATCCTCAGTCTATTTACTCTACTTTCCTCCATCCTGTGTTTGGATATTCTAAAAGGTATCACTTAAACTTTTCATTAATATGTATTTGAACAGTGGGTGGAGATAATTAGAAAATTAAACCCAAACTATTTGAGTAGTCACTCTTACTACAGAAGCAATATTTGAATGCCAGAGCTCTTTCAGTAAGAGGCTTAAGTAAACTACCTTAAAATAAAATTTAAACTTTTCCTTACATCCTAATTTTAATTATTTCAAGAGTACCTTAACAAAATGGTTGCAATCAAAATGTAAAGGCTTAATTGAAATCAACAGTTGTGTCTCCACCTGCTGGAAAGGTGAATTTAACTGAAACAGTAATTTTATCCTTTGGGATTTGGGTAAGCAGAAGCTGCAAGAGAAGCAATGTTTTTGTGTAAGATACAAAGAATTCGTATGTATCATGTCACGATGTTATGTGTCCCTCTCCCCCAAAAACAAGTTTGCAGAAACCACTGCCATTCTCTACAGTAAGCACAGATTTCACTGAGTCCCTGTTCTCAAACAGCTCCTTGTCAGAATGTAAAACTAGTCAATACTCTAAAAAACACGTAGGTAACTTATTAAGAAATATTTGTTACTAGTAAATCTGAAATGTCATCTGATTTCAGTATCTTTCTAATTTCCACCATAGCTTCATGAGACGTGGACACTAGAATGAGTTCTTTAAATAACTGATGTGTAAAACCCATGGAATGGTTGCTAATATGAAACACTGTTAGTACAAAACACCTTTTTCTATTAATCCACAGACCTTGAAAATAATTAGAATATGATGATAAGACTAGACAACATCCCATTTTTCAATACTTATTGTTATTATTTAACAAAGGCTGTGAAATTACTGTAACTTCAAAGACTCTAATTAACCCAAAATAGGAAAGTAAATGTTTACATATGGAAGAACCCCTGGTCCTAACCTCTCTTTCTATTTTTTTTTAGTCTCTATTATTCTTGTAATAGCGACATCAGCCATAACTACATAATTCAGGTTTGCTTTATTCTGAAAAAAAGCAATTTTAAGCCACAGGATAGCACATTTTAAGCCACAGGATAGCACATTACCATCGCCATGCTTGTTGCATGACAGTTTTGCTGTAGTATAACCTGAGAGCCAACTGCAGATGCTTATAATGAGTGACCAGCTCATCTGTATTTCAGCCTGTCTCTCGCTTGTCACATTGAACTAAATTCACTCTTCCCCAGCACCCTCCATGAGCTTTTTCTCTTGTGGGGAATAGTAAAACTCCTTTTCCCTTTCACAGACTTGCTCTTAACTCCACCATCATATTCTACATTTTATTTCCACATCAACAAGTCCAACAGTTGTCCGTACTGCTCCAGTTGCAGGTTGCTTCTAAAAATTCAGGTTTTTACCATATGTGCAAGGCCAACCCTTCGAGGTTTTATCCATTTTTAGTTTAAGCACAGAACATGATGGGGCATTTTATTTTAACATATGTGAGCTTTTCATCCTTTCAGATCTTGAGAATATTATTCCTTCCACATCTGCATGGAGATTGTCACAATCCCAAGTGCATACCTGTCTCTTAAGCAAAGAAATTCCTCCCACTTGTCTTCAGCTGTGAGAAAAGATTCACTGATCAATGTCCTACACAAAGGATCAAAGGGCACTCACAAGCCTGGGACAGTCACACCCAGTGAGAACTTTAAATAATTTGGCAGAAAGTATGGGTTTAAAGGATTCTGGGCTTTTAGAAAATGGCATTCAAACTACAATTTCTGCAAATAAATACATTTAAAATAACACAAAAATTCAGAGACTGAATCACTGTACAAAGAGACTCATAGCAAAGAGACTTTTGCTTGTCATTTTGGTACTATAAAGTTTTCTCCAGATCACTGACCTCTGTTTCTGCACACAGAAATACCAAATGCACAGACCCAACAGCAAGCTGGAGCTCGATGCTAACCAATACTCAGTGTTTGAAGACAATGCTCTGATCACATCCTGAACAACTTAAAATAAAGCCAAATTTTTTGATCGATTACTTGGTTTTCCTGCTTTTACTATAGTTAAATATCAACTAAAAATGACAAAACTAGTAAGTTGCACTGCCAAGATTTCTGTTCCTTTCTACCTCTCTGAGGTTTACATACACACAAATTCAAAAAAAGGAAAATAAAGATCACATTAAAACGTTATGCTCTAAATAAGAATTGTCATAAAAGTCAAGAGTTCTTGCAGATATTCATCTTATTAGCTTTTGTTAGGACTCTATCATATTTTTCAGGCACATTTTCAATACTTCCTCTCTTATTTTTCTTTTATTTAAAAATAAGAAAAAAGAAACCATCATGATTTAATAGATTCCATTATTTTAAAAGGAAAAAAAGGCTCAAGAAAGAGGTAGTTCAAAAAAGGTCCAATTGCACATATGTTGCAACAGTTTTTCAATCATTTTAGAGACTTAAGAGTATGCAGTTGGCCCACTAATAGAGCAGCAGAACAGATACCATTCCACTAGTACTGTATATTTGTCAATAATTTCCATATTAATTAGTTCTCAACAAGACAAGCTGAATGAGCAGTGATCCATAAGATCTAAAACAAATGCAAGCACCCTGAATTCAAGGAAGCTGATTATACATTAGATGTCAAAGATTCCATTAAAAAACAAATAAATAAACAAAAAACTCAGAAACCTAAATGACAATATAAAAACCTAGCAATGCTACCAGCATTATGATACCATACCTCAGTACTGCAGGTTTTTCACAGCAACACAGATCTCAGGTAACCTATCTAGTGCAATACTTTGAGAACAAATTAAGGACACAAGATCATCAATTCCAATCATTTCAAAGGAGGGAAGAGGAAACTAAAGATTTCTCTGAAGGGCCCTTTAAAAATCCCATTTAAATGAGCTCAAACTAGACTCTGATTGTCAGCACTTTCTTTAAATGAGAATTTTCTCTATGTCCTTTTCAAGAAGAATTTTTTGGCAGATGTTGTATGGTCCGGCCACATGTCAAAGTGTTAAAAGCCAACCACCTCAGCAGAAATAAAAAGAAACATTATGATGCTAGTGTCAACTCAACCAGTTTAACAGACACTATCTGTTCAGAAGCAGCACACTAAGATTTCAAAGCCTCCTCTAGTCCGACATCTATTTATAGCTGCCCAGTCTCTGCACAATTTCTCACAGCCTCTCCTCCTCTCAAAGCCAAGTGGGAGAAGTTTAATGGATATAATCTTGGGCCTTGTGCCGCAAGACAGCCAGAAGATCTGCAACTCTTCTCCAGCAACCCATGTGCAGGGAGACTAGGTGTTAGGAGAAGAGACTGGTCGAACCTAGGCAGGATCCAAAAACATGGGATAAACCTTCCCTCTGTTTTAGGAACACATGCATTTTTCCTCAGCCAGCAAGCTGACAGTAATGAACCACATCAACATCAGAGCTTCAGCAAAAGACAGCAGCCTGCTTCCTCCTAAACATCAAGCAACAGTCTAAGCCAGCTGCCTCTCAAGCCAAGACAGAAGCTATCCAAGCCAGCTCTGACCCCCGGACAGCAGCAATGTCATCCAAGCACCTTCCCACCTACAATGCTACTGCTGTACATTGCACCTTCCTCAAGGAAACTCAGAGGGTGCTGGCTTTTTTCCCATGCAGTCTACCCACCACCCAGCCATACATGATTTTTAAAAGCACTGATCCAAGTAAGTTCTCCTTCATCTCCATCAGATGTAACATCGCGGGAAGGGTGCAGATATTTTTCTGTAAATGAAGCACAACGCCACAGGCTGAACTCTGGTCCAAGCTCCGCACATCCATCCCTGGTGCCTCCTCTCCTACGCCTACATCCACTTGCCTGTAGTACTCGTACAACGACCGAGGAGATGACAGCACTGCTGGAAACTCCTGCCCACCTGATCACAACCACATTTTCGCCCCTTTCCCCAGTCAGAGGCAGACGGAAGGGGAGGGTTGACTTCCTCGGATAGAAAATAGGCAGGGAAAGGCCGGGTCAGAGATCAGGAGAGGAAAAACCACCCCAAAGGGAGAGGAGATAATCCCCGAGAGGAGAGGCTGCGGAGGAGCATAAACGCGGAGGGAGGGACAGGCACAGCGAACTGGGGGGATAATCCGGCAGAGAAGGGGGAGATAATCCCCTCGGAGGGGGGAGGTGGAGGATCCCGAAGAGGGAGGGGCGGGAAACCTGATAATCTCCAGGAGCAGAGAAAATACCGGAGAAGGGGGTGGGGGAAGGACGGTGGGCGGGTGGATAATCCGGAGCGGCAGATGAAGCGCGAGTCTCCCGGGGACGCATCCGGAGGCGGGAGGAGGAGGGTTAATCCCCGCTCTAGGGGTAAAAATCCCTCTTCCCGGACTCCGGCGCTGCCATGTTCTCTCCCCTGCAGGCCCGCCCGGCCCCGCTACCTGCGGACGGCTCTTCCCGCCTCACGCCACACGCACACGGGGCGCCTCCGCTCCTGCCGCCGGGTCGAGGGACTCGGCTGGGATGACTGCGGGACCCCGCCTCCCACCACCATTTCCCCGCCGGCTGGGAGGGACGAGAGA
>VWYI01029883.1:0-12231 GCA_013399455.1 Anthoscopus minutus | reverse complement strand
CACCCCGCATGTGTGAGCGGTGTGTGTGTGTGTGAGTGTGTGTGTGAGAGCGTGGGTGTGATTGTGTGTGTGTGTGAGAGTGTATGTGACTGTGTGTGTGAGAGTGGGTGTGTGTGTGTGTGTGACTGTGTGTGTGAGAGTGGGTGTGATCGTGTGTGTGTGTGACTGTGTGTGTGAGAGTGGGTGTGATTGTGTGTGTGACTGTGTGACTGTGTGTGTGACTGTGTGTGAGAGTGTGGGTGTGAGTGTGACTGTGTGAGTGAATGTGTGAGTGTGTAGGGCAGGGCGAGCGGCGAGCGAGAGTGCGAGTGTGTGGGAGTGCGCGTGTGCGTGTGTGCCCGCGTGTCACAGGGTGCGTGTGTGTGAGAGCGCGTGTCCGTGAGGCGGCGGTGGGGATGGCGCAGGGCCGCGCGGGGACACGCGTGTTCGTGTCAAAGCACGCGTGTGTAAGGGCCGCCGTGGGTGTTGAGCGCTGGCGAGTGAGGAGGGAGCGAGCGTGCCCGTGTGCGAGCGTGCCCGAGTCCTCCGCCGGTAGTCCCGGACCGGGTTCGGGCTCTGCCCGGGCTGCCTTGGGCTCTTCCCGATCTGAGTCCGGAGGAGACACGTGGCGCTGCCTGCTCAGTCGCCGAGCGCGAGAAATGCTAGCGGAGAAGTCACACATTTCAGAGGGGAAAGGGAAAGTGGGGAGTTTCCCCGGATGCCGATAACCTGTAAGACCGCTTAAATGGAAATAACACTGGGAAAGCGATTTCCCCGCACTTCTGGTCACTGTTTAAACTTTGTCTTGAACAATGATTATAGAACAGCTCTTGCTTTTTGTTTCAGGGGAGGCTCTTACCTTTGGATACTCGCGGACTTAGGGAAACTGGGGTTGCACACAGTCAGTCCTGTATGCAGAATTCTCGCTAACTAAAGCTGGATTTTTTTGGTTTTCACCTAAGGGTAAAATTTGCTCCAGAAATGAAATGCTCATATCCAAAACAATCTGTCATTCCTCAGTTTGTTTGCATTCACTTATTCCTCCTCATATCACCTTTCCTGGAAATTTTTGAATCCAAGCATACGCTTTAACTGCAATCTGCATAATTACTCTGTTTTAAGAATACCTGGTAGCCCAGTGTGACATTAGGTAACTCTTCATAACAAGCTGTCTGCAATTCACACTGGCTTTTTCTTTGGGAGCCATTGAGGGAAAAGGGAAAGCCAGAGCTAATAGAGGGCAGAGTTCTAACAGAAAATCCACTAGTTACCCATTTTCATGTTAATGGGTTCAGATTCTGCTTTCCTACCAGATAATGACTAAACTGATTTCTATGCCACCAACAGTATAAAAAAAAATGGGCAGCTGATACAGAAACTGTAGAACAGCAGCCAGCAGGTGAAAAACCTCTCAGATTGTCCAATAAAGTTGTATCAAGTAAATGAGATCCTGTGCACCATATCTTAGGGAAACAGCGTGTAAAATTCCTTCAGGAATTATTTTTACTTACTCTTCAAATTACAGTAGCTACCCTGTGCTGAGAGCTTCATTGGCATGTGGAATTATACATCCCCAGGTCCAAAGAGCTTACAGCCCTCCTGCAGTTTCTCAGTAAAAAAGTCCAAATTGAACATATTTTTGGTAAATGACTTCACAAGCAGTTATCTTTTCCTTGTTAAATTGATAGGAAACTTAAAATGGCATGAGGGATTCTAAGCAACATAATGACCTCTACCACTAGTGTTTGAACCGCGGCAGCTATGATGGAAAAACTGACAGGCATAAAAAATCCTCACTCCCCAAAAAATAACATCGTTTTTTCTCCTTTGCCTGTAATTTATTTTTGGGTAGTGTTCTAATTGAAACAGAGCCACAAAATGCATAAATGCCAGCTCATCCCGTATTTCACAACTCAACATCTTGTTGACTTCTTCTCTTACAATTTCTGAATTTGTGAAAACTGAACATTACTAAGGAGAAAGGGTTGTAGCAATTTATGCTGACATTTTTCATAATATCCTGACTTTACCTTCGTGGCCAATGAAAGAAAATGGCTTCACTGCAAAACTTAGAGGCTCTTTACTACAGTTCAAGTCAAAGCTTGAATCCAAACCTGTGAAATACAAGAGCCCATTTTTGGCTGCAACAGAAATATCTAAACACAAAGTACTTTGACTGCTCCACAGTCTTTTGAGCGTCTTCCATTCTGGCCTCTGCAGCTGCTATTTGGCTATTAAAACCCTCTAGGGAATGTATGCCAAATGCTCACACACCATTTTTTGCCCACTATTTAATCTGTTTGTTCCATTAGGGTCAAGAAAGAAATAAATATGTATTGTTTTAGAGAAGAACTTAGAAGCTGATGTTCACCCTCTGTCAGGAATTATCATATCCTTTGGGCGTTTTGCTACTTACGTTCTTGTGCTGCTCATAGCAGAAATCCCCCATACAAGGATGATCCTTAGGACTCTCCTGGTGCTGTTCAATCTGAGAGCTTGGAAACATTCCTGCAGTGCAAAAACTGTAAATCTCCTTTATCCATTTAATGGTCAATTACTGCACTTCAGCCAAGCCTCACCCTGTTCCCAGTTTGTGGTAGAGAAGACAGGACCCGGCCAGGGCTGACTTATGTCCCAGCAATTTCTGGCCAGTGATCATGGTCAGCCAGGCATAGTCTAGCAGAGTGACAAAACTGAGTTTCTTTATGCCAGGGATTATCACAGTCTCTGTCTAGCCACAGGATTCGGGCAGTACAAGGACTGTCTGGTAGGGCAGCCCTGATACTTTGGCACTGATTGATTTGCATTCACTAGAACTGGAGTTCATGACTCCACAGAGCTTTGAACTCAGCCTCTGATAATACAGATCTCACTGGAGTGCTTTTGCTATGAAGTCTTCTGCTCCTTTTTGTAAAACTGTAGGGACCAGGGTGGCTAACATTCTGACAGGTCTCTGCTGATGCTACAAGCAACAAGGTAGCAAGGAAAGCTGCAAGGTAGAAGTCTTTCTGCCAGGTCTTCTTGTTTTGGGACTCCTACCCTGATGTTAGAGGAGTTAGAGCACCAGGCATTCCAGTATACAGAATGTGGAAAGGAGGATGTGGTTTTCAGTCCCATTATAGTTCTGGGTGTACACATGGAAAACAAAACCTGTAATTACCACCAGTGCTGCTACAATAGTGGAGAGATTATCTGCTGGCTGGTGTCAACTGTGCCGAAATTTTGTTTGTGTTATTCTCTGCAGAACTCTGTGAAATCCAAATTCTCTATCACTGTTCTGATGGCTATTTTCATGACAAAATGAACAGCTGTACCTGCAAAAGAGGTACTGCTTTGAGTTTGTTCCCCTTTCCATGCTTGTTATGGCAAACTGGTGTTGAGGGAAGGACTTTGAGATGGTGTATGTTTTTTTAAAGGAGGTTTTAAGTTGATTGCTGGCATACTCAGCAAGTCCAGTGTTCCACACACTTTCATTAACCAGTGCCTAATTTGGATAAACATTTATTGTGATGAGTCTTAAGATAGATCTAACTTTCAACTACTTTTTTTGATAACCACTAAAAAAATATGCTGTCTTCATGATGTGAAAAAATTAAGACAATGAAGTGTCATTTTCTTTTCTGTATTTATCACTGTTTGGAGATCTTATGATGATAACTTGTTTCTGTATCCATTGACATGACATCCAAGGTATTTTTTACTAAGTTTTTTGTGCCAAATAAATAAGCTAGGGGATTTATCAGTATTATTATATATAATTATCATTATTACTACTTTAATTTCTTTTTGGTGTCTAGTTTGTTTTCCTTTCTGTATGCAAGACATCATAGAACGTTAAAAAAAATATATCCAGCAAATACAGCAAAATTTCTAAGAAATTATGCTATTTTCCAAACTATGAGTTGCTCCAGAGTAACTCATTAAAAGTTCACATAGATAATAACAAATATTGACAGTAAAATAAAACCAGTTTTCTTTCAGGAGCAGATGATTAAACCCACAATATTTAGGAGAATGTTGATTTACATGGAAAGGTGGTATGAAAGAATAAAAGAAAACAGTACCTACGGAGTTAAAAGGCTACATGTGTAATTCCTGTGCTATTTTCATCACTGAGGTCTGTTTGCATGTGGAATTCAACTCCATAGAAGGAGATAATGAAGACAAATAGTATGGCTTTATTTTTAAAAGGGGTGGATAATTTCATGGCAGCTTACAACATTGGTAACTGGGCAGGCTAAGATAATAAGGCTAATCAAATCTCATGCTTCACAGCACTTGTTCCCTGCGGGGTCAGGAAAAATCTTTCCACTGTATACAACACTATACAATTAGCAAGGTTATTATTGGGGAGCAGAGGTACAGCCTTCTAGAGCAACAAGCTTTTGCCATTATCAGAGAACAGAGGCTGTACTTGACCTAACAGAGAAAAGAGCATTATTTTCCTCTGCCACTTCTGCTCCTGTACACTGACAGAGTTTTAGAATTACAATTATTGCAGTTTTTTTTAAAAAAAAAGTCCCTGGAATGTGATGACCTAAGTGCATTACTGTCTGAAATCTGTCAGAAACTCTTCCACCTGTGACTGCTATCCCAACTCAAAAATAGCTGTCGAAGGCTGGACATGGGAATTGCATTGATTAAACTGTTGCAGGTTGCTCCCTCTCATTAAGTCAGTAATGTTACAGAATTTGCATCTTCGCAACAATGTAGGCACAAAGACATAGTTTTGATTATGATAATGATGAGTTTTTAGCTAGGAGCTGAAATGGCATATTTTTTGAATATTTAGGTTGGGAAGTACCCTTCATTTTCTTTAATTGCCTGAACATATTGTTGTAGGTGTTCTGTGTATACACTTGTATTTTATTTTCCATCAGTGTGTGCATCAGAAAAAATATATTAGATGCAATTGAAAATATTTAGCCATTTTCTCTGCAAAATTTATGTTCCTTATGTGAATGTGATACTCTACAAGTTGGCCGGGTTTTTTCCTTACAAGGTGGAGGAAGCATGACAGCAGAACAACATTCTTTAAAATCCATATTATGAAAACAAGTCTCTTTTTATGAGCTATACCCCAAACACAAAGTCATTTATTTCAGAAGTGCTAATTATTTTCAGGTGACCTATACTTTTTCCCTGTGCACAACCTACATGCCCACACACTGTTCAGAGCAGGGAAAAAATCCACCAAAACACAACCTCATCCCCATCTTGAAATTCAGGCTAAATGATGAGAAAATCTAAAAAGAACTTACATAAAGACCATTTCAAGACTTCTTCACGGGTGCAAAAGTGCTTATCTTTCTTAGAGAAAGAATATCCAACCCCTTTTTTTCACTAGAATGTGTGGCCATGAGCTGTAGAAGGTTCAGCAAAGTGAAATGGAGTCAAAAAGAAATTTTTTGTTTCCTCCTTGAGTCTCAGTAACAAGTTCACTAAAGTATTTACTGTCTACAGTATCCTCCTGTATACAGTTGGGCACAAATAAGCCATGGAGCTGAACCATGAGAATGTTCTGTTATTGAATAGCTGGGGTGATTTAGTGATGATAGACACAGCTGTCTTAGGTGCTCAATGCCTTTCTTCCTTCATTCTTCACTAACAAGGTCTCCCAGACTTCTGTGCAAGGAGAAAGAGAAGTACCAGCAGTAGCTAAAAATTATGATAGAAAGAACTCAGCTCATGCAACCCAGACGGTTTGAACCTGAAAGAGCTGAGTGGGATAGTTGGTGTCTTTACAAGACTGCTTTCTGTGACGTTTGTAAAGTAACAGAGATCAAAGAAGGTCCTTGACAACAGAAAGAAAGACAAATTTGCACCCATCTTCAGGTAAGTCCAACAGGAGGATTTGGAAAACTATTGGAGGGCCAGACTCATTTAGGTAACTGGGGAAGTCCTGGAGTAAGTCCTCTCAGAACACATTTCTAAACACATGGAGAAGGTGACCAGAAACAGTCAATGTGGATTTACAAAGAGTAAATCATATCAACCAGCCTGAAAAATGTCTATGGTAAAATGGCTGGATTTGTGGATGTCAAGACCTAAGCAAGGCAGAAAAAAAACCTTAATAGACTACAGTGAGGTTTCTGGCACTGACTCTGACAATGTCCTTTTACCCAAGTTCACAGTTTTCAGTCTGGATGAGCTGACAACCAGATGGATTGGATGGTCAGGCCAAGAGGGCAGTGGTTAGTGGACCTTGAGGACAGTAGCAAGAACAACAAGTGAAGCACCACAAGGGTCTGTTCTGGAGCATCTCCTGTTTCACATCATTAACAATGACCTGGAAGAAATGTCACAGTGATGGTTGCTCAATGGATTTACACATGAGAGCAGATCAGGGCACAGTTAAAACGCTGATTGGGAGGGCTGCCCTCCAGGAAGAGCTTCACATGCTGAAGGAATGGGCCAACACAAACCTCATGAAATTCAGCAAGGACAAATGCCGAGTCCTGCATCAGAGGTACACCAACTCCTTGCACTGATTCAGGCTGAGGGAAAATGTGTCTGCATGGTTGGGCAGCAGCTGTTCTGAAAAGGCCCAGGGGGTGTTGGTAGACAGCAAGCTGAACATGAGCCAGGGGCGTCTTCTGGCAGCAAAAAAAATCAACAGAAACCAAGGCTTTATTAATACAGAAGGAAAGTCAGTATATTATTACTTTTGCTAGACCACATTTAAATACTGCACCCACTTGGGGGGATTTGGGACCCCCACTACGGGAAGGACATTGAATGAAGTGAACCAAATTCAGCAGAGGAGCACCAAGATGGTTGGAGGCTGGAGCACTTGGGCAGTGATGAGATGCTGAGGGAACGGGGCTTGTTCAGTCTGGAGAAGGGATAGCTTTGAGGGGGATGTGACACTAGTCTGGCAGTCCCTGCAAGGAGGCTCCTGGGGAAATGGAGCCAGGCTCCTCAGTGGTGCATGACTGAAGGATAAGGAAAAAATAGATATAAATGAAACCAAGAGAAATTCAGTCTGTAGACAAAGAAAAGCTTTTTCATTACAGGAAGCAATAGAAGTGTTTGCCAAAATAAGTCATATATTCTCCATCCTTGGAAGTTTTAAAGAGTCAGCTGGATAAAGCCTGGAGCATCACGGTGTGCTCTCACAGTTGTGCTTTCTTGGACTACCATGTTGAGCTAGAGACCCCCTGGATTCCCTTCCTATCTGAATTACTCAATGATACACTGACTCAATGAGTTCACAAGAACTGTTTCTGCAATGAATAAAATTCTGGTATGTATGGTTTATTCAATACAATGATAAATCTTAAATTATACTGGAAGCATGGACCAGAATCCAAGCCACAGCTGCCCAGCTGTGCAGTAACAAGCTGGCTGTAGTTCCATACTCCCCACTCTTTGCTCTCTTCCTGGCCTCAGCAACTGTGCACTTTTGGATGCTCTGCTTTAGGAAGAAATCTTGCATACTTGGAGCCTTTTCTGGCCACCAAAAAATGTCTTAGTATTTTCCTTTTCCATAGTCTTCTTCCCAGAGAAGGGCACCTCCCAAAATGAAAGAGAAGAATGACAGGATTGTTAAAATAATGCCTATGAGATGTCTTCGCAAGATACTCATATCTGAAAATAATTTCTTAAAAGAAAATGTAGAAATTCTCCCATATCATCATTTTGTCTTCATTCCAGGCACACAAAGATGAAATTCCAGAAAAACAGAATACAGACATTCTTATTTTCCCAAAGGTTTCCTTTACATTGCCAAAATTATGTAATTTACACACACTTAGAAATTATTTTACACTATGTGATAGCTGTAAAGGGACTGTAATTTAAAGAAAAATCAAGTCCCAAGAAATTTTTGTCACATTCAATAAAATCAGAGTGCCAATGTAGAAGATTTTAATTAAAAACTTCAAATAAACTCCAGGGAATCAAATAATTTGTGAACCTAACCGTATCAGAAAAGCCAGAGCTCAGCAGCCTACATGAGTAGACTCAGCCCATTTCCTAACAGTGTTCTCCTTACAGAAGGTGTTGCCAGAGAGACTCTGTATCCTCCTGTTTCAAGACCAAATTAATAGTCAGCTGAGTGCAGAAAGAGCCATCCCTTACAACAGAGAAATGAACTTCAAATTAGCACCTTCTACTTAAAAATCCTCTTCCCTAAATTGTTGTTGTAGCTCTGGCTACAAAAGACAGCTCCTTCCCCAAACTCTTTGGATGCAAATCTTCTCAAGACAAAACACATTGCCATTCATGTCTCCAGCTCAATGGGATACCAGCAAAAAATTTTGTCTCCAGCGAAAATCTAGTAGAAGATAAATATTGTCAGTAGGAAGAACTGCTGCCAGTTCCCTGCTATCTGCCATAGCAAATTCATTTAACAGAGCCCACAGGTCAGTCTGGCAAAGATGACAGCAGCATCAGAAGACACTTTGCTGTCTGAATGAGGAAATAAAGACCAGGTAGTGAAGAACAAAATGTGAGGTGGTTTTAAAAGGTGTATGGATTGGAAAAGAGAACAAAGAGGAAAATAACTGCTGATTAGGTATTTTTCTTTTTAGAAAGGACTCTACTTACAGCCGTATTTATGGATCAAATTCTTATGACAAATGTGATACCATGGGAAGAGCAATTCAGGAATTGTTGTGCCAGTATTGATCTTACATAACTTCCATTTCCTCTTTAATTTTCAAATGCTTGTAAGACTATAATGAGTAATTTTAAGAATTGAGCTGATCCTAAAAGTATTTGAAAGAAATCTAATTATGGTCACTACAGAAATCCAGGCTTAAAAAAAAATTACTGTATGCACATGTAACATAATATCTCCATTTAAAGACTAATTACTTATATTGCATGGTCTAAACAGACCTCAAATTTGTATTGTTTGTTCCTGCAGTCAATTTATTTCACAAAATTACTTACCATTTGAGAAAAGTTGGCTTGTAGGATTAATGATACCTTTTTGTTCTGAGTTTTACGTCCAGTCAAAGCACCATTTTTGGTCTGGAGTGCACTTTGGAAAGCCAAGGGAAAATATGGCCTCCTGAACCTCTTTGTGCAATTTATTTTGGTGAATGGGGATGGTTAGAATACAGATGTATGGAGTTGTACAATACCAATCTGTCTGTGGGAGCTACAGAACAAACTCGCATTTTCTTTGCTTCAGACAAATTCCTGGCAGTGGAGGCAACTGAGAGCAAGCTAATATGGGATATGTGTCAGCACCTGCCAAAGGTGAGGTAATGGCTAGCTGCTTTATGCTTCTCACAGGACAAAGGCTGTTGGCAGGGTTGATTTTCTGTTCATTGGCTAAACTCTCTCATGCAAGACATTGTTTTTGCACATTATCTAGAAAATATAGCAGAATTTCCACCATCATCATCGGTCTTTGAAAACTGTCAGACCCTCACAGATATGGTTTGTCTTGCCTTGAGAACAGGGACAAGGACTGTTTGATGTTTGGCTGTTTGGTCCTTTGCATTCCTAGTTTTCTGTCATTTTTAAAGAATAGTTTATAAACCAAATGGAAGTTGTATTTATGCAGTGTTTTACATTGCACTGGATTATTAAAATATCTTCTACGATCTTCTGTACAAAGAAAATATTTTAAAGAAGCTGTAATATATAAAACTATATAAAACTATATATAAACTTTTTACAGTATTGATCAGCTGTACACCCTTTTCCTTCTTGTTTTTCAGACTCATCTATTTACATTTAAGAACCATAAAGGAAGGATTATCTCCATTCTGTGTCTGAACATTGCTTAATCTGTTAAAATTCCTCTTCTTGTTGGTCCCTAGGCACTGCCATGAATAAAACTAGGAAAAAGTAAATTATGGTTTCTAGTTTTTAGCAACATTACATACAAGATTCTCATTCTTATTTTGACTTTTAGCAGACCTTCTCCTAGGTGTTCTGGAGCATTTTTATGCCTTTCAAAAGCTGCGTACACATCACAGGGCTTCTTCTCTACTTCTTTAATATTTTACTAAAAATCAAATGGTGTGAAGTTCAGGACTCTTTTTAAAAGCAAAATTTAGAAGCAGCAACACCTGGAATACACAGCTGAGTTAGTCCTGTCAGACAAGAGTAAAAATCCTTTTTCTTTTCCTGTTAACAGACTGCCACAGATTTTTAATAGCACTTCTTTCCTATCTGGTTTCTATTCATTTCAGAAAAAACCCCAAAGCAAACAAAAATTAAATAAGTCTTCGATCAAAATTGGAAGTTGGCAACAGTAATTTCCCAGGCAAAAGATTACTCAAAACAAAGGTAAATAATAGTGGTAGCTGCCTGCAGCCTAGTAGTGTATTGGACTTCAACCTACTAGGGATCAAATTACTTTATAAACTCTCATACACATTTTGCAGCTATACTGTCTATTTGTCTGTTAGTCAAACACTGGGATCTGGAGGGGGAAGGGAGAAGGAAAGAGGACATGCCATTGGTATTCAACAGTGCACAGCTGTCTCAGAAAACATAAAAATAAAGGAAGAAGTAAAGAAAGTATTCAGCTCTAGGCTGAATTTTTGAAGGTGGTGTGCGCAGAGTTTGGCCAGGTCACAAGGCCATGTGATTTCTTCTAATAGCAATCTGATTGTTCCAGGCTTCTGAATTTATATTTCACCTAGATTCCTATCTGTGGCTGAAGAATGCAAGACAGGGCCCAAAGGCAGGATAAAAGTGACTTACAACAGGGCCAGGTACAACCATTCTACAGATGCATCTACTCTCAAATCACCTGTACCATTCCTCACAAGAGTTCATGTTTACACACACAACTACTGGTAAAGCCAGTGGCTGGGGTTGTGTGACAGCTAACACACTCATTCCTCAGGCTGGAAATTAATTGCACTTAATTAAATGCAAAGCAGACAATATTAAAATCAGGCCATACTCCAAATGCAGGTGTCAGCTCTATAAAACATTGAAGTGAGTTCTTAGAAGTCTGAATCCATCCAAGGTTCACATTCTTTCCCCAGTGGTGAAGGCTGACATCTGCCACTTAGAGCAAACACAGCCCTTTGCTGCGCCTTTCAACAGTCTCAGGAGTAAGACCAACTTTAGAAAGAAAGGGGTGTCAAATCATCATAGGGAATATGGCATAAATTAGCCCTTCCAGGGTGTTCAGAAAGTCACCCCAGGACACAGGGTTAAGAAGAGTTTCTATCTTGAACCAAAAGCCAACAAAACTGTCAGTCCCTACCGGGGATTCACGCTGTTGCCACAATATGCAGCTGTCCTCTCTCTTCCACTCAGAGAAGCAGAAGGGAGCATATGGTTTTGTACATTTATCTTCTGTGGCATGACCTTTTTACCTCTGCATAAGAGAAAAGGAATGTTGAGAAATCCTACCTTTTGAGTGCTGTATTAATCACCGAGTGCAAATTCCCAATCATCTAAACTAAACACTTGAGTTTGACTTCTATTTAACAGAAATCTTAGCCCAGCAAATATGATTTCTGATTATCACTTACATTTCCAGGATACTATATTAAAATGAAAGCTTTAGAATATCATTATAGAGTGCATTAGAAGTCCTCTCCTTTTATAGCAATCTATTTTTTCCATAAATAGGAGTATGAACTCATTGAAATAAATTTCATTAAAATGGATGTTTATTGATATTTATTACAGAAGTAAATTACTACAGGAATAGCACACAATAAGGCATGTATTACTTGACCATTAATATAGTTTTGGGTAGCTGAAGTTTCCTAATCTGGAGCTTTTTGAAGCACAGTAGGTGCATTTTAATAGGCCATTAAAACATGTCTTTCTGGAGTATATTATGGAGTGAAACAAGCTGCATTTCACTGAGAACATATTGACTACTTTTGGCCTAAAAAACGGATCAGAACACTGTGTTCCATACATGTTGGGAGAACTGGCAAATTGTGGCATTTTCTCCCTGATGAAACAGAACTTCATGGAAAGTTGTGAGTCATACAAGGCAGGAATCTTGCCTAAACTAAGACATTTTTGACATTGCAGGCAGCCTGCATGGTGTCCAGCTGTCTCTCCAGAAGGTGCCAGCCTCTTCTAGATCTTCCTTCATCTTCACTGCCATTTCTACACAGATGTCTTACATACTTGATGTCATCTGGTGGACTTCATGTGCCTACTTGTTAGCATCTGAATGGCTGCCATTGCAACATCTACCTCCCGTAATAAACCAGCTAGACTAGTACATAAGTACTTCAGCCATGAGCTAGGGATAGAGAGACATAAGGATAGACAGGTGGATAGGTGAGCTCTCTCCAGGCTTTCCAT
>VWYI01029882.1:119199-169989 GCA_013399455.1 Anthoscopus minutus | reverse complement strand
TGGGCCCGGGGCGGGTGCGGGCCCCGGGGCGTTGGGGGTTACAACGAGCCTGGCGTTACCGCGGGTGCGAACGGCCCCGCCGGGAGCACGGGCTGATCAAAACGCTCAGAGGCACGGGGAGGGCGGGATTTTTGGGTGTCCTGTGCAGGGACAAGCGTTGGACTCGATGTCCTTGGGGCTCGCTAAATTCTCCGCCTCAGACGCTGCCCCGGCATCAGAAGCAGCTCAGCCCTCGCTGCTCCTGCCAGGCAGGGCAGGATTTAACAGCTCTGCTTGGCGCCTGCAGCACCCCAGTGCAGCCAGCTCGAAATCCTGTGGCTGCCTAAATTAAGCAGCCCAAAAGAAAAAAAAAAAAAAGCCCAACAAAAACAATGAACCCAAAGTCTTTCTTGAGCTATTAAACAATAGAGCTGACCTGTTCATTCTTGTTGTGTATGGATATAGGCACTAAAGTCCTCACAAGAAAGAGCAGGGGAGGTATTTAAGGAGCGGGATTCTTTATTTTTTTTCTTGTATCTGTATTAAAACGATGTTGAGTGGAGTTTACTCGAGGTCCTCGTGCCGCAGCTGTAACAGGAACTACCTCTAGAGAGTCACGGTGCTGCACGGTTTGCAGTCGGTGTTTTCATGGTTTTCTGCAGCAGAAAAGCTGAGCTTTTGTAACGAGGGGTAGATTCTCACCAGAGCACTCTGAACCACCAAAGACTCTGAACTTAAGTCTTTGCAGGGATGTGCGTTCCTGTGTCGCTCCCCGCTCCCAGAGCACGGCTGGATCACAACAACCACTGCCCAGTTTTGTATTCTTGGAGTACACATTGATGCAAAAAGCACCATTGCATTTGGTACGGTTTTTATCCATGGATTCTTAATGGTTTTTTTCAGTCGCTGGAACACGCGGCTTGTTTGTTATCTCCAAGGCGGTGGAAAGGCAGCCAGTCCCTTCCTGCCTTCGTTTGCATGGCCCTCTCTGCCTGGAAGAAATACCTGTTCTCTAGGACAGTGTGGCTTTGAAATAGGATACTGACTGGAATCTTCAGGGTAACATCTGACTTCAAAAGAGACACCACTGCAGTTGGGAGAGGAGGCATGCTAGAGTTGATCCTTAAAAATAATGAGATGTGTTAAGAAGTTAGTGATGTGTAATAAAAGGTTAAGGATAAATGTAATCAGCTCCCCTCTCCCACCATATCCCAGCATTTTTCTGCCCTGCAGCCCTACAGAAAGGTCATTTGGAATTATGGCAGCAAAGGCAAAGTTTCTGCTTTCCTCTGCTTTACTGTTGTTGAAGTAGGTGACATGGTGACATGAACCATTAGTCTTCCTCCTTGAAATATCCTAAACTTTTACTCATTATGTAACAACTAAATAAAAGTTTCTGATTTAAAAAAATACACCTTTAATCTGTACAAAGGGTTCTTTGCCTAAAGACAGCCCAGAGTGAAGTGAAATGCAGAGTTCCTTTTCCTTCCAGCCACCCAGCCAACAGCTGTGGAGGTGTGTGGAGAACAGCAGGGTCCTGGTGTTCCCTCTTCACATCTTTTCAAACCCCAGCAGAGCTGTTTGCTCATCCTTTGATCAAAGGATGCTCGCTTGCATCTCTGGGTTCTTTCAGAGGCCTGGGCAATTATCTTGTGTTCATAGGCTGAACCCTCAGCATTCATAACTACACCAGTTGCTTCAGGGCACAGCTCGCTGCATTTGTTATCGACAACAAGCAATGAGAATTGTCTCTCATTAATTCAGTGGTGAACAGCTTGCAGAATCCCAGAATCATCAGGTTGGAAAAGACCTCTGAGACCATCAAGCCAAACCTGTGACTGATCCACACTTTGTGAGCCAGCCTGGAGCACTGGGTGCCACATCCAATCGTTCCTTGGACACCTTCCAGTGCCTGACCACGCTTTCCATGGAGAAATTCCTCCTGATGTCCAACCCGGACCTCCCTCAGTGCAGCTTGAGGCCATTTCCTCTCTTTCTGTCACTGCCTGGGAGAAGAGACCAAACCCACATGGCCACAACCTCTGACTTACTCCTCAGGGCTTTAGAGGCAGGAGAAGTCTCAGGATGAGAAGCTAGCATTGGTGACAGGGTTGTTCTCATTCTGCTGCACACGATCCCCTGGGTTTGCTGCTCCTGTGGCAGCCTCAGCTGCAGGCCTGGAACTGGCACCACCAGCCCGTGTGGAGCTCGCCCACCAGACCTCCCACATCCTCCCTGCTTCAGCCGCTGCAGTTGGCACCTGGATGCCCTGTGCTTGTCCAGAAAGAGCCCTGCCTGTCACACCCAACTCCTTCTGAATCACACTACGGGCTTGTGCTCACAGGCAGAACTCGCTGCAGGTCTTGGGCTTTAAATATTTCAAAAATAAATATCCATGAGTATTTTTGCATAAATGAGTAGTTCCAGTCGGTTCACGAGGGAGACCTTTCTTCCCTAGGCAAGTCTAGGAAGTGTTTTAAAACAAACACATCCACCAGTTACCAGAAAACTCTGCTACAAACTGACAACTGTTTCTAAGAGGTTGTTGGCAGTTCTGGCATTTATCCTGTCCCCAGGATAATACAGGCTGGTTTGGTTTAATTCTCAAGACTACATGCCTTTAAGTTGGAAGCAAACAAGCATGAGCTCAGTGTGGCCACAGCCTGTAGTCCTCAGACTTCACCCTTCTGCTGGCCAGGGGCTTGGAGAGCCTCATAAATTCATGACCCTTCCACAGCATGTCTGACTTAAGGAATCTGATTTAGAGGCATATTCTCCAAAGGTTTTATGATTGTCATGGGTTACAGTACGAAATGTAATCAAAAGTGTGTTATTCTATCACCATCTGCTGGAACTGGAATGAGGGGAAGTGATGCAATCTTGTGTTGATAAACCAGCTGATAAGAAATCAGCAGGACAATTTCCTTATTTCTCCCACGACCCATCCTCCCTCTAGGGAGGGGTTTTCTGCTGATGGGCCATTGAGTCCACTGATAAACTTACATCATCCCATTGGAAAATGCTCCATCCAAGGGGAGAAGCTGATGGGCCATTGAGTCCACTGATAAACTTACATCATCCCATTGGAAAATGCTCCATCCAAGGGGAGAAGCTGATGGGCCATTGAGTCCACTGATAAGCTTACATCATCCCATTGGAAAATGCTCCATCCAAGGGGAGAAGCTGATGGGCCATTGAGTCCACTGATAAGCTTATCATCCCATTGGGAAATGCTCCATCCAGGGGGGAGGAGCCAAGCCCCTCTACCTGGATAAAAACCAGAGAACTGGGGCACCAAGGTGCCTTTCTTCACTGCACTCTCAGAGGAAGACCAGGCTCATCTAGTACCACTGGACTACTGCCAACACCCTGACCAACAGGCTAGCAGGCTGTATTCTGACTTTGTCAGTGGCTTGCTTTCTTTTCTTCCTATTTCCTAATAAATTGTATTTCTGACTTGGAGTCTCTCACTGGTTTTGTTCTCAAACCAGTACATGATTCATCACTTGTGATAGACAAGGAGAAATATGAAATATGGCCCATGTGTGCTGCTGTAACTCCACTGACATTGGACATCTATCATCGACTACCATTACTATTCTACTCCTAAAGTATTTATATCCCATTATTGAATTCCTCACAATCTTTAAGTGTATTTCTCTTCCCAACGACTCTGTGAGGTCAGGAAGAACTGTCACAGCCAGGAAAGGGAACAAAGAGGGTGTTCTGCTCTGGCCTTGCAAGGAAGACTGAGAAACCAAACAGCTTCCTTCTCAAGCCATTGCCAGAACCCTGACCCAGTGCACTGCACTTCTTTCCATCTGCACCCTGTTGTTTGCTAATAAAAATTAATACCAAATGTCCCCCCTTGGAGACATCTCAGTTGGCCAAATACTGTATTCAGTGTGCTCGTCTGCAGGTTGGAGCAGAATTAGTTTGGTGTCTTTGTATTTTCTTATGAAGTGTTGCTCTTATCTGCACCACAGCCTCCAACAACTGCTTTATGAATTCATCTGCAGTTGAGTTTATCCTTCAGAGCATCACATTTTATCTCAGGTCTTCATTGATATTCATCACAGGGGATGGAAGTAAAATTTAGCTTTAATTCAAAGGCTAATTTAGGTTTCAGTATATGATTAACATTCCACAATTACTACCATCAAAGTCAAGCATATGCATAAGTCTCTGCAGGACTGGGGCCAAAACATTTTCAAGTATCCACTTATTCAATACATTTTATATAAATAATTATTCTTATCTATTATTTATGTAAGGGCCTTAACTAGGTAAATCTTGACACAGCTAGGCCTCTCTCTCCATATAATTACTCATCTTCTTACTTTTCATCTGGTTGCTACTGTACCTTGTTATCTAATTCCTTGGATATGAGCACACTTCACTGACTGTAAATACAATTTACTCTCATGAGCAGCAGGAATATTCAGCAATTTCCAAACCTAAGTTTCCAGGATAATGTACAATAACTCCCAATAGGTAAGATCATCAACTCTATAATTTGGTAAAATGAACCATTAAAAAGTAATCAGCACCAAATAATAAAAAGCTGTGCTAAATTATAAATTATTGCAACACATCCAGGAAAAATACTAATTTTTCCATTAAATACCATCATTCAACTACAGCAAACAAAGTCCAGCTACTCCACTCAGCCAAAGTGGAATCACCAAAACTTTAATACTATATTTCTGGCATACAAGATATACATAATTAAACAGTTAAAAAACATATACAAGTGCAGTATGCATAATGTAAAGGCAGCCTTGCTGTGAATTGTGTCTATCAGGATGTTCACTGCACCAGTCATAACATTTGCTAGCAAGAAGAACAGTAATTGATTTTTGTTAATAGCACTAATCAGGCATAGCTGTGACAGCTTGTCTTGCCTTCCCACCAGCACGGCCTCCACTCCATGGTTTTTCCTGCAGTCAGGGGGCTGCACAACCTTCCAGCAGCAGGGCACGCTGGACCCCTGGACCAGCAGCTTTGTGAACACCAGGGCGAGGTCAGTGAGCACAAAGAAGCCCAGCAGCAGCAGGCAGTGGGCGAGCACCCACGTGCAGAAGGGCAGGTTGGCCAGGCGGCGGGACACGGGCTCCGTGCACGCCTGGCACAGCTGCAGCAACACCCACAGCGCCAGAGTGGCCAGAGCCAGCCCCCTCAGGGCTTCCAGCCAGCCCCTGACCGAGCTCCTGCGCTGCTGCAGCCACAGCCCCACCTGCACGCTGGCCAGGTAGACGGCCAGGTAGCCAAGGAGGGAGAACAGCCCTTCCCGGTTGGCATCGAGGAAGCCGAGCCGGGAGTCCCTGCCGTCGCTCCCGTGCAGGATGAACATCTTCAGGGAGGTAGTGCTGAGGAGGAGCTGGTAAAGCACAGCCAGAGCTAGAGCCGCAAGCCAAGCCTTATGTTTGGGGAATATGGCTAAAAGCAGAGATGCTGTGAGTCTCACCAATGCCAAGGTAAAGAAAAAGTTCCAGTGCACCCCATACTCCGAGGTGTGCTCGTGGTACTCGATGGATTTAACGCTCAGCAGCCGCCCCACACCGAGGGAAATCAGCGGCCACACGGAGAACACCTGCCTGGCCAGACTGGAGCACCTGGGCTGTGTCGTGTGGGACTTCTGTCGAACCTCAGGGCAAACAAGAGCGTTCCCAAAGATAAAGGCTCCCACCCCAAAATCCATGACTCCGGTGCCGTAGGTCTCGGCCTTGGCGTATCGCCGGGGATACTGCGGGAAATCCACGGCCAAAATGCTGATGGATGTCAGCACGTTGACATAAACACGGAACACGGTTATTGCTGGAATGCACTCGGGGTCCAAGCATGCCTTCTGGAATTCTTTTACAATTTGCCCGAAGGGCGCTCGGGCCTCCCGTTTTCTCTGGCTGTATATTTTGGAAAATATTCCGGCACAGAAAGCTGCAAGGATAACTGGTATGAAAAAGATGATTGGAGACAAGACAGTGCAGGAGAACAGCAGAGGAGAAACCAGCACCAGGAAGTCTAGCAGCAGGCTGTACTTCCTTGAGCTTACAGGTTTTCCATGGTGAAGGTAGTACAGGATCAGGAGGAGCCCTCTGCAGAGCAGGCACAGCGGAGGCAGGGACAAGCCTGCGGAAATTTCCAGCAAACTCGTTCCATTTAGGTTGCTGACAAAGGCTTCTTTCAGCTGTTTTTGGGACATTCTTCTTCCTTCCTCTGAAAACACAAAATGTGAACTTGAGGTGGCTTTGTAAAAACAGGTCTCAGAACTCCTTAAAAATGAATCAGTTCATTAAAACAACATTGGTTTCAGAAGTTACTGAGTTACTTTTCAATTTAAAGAACACAGAGCAGAGCACTGGAGCTGGCCTGGGAAGCCAAGGACAGACACAGGCTTGAGGAAGCTTCAGCATTTTACATCCTGCTGTGTTCCAACAAGATGCTTCATATATTTTTGAGGGAGATCTCTAAACATCAAATACTCCACTGAATATTCACATGGTGAATAATCTTACTACTCTGTAGAACATACTTTGCCATGTCCTCTACGGTGTAAATGGCACAGACATGTAAAAGACTGCCCGGTCAGTACAACCAGTCGCTGCAGCCCCCAAGTGCCTTTTGACGGCAGCCCCAGCCCCGCTGGGGAGAACCCCGTGGGATGTAAAAAGCGTGAATTAATCCCGGGTTCTGCTCAGCCCCGGGGCGGAGCCAGAGCTTACCGGGAGCGGGGGGCCGGATGGCGGTGTGGGGACAGAGCCGGCGGGGCCCGGGGCCGCCTTTCCGCCCTCACGGCCCCGGCCCTTAGCGGCCGCGGGTGAAGCGGGGCCGGGGGCTAGAGCCGGGGCCCGGTAAGGCGGGACCGAGGGCTAAAGCCGGGGCCGGGATGAAGCGGGGCCGGGGTGAAGCCGGGCCCGGTAAAACCGGGCCTCGTTCCCCGCCCGCACTTTCGCCGCTTNGCCGCCCGCGGTAAGTCCCGAGCCGGCCCTGCCCTCCCGTCCTGCCCGGCATCGCCGCCGCCGGGCCCTGCCCGCCTCAGCCCCGGCAGCGCGGCCCTTGGGGTCCCGCCCGGGAGCTGCCAGGGCCCCGCGTGTCCCTGTGTCCTGCGTGTCCCCTGCGTGTCCCTCGTGTCCCTTGCGTGTTCCCCGCGTTCTCCCGTGTCCCTCCCGTGCCCTCGGGATGTGCGGGCTCCGGCACAAAAGGCTCTGCCGGGAGGGACTGGGCAGGGGTTTGGGGATGGGAGCGCGCCCGGCGCTCCAAACGGACTCCATGCGGTGTTTTCATGCCGAGTTAAGAGCGAAATTAAGCATGGAATAGGAATAACACGGAAGAGGAATGGAATAGAGTTAGAATAGAATGGAATTAAAACGTAATTAGAATAGAGTGTAATAGAACAAAATTAGAATAGATTTAGAATAGAATAGAACAAAATTAGAATAGAATAGAATTAGAATAGAAAAGGAATGGAAGTAATGGCAGCTTCAGCTGCAGGAAGGACAGAATTCTTCCTTGCTGTGTGACTGGAACCTCAGCGTTTATCGCAGAAATTCAAAGGGACTGACTCACCTTGGGTTGGCTCTCAGAGATTTTGAGAGGAAACAGGAAGGGGACAACACAAACTTTTCTGAGTCACTCCCCTTCCCAAAGCTCTGGCTTCTCTGGCGCTGTCAGACCCTCAGATCTGTCTTGTTTCTCCAAACAGGAGGAATTTAACAAGTAGTTGTGGTTTCTTGCCACTAAAACTTGCTTTATTAGAGAGAAGCAAAGCATTTTATTGCTGATGGAAGGGAAGATACATGATTCCCTCCAAAAAAGCTTTATTTGCAGAGGCAGCGAAACATGGCCATCACTCTGGGTAGGATTTCCAGCTCCAGTGTTACTTCAGCCACACTGGGACCAGTAATTCTGTCTGGATTCTTTGGAATTTGCTTGTGGAACCCCCTGGAGAATGACATGCCCAGAGTTATTTTTTTCTAAGTGCCTTTTTATTTTCTTTATTTAAGCATTCTCCGGTGTGATTTGAATGAAGTACCCTAAAGTAAAGGCCCGCTCCAGCACTCCCATCCACAGGCCTGGACAAGATGCCAAAGCAGGTAAAAAGAAAAGCAGGAATTGTGTGTGCTAATTAAATTTTACTGCCAGGAGAGAATTCTTGGCTTATTTCCATGCAGTCAAGATTAGGTAACACTAATGAATATTCACCCCTGCTTCATTACTTGACTGGACCTATTTACTGTGGGTTTGAGCTGTGTTAGAGACACCAGGCAGTGATTTTTGTTGTTCCCTGGGCTCTAAGAGGGCAGGTGTTAATGCAGGCAGCAAGCACATCCTAAGGGTGTTTGTTCAGGAAAATGAATGGACACAAGAGTTGGGATTTATTTTCAAATACTCTTTTACTTTTGGCTAAGCAATCATCATCTCAACTGAAGTGATGCTGAGCAGGGCAGCAGAACCAAGCCCTTCCTCAGATCTTGCAGTCTCACAATGGATTTAATTTGCCTGCTGTTATACAGGAACACGGAGGGCATGGGGAGAAAGGGGAATTGGCAGGAACTCCTCAGGTCCATGGAGTGTTTCCTAATTGTGGTGTCTGTTCTCTGACAGCAGCAAGCTGCTTAATGCTCATTCAGAGGAGAATAACAGAAATCACTTGGATGGCAATGCTTTACTGCATTGCTAAGCTTTTTTTTTTTCCCCTTTACTGTGTAAAATTCTGTATTACTGGAAATGAATTACTTATGCTGTCTGCAAAAGATAAAAATGCTCCTAAATGAGTACACTATTGTAGCTTTTCTTTTTTTTAAAAAAAAACCATGCTAAATGGGGTTTGCAGTGCATTTCCCCATATTAATGAGCTCAGCTCACATAGTGAGAATGCTGCTAACTAAATTTAGCATTTGCTGTATAAACAAGGTGATGCTGTTCATTGGTTAACTTGTGGTACAGGTGAGTAGGGATAGTTTAGAAAACTTTCTATCAAAGAGAAGGAGATAAGAAGAGTGTATAGAATATAAAAATCAGGGCTGGCATCTTTTCCATTCTTCATTTTCTCTTCTAGTCTCTCCCCAGAAATTGCAAACAGGTCCTGGAATCTCTCTTCTGGCTGGTTTTCCATTACATACAACAAGTGTGTCCTTCCAAATAATGTTGTCAAGGACACTGGAGCCCCGAGGCTGAGATTTGAGTATTTTTAGTGATTCAAAGGGGACAAAACTTCAGCTAAGGCAGGGCAGCTCTTCCCCCAGCACCATTCCTCTGCCCTGGCTGTGATGTGTGCACTCTGCAGCTTTCACCCCGAAAATGAGAGTCTCTACTAGGAAGGCTGCATTTGTTTTGGCCTGCAGGGGCTTCCAGCTGTACCTGCAGCCAGCCCTTCCTGCTTCCCTGAGCCCAGGGCTCTGCTTGGATCAAGTGCACGACATGCAGAGGCTTAGAAATGAGCCAGCTGCAAGAGCTTGGTGTGTGTCTGTGCAGAGCTGCAGTGTGAGCCCAAGGCCACGTTCTCTGGGTGCCTTTGCTCACAGCCAGAACACTTTTCTAACATTAGAGCAGGAGAAGGAGCTGCTCGCACAGGCTGAGGCCTGGCTCCTGCTGAGGCTGAACTTTGGTGACATGGAAGTGGCAGAAGAGCTGGAACAGGGGATGGGGTGAAAGTCCAGCTTTTCACCTTTCCCTGGGTCTGATCTGACATCCCCTCCAGGAAAATGGCCAAAGGGAAGATTCTCTCATCCAGAATGAGCTCAGTGAATCATTTGATGAAGAAGTTAGAGCCTTCCTCGGTGATGAAGAGAAACTGCATCTTTTTGACGACCTCACGAAAGTGAACCCGGTGACAACCAGGACAGGTGAGCAGCCAGGGAGTGTTTGCTGAGGGATCCCTTTCCCTGCTGGCCACTGACACATGGCAGCTCCTGCTCTCACTGCATTTACACCATGAACACAGGAGTTATGTGTATTGCACCTCCCTCACTCTCTTGATCACCTCATTCTCTGTTAAACCTGATAGGTAACACACCTGAGACTTCTATTACAGGCAGGCAGAGCAAGAGTCAAACACACTTTGCAAAAGATGTTGACAGAAGGTGTTGCTTTTCAGTTCTGAAATGTCTTCAAGCAAGATACAGAGTCAACCTCTTCTATACAAATGCTGGCTGCAGCCTGGTGGCTTTAAATCCTTTCCAGCCTTTCTCCTGCCTCTACTCACCTGAGCTCATGAGGGAGTACCACGTTGCACTTTGTCCTCAGGTAAGCCTTGTGTTTGAGATCACTGTCGTCCTGCAGGGCCCAGATGTCAACCGCCCCAAATTTATGAGCAAAATACTCCCACAGGATAAGCCCCATTTCTAGTGGATTATTAGTTCTGTTAAAAGAGCAGGGTAAATGTGAGACAACCCTTGCTATCCATTGCTGTTGAACTGTGTGGTTACTGTACTCTTCAATATGAATATTCTGTTTCACTACCAGGATTTAAAACCTCACATCTTTGCAGTGGCTGAGAAAACCTACAGGAATGTCCAAAAGCAGATGGACCCTGTGAACCAGTCCATCATTGTAAGTGGAGAAAGTGGTGCTGGGAAGGTAAGGAAATGTTTTTCTCTGACATTGCTCTCAAGTTTTGAGCTCTGCCAGTGATTTGTAGTGCAGAGTAGTGCAGTGAATGAACAAAGATGAATTAAAAACCCCTCTGACACAGCACGTAGCCAGTCCGCCCAGCACGACTCTCTTGAAATGTGTGTGAAGCATTAAGTGATTGCTGCAGTTAAACACACTCTGCTTAATATAGCAGCTCTTCAGGTGACATCTGTCATTTCTGGAGGACTGGGTTTGAATCATTCAGCAGGAATTGCACCTGAGTTAATGCCTTGGCCTGGTCTGTCAGGGAACTCATGTGAGTCTCAGCAAACCCTCTGTAAAGACTTAGGGCAGCGGATTCAGCTCCTGCCCTGGCCTCCTGTGATGGTCCATCCCCTCTCAGAACAGTGCTGAGGGTCTTTTTAAGCCCAAGAACAAGATGCTTTGCTGAATGCTAGTGACTCAAAATCCATTGCCATTCATTCCATCCCAAGGCAGTAGCTGTGAATTCTGGCTGAGCTTCCAGATGGTGGCACCTCAATGGAAGTGCCATTCAGCAGAGCACTCCCAGTGCTGCAGCACTGAAATGTGTGTCTGTGGCACAGAGTTTCCACTGAACCAGAGCTCTAAACCTGACACAGTGCCTCTCTTGAGCCTCCCCTCCAGCTGCACACTGTGTTTCCAGAAGGCAGCACTGCTCCACTGACATAACTGATAACATGTTGGATCTCTCTCTTGCAGACCTGGACCTCTCGCTGCCTTATGAAGTTCTATGCCTCTGTTGCTGCCCCAGTTATCTCCCCAAAAGGCAATGAAGCTGTGGAAAGGATAGAGAAGAGAGTGCTGGATTCCAACCCTGTCATGGAAGCATTTGGTAAATGTGGCTTTTTTAACAACAAACTAAAGTAATGGCCACTGTGGGAATTTCCTTTGTTCCCACAGGGGTCTAAGCTATCTCTTGGTCCTCTCCTTAAAAACAAACTCTCCAGACACTGGAGCTGTTTGCAGATCACCCTAAATACCTGTGTGTGCTGCATGGCAGAGTGGGACCACTCTGATTGTTCTGTGTCTGCCACTGGCAATTTCACAGGGAACGCCTGCACCCTGCGGAATAACAACAGCAGCAGGTTTGGGAAATACATCCAGCTCCAGCTGGACAGGTAAGAATTACTGTGTAAGCTCTCACCTCTTGTCTTGTTCCTTTAAATCTTTATTATCTTGTTCCTTTAAAGCTTATTTCTGAAATCTGCCATAGAATTTTGTATGTCTTTAGAGCGTATTTTGGTTTGCTGGCAGCTTCAACTGTTATTAGTTTCCTTTTTTTTTCCTGCAAGCTGTCACCATGATCTCTAAAGTAGAGCAATAGAGAAAAATAGAGATGTAGTTAAGAATTCTGAATAAAATATTAATTAAACTGAAGGTGAACTGCAAAGCATTCACAGTTTCAGAACAACACAACCCCTCTTGGATTCTGTGAAGAGGTTTTGTTGAAATCTTTCCTCTTTTTCCCTCTCTAGATTCCATCATCTGACTGGTGCTTCCATCCAGACTTTCCTTCTGGAGAAAACAAGAGTTGCCTATCAAGCCCCCAACGAAAGAAACTTCCATATTTTTTATCAGGTTTGCCTTCAGTTAATTTTGCTGGCTATTTCTGACACACAGCAGGGATGAAATCATCAGACTTAGCACAGTCGCAGCTTTTTATAATTACCAGTTTCCCTGTCTCTCAGGCTTCCAAATTAAATCATCCTCCCAGTATGTTATTCTTCACTGTCTGGGATCTGTAAACACCAAAGGCAGAATTCAATTCTTACCTTATTTTCTGTCTCCAGATCACAAAAGGTGCTACTGCAGAGGAGCGGCTGGAGTGGAACCTTCCAGAAGGGGCCGAGTTCCGCTGGCTGCCAAATTCTGAAAGAAACTTAGATGGTAAGGATTAGTTCCACTAACTAATTCATCAATCCATAAATAATGGCTGGGACTTTAAAGGGAGGCAGGCAAAAATACGTCCTGTTCAATCCCCTGCTCAGCCAACAGCAGATGTTTTGCAAAGCCACCTGCATTAATGGCATTCTTTTTAAGTTTCACTTGGGTTCTGGCCTGGCAAATTTGGATCTCTGTGGCTTTGTTTAGAAACTATTTTGTCTTTGCATGTGCTTCACCTGACAGAGGCAGAAAAAAACCTCTGGGTTGGTGCTCCAGCTTGTATGTGGGATTTACCCAGAGAACATCCAGCTTCCCCACTCTCCACTGACCATTCCAGCTGGATTGGATGTGCTGAGATGCTCTGCTTGCCCCTGTTTGTGTGCTTGGCTTTTTCAAGAGCACTGTTTGGCTTTTCAGAGGACTGCTTCGAGGTGACCAGAGGGGCAATGTTCCACCTGGGCATCGGCCGTGCCACGCAGAGCAATATTTTCAAGGTCAGCCCCACAGCAGGGACCAGGCTGCTGAGGATGGTGGGAATGTGTTCCCAGGGTGGGGTTGCTGCTGGAATAAATCCCTGTCACTGTGCAGAACTGCTGCTCCTCACTGAAGGGCTCACATCAGGCTGCACAGCCAAAGATCAGATGGGAACTAAAGGTCTGTGCCTCTGAATTTCAGGGATTCACTCAGAAGTTTGGGATCTTTTTGCTGCCTTTTGTGCAGGAATGTTGTGAGCTGTCCTGTGCCTGGGGCTAAAGGAAGGCTCAGGGGACACTGCCTTGGGAGGAGCTGGCCTGAAAAACTCCCTGATTGTATTCCAGGTGTTAGCAGGTCTTCTGCACCTTGGGAATGTTCAATTTTCTAATCCAGGGGATGAATCTCAGCCTTGTGAACTGGAAGACAAAACCAAAGGTGAGGCAACAGCCATGCCATGCTCCAGAGTCTTGTTTGTTCAGAGCAGATGCCCAAGGGAAAGGATTAGAGAAAGGAAAGAATGGAGAGAATTCTTTCCTTTATTTAGTTAGTTAATTTAGATTTATTTATTAAATTTATTTAATTATTAACATGCATTAGAATTTATTAAATCTTCCAAATTTTCACTTGAATAATTTTAACTATTGTTACTTTTCATTATTAATTCCTTTTAACTACTAATTCTAATTATTAATAACTTAATTTTAAAATTTAATAAATTTGTTTAAACTGCATCGAATTGATTGCATTTTAAATTACCAAATCAATTTTAAATAAATTTAAATTCATTTAATTTCTTCACTTAATTCAGAAAGAATTTAAAGGCAAGAACTTGAACAATAACTCTCCTGCAGCCCAAAATTTGGGTGTGTTTTTGTGAACAGACAAAAACCTAATGCTCCCCTGCCCTGAGAGATAATATCCTTCCCTGACAGGTCAGGGCAACTGCAGCATTAGCCAGTGATTTCAGGAGGGTTATTGGCAGTACTGTGGCTCTTGATTGTAATCTTACTCTGCCATCACAGGGCTGGCAGAAATCTGACCCAGAGGGAAAGCAGGGCTTTTCACATGAAAGCCTGGAAGTTTTCATGATAAAGACCAAAAGCCAGTGGCAACAAGTCTATTAAATTGCAGCATGAACAGAGTTCTGCATGTCTTTAGGAGGCTTGTGGATCTGGATTTCCTTCAGAGCTAAAACTGCCCTGAACAGTGAAGTTTCCTGCTAAAATTTCACATGCTCTGAACTCAAGCTACTTAACATTCAAATAATTTTGAATACAGCTCAGCTAAGAAAGATCTTAAATTTTTATTTTGTCAGCAAACACTCTTCTACACTTCCTTTCTATCCCCAAATCCCTGCTTTTTTCCTGGTCATCACTGTTTGTCTGTCTGGATTTTGAGGTTCCTGCTCAAAAGAGGTGAACAAAGACACACCTAGAGAGAAAAACAACCTCAGTGTGGCAAACTTCAGCTTTTTCTGGTATTCCTTCATTTTAAGGAGAGGATCTGAAATTCTAGGGGCACTCTACATCCAAATCAAGAGTCTGCTCTTGCAAAACTTGCACCCAAGGTTGGGTAGAAAGATCCAAAATCCCCATTTGAGTTGGAGAGCTGATGGAAATGGCATTTTTCTGCAAAATCTCTAGACTTTCCAATCCTTCAGTGTGAACACACCAGGTAACCTTGCACTATTTGTTCTCCTGAACAAGAGTTTGTGAAGACCACAGGGGATCTGCTCCAGATTCCCATTGAGGAGCTCCTGGAATCTTTAAGGATTCGAACAATCACTGCGGGAAAGCAGCAGCAAGTGTTCAAGAAGCCATGCTCCAGAGCTGAGTGTGAGACCAGGAGGGACTGCCTGGCCAAAGTCATCTATGCCAGGTGAGGATGTGCTAATCCAGGTGACTTTTGGGAGGGGACAGGCAGGCCAGAGGGATTTACTTGCTGCTGTTTCATGGCAGCACATCAGAAATTCCTCTTCCTTCCAAGTTGCACTGATGGAAATGGCAGTAAAAGAAACAATTCTGATTATTGCAAGCAAGCAGCTTCCAGCTAATCCCATTGTTGCTGTCTGCAGGTTGTTTGAGTGGCTGGTTTTGGTCATAAATGAAAACATCTACACAGCTCCCTCAGTGTGGACCAGTTTCATAGGTATGGATATCCCACCCTGGTTTAATTCAGGGGCCAGCAGCCCTCCAAGCTGTTCCTAAACTAAAGCTCCCTGTCCTCCCACATTCCTTCCAGGTTTGTTGGATGTTTATGGGTTTGAAGCCTTCCCTGAAAACAACTTGGAGCAGCTCTGTATCAATTATGCCAACGAGAAACTGCAGCAGCACTTTGTAGCTCACTACCTGAAGGCACAGCAGGTAATAACACAAACTGAAGATCAAATCTCCAATATCTGATCTAAAGCAGCATCTTTGTGTCACTTTAATTGCATTGCTGTGCCCATGGTCAGATGGAACCTTCAGTCAGCAATGCCACAGAAAGCAGTGGGAGGGAGCAGTGGCTTTGTAAAGAAGGGAGTGTGGGGCAGTTGGAAGGACACAGCTTTGTCTCTTGGGGACTGGAAATCTGCTCCCAGCTCCATTGGGTCGTGTCAGACTGCTTGCTTTTCCTCAAAGAGCTGAACACCTCAGACTATATTCTTGGGCTAAGAACTGAGATTTTCTTGGAATCTTCTGCTTACAGCCATGAAGCATGAAGTCCCTCAAGAGTGGGGAGCTTCCAGGCTGAGCTGGGTGTGAAGGCAGAGCCCACCAGAACCCAGTCACCCACACCTGAGCATGTGGGACCTGTGGAGGCCTCCTGCCAGAGGCCAGTCATGGGTCTAAAACAACCCCTGAACCCTGTCATGGGATTAAAACACATCCCAGTGTGCACCAGCTTTTATTTTTGAGTAAGGAGGGACACAGATAGTGTTGTTTCACAGCAGAAGGTTTTTTTGCACTGTGCAGTCCCTCATTGGTCACACACTGCTAGTTCCAGCTCTGAGTGCCCTGCAAGGTGCTCTAGCCCTCCCCACTGCAGATCCATTACCAAAATGCTCTTTGCCATTAACTGGAATCAGGGAAATTATATTTTTCTTTATGGCACCAGCGTGCTGGCACCTCCTGCCTCACAGCAGGGTTTTGTCAATTTATTCAGGAGATAAGTATTTCTTTGACTGCAATTTGGGCTTTTCCTATTGCCAGGCTGCTTTCCCTGCCTGCCCTGGTCAGCATGCCAGGGGTTAATGGTCAGGGAAGATGGAAAGGAGTTCAAGCACACAATTGCTTTGCTTGAAAGGCTCCATGACCTCTGTTAATAGCACCCCTCCCACACACTGCCTGCCCTCTTACCTCTGGATCTGGCTGTCCCCCAAACCACTTAAATGCCATTAGTGGCTGTGCTGAGCAAGCTTTTGGCAGGAGGCTTTTCAAATAACTGCCCAGAGCTTGTGCTTGTTAAACACTGCTGACAGTTTGTCCTGTAATTCAGCATAAATATTGTACCAATTATTCCAACCAGTATCTCTCTGCACTTCCTTTCAGATCAGGCTTTGCTTTAAATGGAGCCCAGTCAGTAAAGTCTGGCACACAAAGGTTGGGCTGGGGCCGTGTCCCAGTCCAAGGAAGGAGTTCTGCTTGTTCCTTGTCCTTCAGGGAAAATCTCAGCACAGCCAGGAGAGGCTTTGTGTGACTGTGGCCTTTGTTTGCTCTCTAAAGCAGCCTTGCAGCTCACCCTGATAAATCCATGGTGTTCCCAAATCCTCAGACAAATTGTTCCAGCAGGTTCTGATCCATGCCCAAAAGCTACCTGGGGTAGAATATCCTCATGTGGGTTTTTTTTTGTTTTCTCAAGCTTGGAAGGTTGACCTGGAGCTGAGCTGGGATCCTCAAACAGGACCTGGATCAGCTGCCCAAGGCACAGAGTTCTGAGCTCTGGTGCCCTCTGCTGCAGAATAACCCCTTCCCTCTTCCTTCAGGAAGAATATGCAGCTGAAGGCCTGCAGTGGTCATTCATAAACTACCAGGATAACCAGAACTGCCTTGATCTGATAGAGGGAAATCCTCTCAGCATTTTTTCCTTGCTGAATGAGGTAAGTGTGATCTAAACCCTTCATTTCTTGGGCCCAGTTTCCCAAGCCACCAGAAAAAAACACACTGAATTAACAGGAAACCTGTCAGCTATAAAATTTCTGCAGGGCTTCAGTTTCAGAAAAATCATGCCACTGCTTCCTCCTGTTCTGAGTTGTGATTTTACCTCTGATTCTGGATGTTCTGATTCAAATATGAAGCCTCAATACTTCTTTCCCCCCACTTCCTTCCCAATATTTCAGGCCTTGCATACTCAAAGCTGCTCTAAAGGTAAAAATTGCTACGATTTGAATTTTAAATGTTGTAGCTTTTAGAACCATATCTTGGGGACAAATCAGAGACGCTGCAATTGTGTGTCCTTTGCAGGAGTGTCGTCTGAACAGAGCCTCCAACACTGACCTGTTCCAAACCAGGATTGAGAAAGCCTTGTCCAGTAATCAGTGTTTAAGTCGAGATAAGTTTAGTAAGAAGCCCAACTTTATCATTTCCCATTATGCTGGCAAAGTCTGCTATCAGCTAGCAGCAATGGTGGAGAAGAATAAGGTAGGTGTTTGCATCAGAGCTGTTTAAAAAATCCTAAAATTGTCTTAGAGACCTGAAGTGATTTAAATCAAAGCACCACTGACAAATATATTCAGTATGTCCTAGATGCCTTGCTGCAAATAAATCCTTCAGGTCATGTAAAACTTGGTGATGTTCTTGGTGTGACTCTGAACCACCACTGGCAGGAGCAGATGCTTTGGTACACCTGTGAGCTGAGGTTGAAGTGAACCATCACCAAATCAGAGCTTCTTCCATTCCTGGGGAATGCAGAACTGTTAATGGCATCAGGGCATTTTTATAACTACAAATACAGCACTTAATTCCCAAATTTATGAGAAACAAGAGCATGGGCTTTACTCCTGAAAGTGCTGAAAGTACTCAAATTTTGGCCATCAGGGAATAACTGAAATGTGAAATAGTCTGCAGAGAAGAAAGTCCCTTCTCAGTTCTGACACCCCCAGTGACTATGGCAAGTGCTATTATTTATTTAGCAACAAAACACCATCTCTTAATTCAATGGAATATTTCAGATGTCTGCTGCAATCTGTCCTTCAGGGATGAAACCAGTCCTGAGAGTTGGAGCTCACTCAGGCTGTGTAACAAGAACAGTGTTGGGAGCAGTTGTAGATTTGATTGGATTTGCTGAATGTTCAGCCAAACATTGTTTTCTGTTCCTAAATCTGACTGTGAATGAATGCACATCATCAGATTTGAAACTGCAGCTGTGGTCATGTCAAATTTGGCATCAGAAATACTGTTCTGTCTGTGTGTGTGGAATTCTTAGTTATTTTCAGAGGGGCAGGTGCCTGCCAGGTCCAGATACTGACAGGTCATGTCTGCTTGCAGGATGCTGTTCCACCAGAGCTGGTCCACGTTTTGCAGAACTCAAAGGACCCTTTGCTTCAAAAATTATTTCCTGTGACAGAGGAGAACCAAATTAACACCAAAACCCAGAACAGAGCAGCTGTTGTTACAGTGGTGTCCAAGTTCAAGGTACATCCTATTCAGGTTTCTGGTGTAATTTTGGAAACTTTCTGGATTTACCATCAACAGTTTGATGAAGACATCCACAGAGTGGATTTTTTGCTCCAGCTGTCCTGTAGAAGTGCTCTAACACTGAGTCTGTAGAGCCATCCTTGCCAGGAACAGCTCTGTGGGGTGGATGGAAGGTCCCTGAGGAGGAGCAGCCCTGATGAGCCCTGTGTTTGTTTCCTGCAGAGCTCTCTGGAACATCTGATGGAGATTTTGAGCAGAACCACGCCCCATTACATCCGCTGCATCAAGCCCAACGCTGACTGCAAGGCCATGACTTTCAGGAGAGAAGAGGTAACTTTTCCAAAGCCCTTCCCCAGGCCTTTGCACTGAGTTTCTGAGGGTCTTGAGTCACTTGCAAAGTTCCTCCCACAGCACATTCTGAACCAGCTCTTTCTCCTTTGAGATAAACACCTTTCAGAATGACTGAGGTGTTTGTCCAAAACAGTTCCTAAGCACAGCAGCTCTTCTAGCTGCACCTCGCTTGTTGCTGGTGTGATTTGGGGTGCTGCCCTCCCAGCCCTTCAAACAGATGGAGGTGATCTGAGCAGCCCTGGGCACACAAATAACTTCAAACTAAAACTGTGCTTGCTCCTGGAGTCCAGGAAGCTGAGAAGTTTTGGGAGCAGAGCAGCAGATGCTAAATCTGTAACTAGAGAACCTCATCTGGTGGGCAATCAGGCTTTAAACAGTCATGGAATCTGCTGAGCCTGGAAATACCAGCACTGAGCCTGGAAATACCAGCACTGAGCCTGGAAATACCAACACTGGCTTTCCACACCCTGCTGGGTTTGGGCACTGCTGGCTGTGGATGCCCTGGACAGAACACACAAGGAGCAGCTTCCACAAAACTCAGCGTTGGCTAAACCATCTCAATTTGTGCCTCAGGTTCTCAGCCAGCTCCAGGCCTGTGGAATAGTGGAAGCCATCACCATCAGTGCAGCAGGTTTCCCAGTCAGGTAAGTCCAGCTTCTTCAGCATAATCCATTTCGATAGCAATTGGTGGCATTTCATTCTTCAGAAGAGTATTTTATAAGCAGGAAACCCAAATATTTTTCATTGTCAGCATACCCAAGCAGAATTCCTGCCCAGGCTTTGCTAGTCACTGTTACTGGGAAATCTGAATTTCTGCAGAAGTTCTGTACTTTCTGAAGCCTGTTTGACCATCAACAGACATCAACCAGTCTCTTTGCATCCCATGCACTGGATTCACAAATCCATTCTGGAATTTTGGCCCTTCAAAGCATGAGTTATTTACCATACAGCAGAAAGGATAAGGGATTTGCCATAAAGCAAAAAGGATCAGTTATTTACATTAGTGATTCTTGCCTGGAATTCTCTACACATTTGTCTCTCAGGATCCCTTTCCAAAGTTTCACTGAGCGCTATGAGCTACTGAGAAAATCCTGGGGCTCCAGTAAAAAAAGAGTGTGGGATAAAAGCAGCTCTCATCCTGCTGAGAAGAAAGGTGAGTTTCTTCAGGTAATCCCTCTGCCATCAAGTAAAATTGTCCCTGCACTCACTTGGTATCACACAGATCAGATAATTACTGTATTCACCACTACTCTTAAAATGCTTCTTTAACCTACCACCAACCTGGGTTTCTAATTGGTTTAACACTTAAAATCTTTCCTCTCACTGCTGGTTTTCTGTGTTCCTCCTGGGTGGAACAATCACAGTTACAGTGGTGTCTGGGGTTCCCCTCACCCAATATAATTTGGAGTTGACTCTTTAGTAGACCTGAAAACCATTTATCTTTTGCCTTATTTTCCTTCTCCTTCCTTTCTTTTTCCCCCACCCTTGTTTCCTTGCTGAATCACTGACCTTCCAGCTTACCTGGACTCTGCTGCTTCTTCCACCTTTTGCAAACTTCTCTTTTTCTAAGCAAGAGTGAGGATGGACTTTAAACAAACACAATCCAGCCTACAGGTAATGACTTTGTTATGAACTCCTGAAAGGAGGAGCTCATCAGGTGGTTACATTTAATACTGAAGGTTACTGCAGCCCCTTTCTGTCCCCCAAATGAATCCCCTCTTCACCCAGTGGGTCTGTTCAATGAGCTGCAGCTTTGGGAAGCAGGACCAGCCTGTTCAGATGAGTAAAACTGGTGGAAATGGGGTGAAGTAAGGAAGTGCAGGCTGGAAAATTACTTACACACTGGATCTTTCCCCCTCAATTACAAACCCATTACCTGCAAAGCCTGTTTGTGATGGGTTTTTAGTCCTTTTTATCTTGAGGGGGTAATAAGCTGCAAACAAAGCAAAACAATTGCCCAAACACGGGGATAAGCTTTGGTTCCCTTATCAGCCCAGCCCCATGAACACCATCAGAGCCACCAGATGTCTTCCTGTAAGCAAGAATTGCTTCTATTTGTTTTCAGGACCTTAAAATGCTCTCATCTCCTTAGAAATATTTATAGCAGAAAAGCAAACAGTATCCAGGATGGAATGATGCAAAACCCATCCAGCCCTGTGCATGCAGGAACTCCTGCACCAGTCTCTTGTTCCAGGTCTGAATTTAAGTCTGTCTCTATTTCCAAAGGGATTCATCTGGCTGACCTGTTTGTAATGTAAAAAATTGTGCACTGTGTCCCAGAAATGGCTTTAATAACCTATAATTGCTGCCATAAATTCCTGCTCAGTGCAGGACCCAGCAGCTGCTCTCTGCATAGTGCCCTGTGACAGCTGTACAATTGTGTAGAATTTGTTTCCCCTTCCTGATCTTTTCAGTACATTAAGGCTACAATTCTCTGCCTTTTGTTCTTTGCTCCCACAGCTTTGAGTATTTAATGTGATTTTCTTAGGACTGAGCTGCTCAGTCTGTTCTTCATTGCACTGCTGCTTTCTCGTGCTTCCATGTAGGATGCTTGGAATGGGAGGACACCTGAGCCCTCCCTGTTTCAGATCTACCCCACATGACAACTTCACCTCTGGAGAACAGAGGTGACAACAGATGAGAAGGCAGCACCCAACCACAGCCCAGTTAGAACACCCCACACTGGTGTTCTGCTTGCTGGCAGCTGATGGAATCTGTGCTGTCACATCTTAGCCTTAAAGACAGCAAGATCAAGTGCCCCCAGCCATCTCCTCCTCCCCTCTTGCTGCAGGTGTTTCCCCTCTAAATGGCCAAGAAATCTCACTGCAAAGACAATTCCCTGGCCCTGATATCCAAATTTTGTGACGCCTTCTCCTCAATGCTTCATTTCCAGGTGAGACCCCAGTGATGGATGATGACAAAGCACCACGTGCTGCTGTTCTGGAGATCCTTCAGGATGCTATGAGGGGACAAACCCCTGCTCAGGAAACAAGGAATGGAGCAGAAATCCCCTCAGTCTACTGTGGCAAAACCAAAGTGTTCCTGGCTAATTCTGTGGTAAGTGCTGTCCCTTGGCTGATGGCTCTGGAGTGCTCCTGCCTCAGGGCCATTCTGGCACAGATGGTGGAGGCAAAGCTCCTGCCAACCCAGCCTGACCAGAATTGGGCATTTTCCATCCAATTATTATTCTCAATCAAGCACCCATCAGAATCCAGCTCTGCAGAGCACTTTGTGTAATGGCCTCTGTGCTGCCAGTGGACAAGGAGCTGCACTTGTGTCTAGGATTGTCAGAATTCCAGTAAAGATGACAGCTTTCCTTGGCTCCAGATGACAGATTTGGCTGCTCCAACAGAGCCTCGGGAAACAGAGGGAGACAAAGGCACTTCTGCCAAGCTTGCAGGATGCAGCCCTAGAAGCAGCCCCTTCAGTGGAGCTGGGTATGAGCCTGCTGCTGCTAGGACCTTGGGAGGCCCCACTTTCCTCCCCAAGAACTTCCATTTTCATTTCCATGTTCCCTAAAAAGCACTAATGAAGTAGTGTCACTTCCCAAATCTAATCCAGCAGTCAAGGACACTGGAATGAGGCTGTGGTCCCCTGACAATCACCAAGAGGCTGTAAAAGAGGGAAGAGCTGTGAGCAAAACTCCATCCCTAACTCCAGGCTCCTGTTCCCCACTGCAGCTGGAGCTCCTGGAAGCCAGGAGAGCAGAGGTGTTAAATGAGAAGGCATTTTGCATCCAGTGCTGTTGGAGAAAATTTAAAGAGAGGAAATCAGCAAAGGAGAAACGCTCAGCAACTCTCATCCAAGCAGGTGACTTGCTGAGGGTGGGGCTGGAGCAACAGAACAGGGGACCTTTCCAGTCACACTGGGGGGATTACAGTGGCACAGGTGGGCAAGTGCCATCTCTCCCACTGTGTGCAAGAGCTGCTGAGATTCCCTGCACTCAGGTTTCTCTCCATTCAATCCTCAGCTGTTCGTTCCTGGCTGGCCAAGAGTCACTTCCGGAGGCTGCGCAGGGCTGCCAGCGTCATCCAGCGTGCCTGGAGGGGATGGACAGTGAGTATGGGGGACAGGGCAGCACTGAAATGGAGCCTGAGGCTTTTTAGTGTCTGAGAAAAGGTAATACCTCTGAGAACTACAAACCCAGTGCTCCAGAAAACTCTCCTCCAGCTGAAGAGCAGAGGAGATGGCAGTTCTGTACAGCTGCTTCTGGTTTATCCTGCAGAATAAACTCATTCCTTACATGCATGGAAATTGGAGTGTGCTGTCCTTCCAGACTCCCTTTTTTAGACTCTCAGTTTTGCAGTCCTAAGTTGTGTCCAGGACATTTGAGAATATTGTTGTTCTGTGTCTTTTTTTAGGTAAAAACGGCCACATTGGCAGCAGCAGAGCTGGACGAGGGGGAAGGAAAGGAATTCCCAGCTCCTGGAGCTACCTTGGCCAAACCTCCCTGTTCTTTGGACACAACGTGGCCTCTGCAGGCAGCTGTGCAGTTCTGGCCCCTGGGCCTGGTGCTGGCTGCTGCCCCTGTCAGTGTCACGGGGCTGCAGCGGGCGTGGGCGCTGCTCAGCTGCCTCCGGGGGCTGCACGAGGGCTCCAGGGGGGACCTGGGCTGTGGCATCGCCTCCATCAGAGCCCTCCCACAGGTACTGAGCCTCCCTCCTGTCTGCAGCACCTGCCATGAGCTTGGGAACAGGCTGGGATGGCATTTCCCAGCAGCCACAGGCACTGCTCCCCTCAGAAACTGTGGTTACAAATCACCTTTGGGTCTGGGGGTTTTTGTGTTTGCAGCAAATTCTGTGTGCAGGAACTGCCACAGCTACTGCAAAGTGTGCCAGGGTCAGTGCTGAGCACTCCAGCCTCCATATTCTGAGCTGATTTCAGTTCAATTCACAGTGCTGCCATTTTCTGTAGTGACCATTTCTCTTAAATCCATTTTTGGGACTCCTCTGGAGGAGTTCCTCTGTCCTCATCCACCAGTGGTTCCTATACTCAAGAGCTAAATGTGAGTAACCAAAATCAACGGCACATCTGGCTGACAACTCTCCCCCTCTTGTCCTTGCTTGCAGGGCTCTGTCAAGTTCCACTGCAGGAGGTCCCCCCTGCACTTTGCCAATGTCAGCCCCCACAGCGAGGCGTTTTCCATCACGGGATTCAACCAGATCCTGCTGGACAGAAAGGAACTCCTGCCCACATAGCTCTGCCCCTGGCCTTGGCCTCCAGGGAGGGCTCTCTGCAAGCTGCTGCTTTCAAATCACTCAGCATCCACTTCTGCTGCTACCTCAGAGCTTCCACAGTACTGCCTTGCACGTGCAACGTGAGGGAATCTAACACACATGGTAATACACACTAAATTAAATTCAGGGTGTGGGGGGGAGCTCCTCCTCCCCCACGTGTTACAGGAAATATCAACACTATGGGAACAAATCAATTCCAACAGATCAGGTGCTTGAAGCAATGGATACTTGAACTGAACGCTGCTAGCACTGCCTTCACGAGCCAGAGGCTGCTCATGAGAGAGCAAATAATGCAAATAAATATTCCTGACTCCGGCTGGATTCTCAGAGGTGCAGCCGTCCTGACTGACCACCAGTGTCCCCAAGGGAGTGAGGAGCTGCCAGCTGCAGCACTAAGGGCAGATGTCTCAGGGAAAAGCAAGGCTGGCCTCTTGCTTTTAGCTACAGGACCAAAATTTGTGAGCTCTCACAGCTGCCAGGTGTCTGCAGAGCTCCCCAAACAGCACCACCCTGCCCAGAGCTCACCAGGGGTGCTCTGGACCCTCCCTTTTTGGCTCATACATCTTGAAAATGTTCAGCTGCTGTGTGTATGTCATTTAAAATAAACTGCTCAATGCCTTGTCGAGGTGTCTGACCCTTCCCAACAAATTTCAGTGGACAAAAACATTTCAGTCCTCGTAGATTAAAATAAATGCAAATATATTTAATATTGCCACCATGGAGCAGCATTTCCCGTGGTACCAGCATTTCTGTGCCAACACAATGAACTCCACAGGGCGTCAAGTTAAACCCCCAGGATCTAAAAATGTGTCCCAACACAATCCTGCCCCTGTTTGTCAGCTCTGAACTGAAATCAGAGCACTGACACCCACAGGCAAAGTGGCCAAGACACACAATGGAGCAGCTCTGGCTGCTGGCAAACCTCAAAACCCAAAAACTTCAATAACAAACTAAACCCCATTCCCAGGGCAGCTCACTCGGGGACAACATTCTCCTTCTCCTCGGGAGGCTCCACAATGCTCAGGCAGCAGTCTGCAAACTCCACGAACAGGGGCTCCTGCATGAACCTCCTCATGAGGGAGCTTTTGTCCTGAGCCTGGTTGATGGTGAGCAGCAGCTGCCGCAGGTGCGGGTTCAGCAGCAAATCCCTCAGCTCTTCTGATTCTCCTGCAACGAGGGAAAAATCAGAGCTACAGACGTGCCTTAGGCCGCCCTTACCCTGCAACCAATCCTTCAAAGGGACAAATCTAACTTTCATGGCGCGTTTAGGCCCGGGATGAGCGGCAGCTCCGTGCAGAATTCACTCCTGCTCGCTCGGCCATCCCCAAATCCCCCAGTTACCCAGCAGCTGCAGTTTCTGCAGCGGGACGCGGTCCTGCTCGTCCTCCTCGCTCAGGATGTCCTCCAGGGCCCCGGGGCTGTCAGCGGGGCTCGGGAGGGAGCCCTGCCCGGCCGCCTCCTGCTCCTGCTCCCGCCGGGGCTCGGGCACGCAGCGCTCTGCGGACAAACCCGCGTTAGCTCCGGGCCGGCCGCGGCCCCTCCCGGCCCCCGGGCCCGCACTTACCGCGGTGGGTCCGGCAGCACGGCACGGAACAGCTGCAGGGACAACGGCGTGAGAGGGGCCGCGCACGGCGGGGCCGCCCCGCTCCGTCAGTCCCGCTCCCTCCCCGCAGCCTCAGCCCCGCGCTCCCCTCCCGCCCCTCGCTCACTAAGCGCTGCCGCAGCGCGGGCAGCGGTACCGGGCCATGACCCGCACCCCTCCCCGCCCGCCCCTCGCTCACTAAGCGCTGCCGCAGCGCGGGCAGCGGTACCGGGCCGCGCCCCCCGCCCCGCACTCCGCGCAGGGCCCCGGAGCCCGCATGGCCGCGGCTTCCGCTTCCGCTCTGCCGGCCAGGGCTCCTAATCCACCACCGAGCGCCGCCAGCCAGGCGCGCTTAATCCACCGCCGAGCGCTGCCGTACTCAGGGCATTTTCTGGCGCTATTTCGAGATATTTCCATAAATAGATAAATATAGAGAGATATATGGATATAGATATACCGAGAGATAGCTCTGTATATAGGGAAAGAAGGAGGGAGTGGGGAGAGAGATGTATGTATCGAGATAGGGATAGAGGTATAGATGTGGGGATTTAAAAAATACATAAATAGATATAGGGATATATATCTATATGGGGATATAACAGAGAAATATAGAGACTTAGAGAGAGATATAGATAGATGTAGAGATGAGGAAACAACAACAAAGCAGGGAACTGGAAAGAAGTCCCTGAAAACTCCAGAGGCAGATGTGAGTGGGATTGTGTGTGATGGATGTGAGGACATCATCAGTGTGTGGATTTTCATGGGATTTTATTGCTGTGCGTTGATGAAATACCACAGAGCAGCAGCTGAGCAGTGCAGAACCAGACACATGAGCTGATGTCACAAAAACTACCCAAACCAGGCTTCTAAAGAAGTTTAAACACTGAGATTCTTCTAGGAAATATCCCAGTGTAGCTAAGAATAAGCATCTTTCTCCACTGGGATCTGACACCATAATATCTGCTAAATAAATATCCAGTAACCAACTCTTTGTTCTTTTGAGAGGGAGGAGTTAAGACCTTTTTCCCCTATAAAACACCTGGTCTTGACATTTTTATTTATTTTTATACAAGCAACTTGGCTGCAGCTTTGATCCTGAAGAGCTCAGCCAAGGTTTTCACATGGAACAGTAGAAATTTCACAAGCCAGGGACTTGAGCATGCCCTTAAAAGCAGAAACATGAAAGCACAGACAAAATACCTCGCAGAACCACCTCATCCAGCAATTAAAGTTACAGCAGGGAAACAGTGCTGAGTGCCCCTGTTAAAAAAGATTCACCCAGTAGTCAAGAGTCACAATTTGACTGACTAAACAAGAAAGTAAAACGCTGTTATTCCCCAAAATTCCTGGGAATTTCCCAGCTGTTTCACCCTCTTGGGAGCCACAACCCACAGCGGAGAGCCACAGGGCTGCAGTGCAAAGCAAACTCCATTCATGGAGTGATTTTTAACTGCAGGGAAAGCAGCTCCCCTGCTCCCACTGAGCAGCCAGGCAGAGCTTCCCGAGGGACAGGGACAGCAGGGCCTCTGCTGGGAGCACCCCCCCAGGCTCCATCCCCATCCCTGGGCTGTTTCTGCACCCCAGTGAGGGAACCACGGAGCTGTCAAGGCTGGGAAAGACCTCTGAGATCACCAACTCCAACCACCCACCACATCCACCGCTAAAGAGCCACATCCACAGCGGGCTTTCGGGCCCATCAGTGGCCGCTGTGCAGGTTTGGGTTCCCATCTGCTCGGTGGTGCCGGGGCTGTTCCTGGTCAGACGTTCTCGATGGTGCAGGCCCGGACGCGGGGGGCCGAGAGGCAGCGCAGCGCCTTCAGCTTGGCCCCCAGCGCCTTCAGCTTCAGGGTGTAGAGGACAGGGTTGCCCAGGCAGGTGATGGTGATCAGCATGGCCGTGCAGTTCCTGAAGATGTACACCCCGGGGTAGAGGTCGATGTGGCAGCGCTGGTTGGTGGCGTCGAAGATGACGCCGGCGAAGAACGGCGCGTAGGACACCAGCGCCAGCAGCCAGATGGAGATGCTGGTCCTGGCCACCTGCGTCTCCGCCGACTTGTAGGTGCCCGTGGCTTGGCCACACGCCTGCATCCTCAGCTTCCTCTTCCTCAGGATGATGATGATCCTCAGGTAGGTGAAGAGAGGCACGAGGAAGGCCACTGCCACGTTGGGCAGGGTGATGAAGACGAGGTAGTTGACGCAGAAGGGGCTGTAGAGCACTGAGATGTTCCTCTCTGCGTGCAGGCAGTTCCAGCCCATCAGTGGCAGGCAGCCCAGGAAGAAAGCCAGCACCCAGTTGATGAAGACCACGGCGATGGAGTGGTTCCTGGCCACCCTGAACCTCGTCCTCATGCTCTCGGCCACGGCCAGGTAGCGCTCGATGCCGATGCTCAGCAGGTTGTAGATGGTGGACAGGATGGACGTGGTGTACAGGGCGTAGGGAGCCAGCATGTCCTGCGAGCCAAAGATAGTGATGTCGGGCTTGGTGATGAACAGCATGGAAATCCAGAAGCCAGAGAAGCTGGTGAAGAGGTCAGAGACTGCCAGGTTGCAGAAGAGGATGGAGATGGGCTTGTGCAGGTCCCTGGTGGCCAGGCGGGTGAAGATGACGGTGCAGTTGAAGATGATGGAGGCAACGTTGATGGTCAGCTGGGGGATGCCCAGGGCCAGCACCAAGTAATGACTCCAGATCTTGGTGTAGTTGGCAGAGCAGTTTGGGAATCCATTCATGGTGGGAAATGCTCCTCTCAGCCCCTGACGAGGCCGGCTCTGCTCAGCCCATACTCCCCAAGAGCTCCCACCTCGATCCCGGGCGCAGAACCACTCCTGACACGCAGCTCCTGCTGCCACATCATCATCGTGGCAGGGATTAAACTTTAACCAGGTTTGTTTTTAAATATTTGGGTTGCCAGCTCGGGGCTGTGCCGATCACCTGGAGTTGCTAGGATAGCCCAAACTGCAGAACACATTTCCCATACGGATGAGCTGCTGGAAGTAACCTTTGACAAGAAAAAGCCCAGCCAGGGCTTGGGGTGCAGTGTGAAGTTCTTCATTCTAAAATGGAGTGAAGTGAATTTGGCTTTAACTCTGAATTTATCAGATCACAAAGGATTAGGGAGTCAGGAAAGGGAGAGCAGAGTTTTGTGGGTTTGGAGGGGGAAATGTGTGGCTGAGGGAGCTGAAATAAAACATCAGTGCTGTGTCACCAGCCTAGACCCCAACAGCCCAGAAAATCCCTTTTTCCACTCAATTCTTTCATGGTAACATAGCTAAAACCCAACCAGCATCACTCCCCATGCCTTTGCTACAGGATATTTTGTGTTTATTTCATGTGGATTGTTCATTAATAAACCAGTACCAACACCATTGCAGCTTTTCTTTCTCCATCTTTTTAAATGCAAATGATTTTTGAGAACTTAGATTGAAGATACCTGAGACTTGGCCAGGAGGAAAAAACAAACTCTGGGGACACACATTCTGTGCTCTCAGCAGAGGGCACTGCTGGAATGAAATACAGGGTCCAGTGGGAGCAGGGAGATTTTAAACAGTCCAGGTGAGCAGGACAATTATCCAGGTAAAGCCACGTTATTTATTCTGATTCAAGTCAGAGTTTATTACTACCCTGACGAAGGATTCACCTTCATTGCTCACAATTTTCTACCATGACCTTGCCAAGCAGCTCAGCTGAATTTATGGGCTCCCACATTCAGCACTGATCATTACAGCAGGAATTCCAGCCCCAGAGATGGGGATCTGTGAACTCTGCCACATTTAATATTGAAAGAAACTCGGGTTATAATTTTGATTTTAAAAAGGGGAATTCGAGGGCTTTTTTTTCTATTGAAGGGTATGAAAGTATATTCAGTTTAACGTGCAGTCAGCATCCACAATTTCTGTGTACTAGGAATACTTTATAATTAATTAATAAACACACCTTTTGACTATGATTATTATACTTTCTACAAGTCTAAGTAAGCATTAAGCATTTCAGATGGCCACAGGGGAATGATCACATAGAAATAAGGGCTGAGAATTGATCAGTGAAGCCTGGGGGTGTATTAACACCCTATAAAATATTCCTCTCCCAGTGTCCCAGATAAACCACCCTTTGTAATCCCAGCTGGGGCAGCCCTGGCAGCCACACCTCTGGTGTGAGGTTGCTGCTGAACAAGGGCCCCACTATTTCTGTCACCTCCGTGCCAGCCCAGCAAATCCTTTCACTCCCAGCAGAAGTGGCAGCACAGGACATCAGTGATGAACAGTTCATCCACAAAGCAAAACGGCTTAGAAAATACCCTGGTGGCTAAAAATAACTTATCTGTGAATTTGGGCTCCAAAGGGCTCTAGATGTTCCTGAAAATGCTGCTTGAAGTTGCTCTAATTTGAAAATTTGGTGCTCGAGCACAAAACGCTAAACGATGTGAGATCAGAATGTAATTAAAGTAATATCAAGTGGTATAAATAGCTCTCCACAAAAGATTTGTAATCTGATTTGCCCAATAGAACTGCATACAAATTGCCATCATGTTGCTGGATTGAGCGAGACAATAGTGTGGAAGTTGCCTTTTTAGTGGGCTTTAATATACAGAAACCCCCCAGATTTGTATATCCCAACCCTCTGTGATGCAGTTGAAGCTCCCAAAACCAGATGAAAAATAATTTCAATTTAAAGCCCAACCCCTTCATGGAACAACCTCAATCCATGGGCTTTTCCTACTCCCATATTCCAGGAACTGTGCAGCATTCCCTGTACCTACCTCACTGTGCACTTTTGAGGAAATTATTATCTGCATCCTATAAACGGGAAAGAACAATCCCATTGTTTGTTTAAGGTGACACAGGATTCCAGGGAACTCAGTCTAATCTCCAGGATCTCAATCTAATCTCCAGGATCTCAGACTGTACCTTGCTGTGGGCAGCCTTTGATTTATATTTACCGAGGAGATTTCACCTTCTGCAACATTTCTTTTTTTAGTTCTGTGATTGTATTTACATTTCTTTATCTGAATGCCCAGTTTGTTTTGATGCATGTGTGAGAAATGGCCTCATTTTGTGGAATTATCTGTCGATTGTGCCTGTGAGGAAGACAACAACCACTGGCCACGCTGAAGAGACAGAGAAGGAGGCAGGAGAGGCTTCAGGCTGGATTTTTAGTGATGGTTCAAGTGTGGAAAATCCAGGTGCTCCCACCTGAGCTCACAGCCTTGGAATTGCCCCCAGCTGCAGATCTCAGCCTCCAGTGGGACCCACAAAGGCTCAGAATGAGAGGCCCCAGCTGGGACACACCAAAATTGAATCCAAACCAGGGAATTCACCCTGGGCTGAGCCCCAACCCTGCCCAGCTCCCACCCTCACCCTGGGGTGAGGCACAGCTGCCAGGGAAACTGGAACTGTGCCTGCAACTCTGGAGAAAAGCTGCACCCCTGTGATGGAAATAGGAATCCCACAGCCCAGGGAGGGGAAGAGATGTAGCAGGAGCCACAGGAGATTTGGTGTCACTCAGAACACAGGAAAATCCCAAAAGGATGAGGGATTTCACTGCCCTGCACCAGCCCTTGGGAAATGGGAGGGTTCTGCTCTCAGCCCTGCACTGTCACCAGGCTGCAGATACCAAACCTGGCCCAAAAAATGCCAAGGGATGTGAGCAGCTCAGCAGAATCGTTCCATAAATCCAAGTTTCACAGCAAAGCTGTGGGATCAGAGCATCCCCCTGCCCAGCCTCTCCGTGGGCATCACCAGGCCAGCAAGGAAGAAGCAGTCAGGAAAGGGAGTAATACAAATAAGGAGCCTATTTATCCAATTTATGTTTCAATTTATGCAGATTAAAGCCTTCCTTTCTGGAGAGGAAGGCACAAATGGGGTCTGTGATCTCCTTCCAAGAATTTTTGGGTCTGTTTTGAAAGCACAGAGCTCTGCTCCTCCCTGCTCCAGCTGCTCTCTTGCAGGAATTTTTGCCTCCCAGGTTTGGAGTGATCCCTTTGGAGAAGCTGTGCTGTCTGAAGGGGGGACAAACACCTGGAGCCAGGTGTGTGGCAAGCAAAGCCCCTCCACGGACTGGGTGTGAAGGAGGCAGAGTGCAGCTCCTCCCTGCTCCCAGCTGTTCCAGGGGATGGCTCCTGCTGGGACAGCATTCCCAGGGCAGCAGAGCCAGGGAGAATCAGAGCCAGCCCATTAAAGATGAAGCTTTAATGTCCCTGCTTCACCAAGAGCTCTGAAATTCCAGGTTTCCTGTTCAGAGGTGTGGGAACTTGAAGGAATAAAATGACACCACACAGATAAATTGTCTTTTTCTGCATTTTCTCACTTTGCAGGGTGGGATTCCCAGTCACCCACTCATTAATCCTGAAACCCAGCTGTGTTTTAAACCCCTTGGAAGTGCTTCCCTGTCCCACTGCAGGGGCAATCCCTGCTGGGTCAGCTCATCTCTCACCAGGGTTTGGACTCAAGCCAGCCTCACCCTCTCAGCCTTTGTTGCTGTGGCTCTCAAGGCCACAAAATAAATGCAGTTTTTACTGGATTTGATATTCCCACCTGCCCTTCCCTGACCTGTAGCTGCCAGGAAAACCTGCCTGGAATTCAGAGATCAGCTTGACTTTGTGTCATCTCCTCTGACCGAGATCCTCTCCAGGCTCAATCTCCAAAAGTCTTTCTGGAAAATGCACCCCGTTCTTGATGGCATCTCAGGGCAGTTTTGGGTGTAAAAAGTGCAAATCCCGAGGTGCAACGATGCCAGTAAGGGCTGATATCCAAGCACCTGTCAGGGGAGTTTCCTTAGGAGGAAAAAAAAATGAAATTAAGGAGATCAAATTATGCCAGCTCTGCTTATTTAGATGACAGGCTTTAGAAGTAAAGGGAATGTCTTTGCCTGAGTCTGCCTTCACTTTTGAGCTCAAATAAAAGCTTGATTAACATCACTGCAGTACAGTATTATTACCACTTTGATAATGACAGGCTAGAAGGCTTAGAAACAAAAAGAAGAAAAAATAATAATAAAAATATCCCAAAAAAATCAATAGTTCTGCTTTTCAAGACCAAAAATTTCTAACCCTCAGCTTTTCAGTCCTGAACTGAGGACTTCAAGGAAATAAAGCAGGTGAAAAAAAAATTAAAAATTCAGGGATGTTGGTTCAGCTCCCCAGAGAGGAGCATCCCAAGAAGGAGCAGCCCAGGAGGGAATTGTCCCTTGGATGCCCTTGGAGGCTGCAGCTGGCAGAGCCGCGCTGCTCTCCGTGCTCAGCATTCACCTGCAGGGAAGGGAGCAAATGCCACCAATACCTCATTGTTTTCCCCCCGGCAGGAATTATTTACCTCATCACCATGTGCGAGGCAAATCACCGCCTGTGCTGGGTGGAAAAAAAACCCTCCCCGGCAGCTCCTCATTGTAGGAATGTTATTTATAGCCCCTTTTTCCCCAGTGCAGCGCTGCTCTGGCTCAGCTGCCCGGTGTCGCTGCAGCCCCGCAGCCCCTGCGACCCTGCCAGGGCAAGGAGCCCCTGCCTGGCTCCTTTTTATTGAGCCCAGCTCCTTTTTTTTGAGCCCAGCTCAGCTGGAACAGCATCACTCTGCCCATCTCTCTGGGCATCCTGCTCTTCTTCCCCCAGCACAGCTGTGGGCTTGTACCCCCACGGACATTTGGGGAAGAAGTTCCCTTCATTTGCTTCCCTCAGCTGGGTTAAAATCACCCCCCAAAAGCCCAGAGATGATCCTGTGTCTGTAAGGAAGCTGGCTCGCTGTTCTCGGTTGTAATGTGAAGTCTGAGTTGCCCCTGAATTGTGTTTAAATCCCAATAAGGAAATTGAAAAATTTAGATAGGAAAGCAAAGAGGGTGAAAACCAAAAATTATCGTTAAATTAAAAGAAAATTGTAGTAGGATGTATGTCTGTGTATATATCACACTGCAGAAGCAGAAAGTTGAGAAAAAGGATTATTTAAAAAATGTATCATTGCTTAATTACGTACATAAGGTGTTGTATGTCACCTAATAAACATTTCCTGTTGCTGCACATGGAATTCCCATTTTCCAGTCCCACAAATCAACTCCAATCCTGTTTGGAGAATTGTGGGGCAGAAGTGAGGGGGAGCTGGGGTTTTATTTGTCTCCATGGGTCGTTTTTTTTTTAAAGGAAGCATTAACTTTAACACACGTATTAATTGGATGTCATGAGGCTGCCAGGAGAAAAACTCCCAGTAAATAAAAATGCAGCATTTTCCTCCTGGGCTGCTAAACCTGTGCAGGTTGCAAAGCCTCAGTTATTCACTGAAGGCTCCTTGCCCAGTGCCAGAAAACCTCGCTCCTTTTGCCATTCACTTTGGAGAGTGAATAAATTTAGGCAAATCAGGAGCAGGGCAAATCTGGAGAAATTACAAAGGGGAGGAGTTCACCTTCCTGCTATGGCTTTCAGGTCTGTCCTGGACTACTTACTCCAGTATAAAACTGAGAGCAGAAATATGATCACATCCTGAGGAGTCTAATCAATTCTGGTTTCAACACTGAGCCTATTTAAAATAGAGAATGGAATTGCTGCTCCTTGCTCTGCTCTGCCTGCACATTCTCAAGACAGAGGCAGTGGGTAAGTCCTTCCCTGCTCTTTCTAGCCCCACGTTAAGGCTGCTCTTATTTCTGATTTGTTTCTGGCTGTCAGGACGTGCAGATCAGGGCAGGCTCTCTGATTCTTCTCTGTGGTAAATGGAGGATGATTTATTTATTTCTCTGCCTTTTATTATTTGTGTTAAAATATTAAGGATAGGCTTTTCTCATGAATGAATGAGTGCTTTGGGGGTTTTTTTCACCTTTAAGGATTCTACCTGCCTTCCTCCTCCAAGAAAAATCAATGAGCTTTGACTTGATCTTTATATTTTATTATTTACCTGCATTTAAAATACCAAAACTTAATTTCTTTATCTTTAAAACCCCTTTAAACCTGAAAGAAATAGCTTGTTTGAAATCTCTACTCCCTTTGCTTTGCTGTGTATGATCCAAGATGAAATTCTGCTGAGGGAGAAAGAACAATATGTCTTTGCTGCATCAGCCCAGCAGCCCCATCTATTTTTGCTCCCTGGGCACTATAAGTACACTGTGCACTTAGGATGGCTCGATTAAATAGAGATCTATAATTAGTATTGAAAAATGCAGCAGGTATTTTTCCCCCCTGCTTCTGTTCAACCAGCAACGCTGCAGCACCGAATAAATCCCTTTTCCTTTGCAAACATCAGCACAGAGCCTCGAAATTAAACCCTGCAGCTCTTACAAGTGACCAGGGGTCCATTGTTTGCACTAAAATAGAGCAGAGTGCAGTGAGGGAAGAAGGGACCCGGCATTACCAGGGCAAGTGCTGCCCTGAGATCTGCTAAAGGGAGGCGGTGTTAAAGCAGATCAAGGTTCAGAGGCGCTCACAGAGGGGGTTTCCCTGCGTTTATTTCCCTGCTCTTAATTAATTCCCTGTGCCTCAGCAGCTTGGCTTTGGAGATCCTTTCCTGACAGTTCCAACCCTTGCCCTGCCCTGCAGCCCCTGGTTCAGGGCTGTTGTCTCTGCCCACACGTGGGGCAGGTAAACAGCAGCGCAAAAAGCCTTTGCTTTCCCAAAGGCTGCCACTCCTGTTTGCTTGCTATTGGCTCCTGCCTATCAACACTTTGCTAAATTTACTGCCCCATTAGGGGGTTTATTAGGAAAACCTGAAAGACTATCTAGAAAACCTTTGTGACTTTATTAGATTGGTGTCAATGTTTAGGGTTTACCTCTTTATCAGAAGGAAGTAACATGGGGAATGCATATATGATAATTTGTAGGCACTTTTTGCCCCCCTGGTTATTTCCACATTTTTCCTTGAGTGTGGACCAAGTTACATAGTCATTAATACACAAGAAACTTGCTCTCTACACCTTCTTCTCCAAACTTTTCCTCAGGCAGAAGCTCCACAGGATACATTTTATTAAGTTAAAGGCTGCGCATTTCAAGAAACTCCGCTTTTGAGAATCAGCTGAAATTCCTTCTTGTTGTATTCCTTCTTATCTTTTTCTTTTTTTAAAGAACAAACATTTCCTTCCTGCCTTGCCACTTCTCAGAAGCAGCCTGGGTGATCTGTCCCTATCAGCTCAGTGAACTCACCTCCACCTGGGCAGTTCCTAACTCACCCCACTGACACAGTCCAATGGCTGATTGCTAATCTTGGAGATTGCTGCCAGCCTTGTCCGGATAGCAGAGCACCTGTGTTCTAAAATTAATATTAACAGTCCTGAAAGGGCTTTCTAAGGAAGGAAGGGTCATTATCCCTGCTGTAGAAGAGGGAAACTGAGGCACGCTGGTGCAGTCACCTGCCCAGGGATCAAAGCATCCCCCCCAAAACCCCTGCCCAGCCCCTCATCCACTGGCTCATCCAGATCTCATATGCCATTTACAGCTGCACTCATCCACCTCAGGTTTCTGGTCTGGTTCCTTTGAGAGCCCAGGGACACTGGTGCTGTTTTGGGGGAAAGGAGAGACAAAGTGGGGGGAAAGGAGAGACAAAGTGTCTGCAACTTCCAACAGGAATCCTCCAAACATAGAGAGAGCAAGGCTTTATTACTGTGCCATTCAGAGAGCAGGGATATCCCTCCCTCCCTCCATCCATCCATCATCCATCATCCATCCATCATCCATCATCCATCATCCATCCATCCATCCATCCATCCATCCATCCATCCATCCATCCATCCATCATCCATCATCCATCCATCCATCCATCATCCATCATCCATCATCCATCCATCCATCATCCATCCATCACCAATCCATCCATCCATCCATCATCCATCCATCCATCCATCATCCATCCATCATCCATCCATTCATCATCCATCCATCCATCCATCCATCCATCCATCCATCCATCATCCATCCATCCATCCATCATCCATCATCCATCATCCATCATCCATCCATCCATCCATCCATCCATCCATCCATCCATCCATCCATCCATCCATCCATCCATCCATCATCCATCCATCCATCCATCATCCATCATCCATCCATCCATCCATCATCCATCCCTCCATCCCTCTCTCCATCCCTCTCTCCAGCAGGCCTGGGGTCAGGTTACAGCAAGCTCCAGGTGTCACCGAAAATTAATTTTCTTTAGGGGGAATGGAATGAACCCCAGCACATTTTAACCTTTTTCACTTTATCACAGAGCAGGACTCAGCCATGAGGAGACAAATCTCCCACAGTCCATGCTCTGGTGCTCCAAGAGATTGGTGCCTGATAGGACATTCCTCTAATTTAGATGAGATTAGATCCCTCCAATTTTCTGTATTTCTGCTCACATGCTTTTACCCTTCACAAACATTACATTTACATAACCATGCGGACATTGACGTCAGCATCAATTCTCACTCTGGGCTTTCCTCAGGGCCATTCAGGTACAAAATACTCCTGAGAGCTCCATCAGCAGCTTTAAAAAAATAAAAAAGAAAAAAGAAAAGAAAAAAAAAGATGCTGTGACTTCTTCCCTTTCTAGTTCTGGGAAGGTGGTGTGGAATGCACACAGACTTATGGTTGGGCTCCAAATCCATTTCAGAGCTGGCAAAGTTGGGGATGCTGGCACACTTGGACACACTCTGGGGTGAAAAGCTGTATTTTCAGCTGATTAAAGAAGGATAATAAATGCAGTGTAAGACCTGGCACACAGAGAGAAGGCAGAGAGCCATAGGAATTATGGAATCATGTGAGGGGTTTAAGTCACCTCTGGTGTCTCCATCAGGTCTGAATCCAAGCTGCCCCTTCCCCAGGCACGAGGATGAATTCTGCTCTGTTTCATCCATGATTTCCCCAAGCCACGGATCCTCCTGGCTCTCCCACTGGGATGTGAGACGCAGAAAAGCCTTTGGCTCTTTCAAAAAGCCAGCACAAACCTCGAGGTCTCCTAGAAAAGCTGCAAAATCCAGAGTCACTCTCCATGCAGGCTCTTCTCCCTGCTTGTGGTGTTGCAGGAGATGCTTTGTTGTGTTCCAGGCTGTATCCAATGGCCTGTTATTAGATTTTTAGTCATATTTTTAGCCACAGGATCAGCCATCAAAATCTCAGTGTAAAAGGCTGCAAAAGGCCAGCAAAGCTACCAAGTGATTTTGTTTGAACTAAATTTTAAAAATACTCCAAAATAAATATATCTGAAACACATTTTTATTGAAGAAAGCAAGGTAAAACCCCTCACAGAAGGAAATCACCTTAGCCCTGGATACTCATTTTTTGTTCCAGCTTCTGCCTTTGATACAGGACATTTCTGAGGGCACATTATCTACAGCAGAGTAGCAAAGGTCGAAGCTAAAAACCTTCCCCTCGCTCTCTGACACAAAGGAAGTCGTTTGGGGATGTTAACAGGGCATATCCAGAATCCCCGAGTCCCTTGGGATTTTTATGCGTGTTCCAAAGGCCTCATCGAGCAAGTGATTTATGTGTGCAAATGATAAACACTGTGCTCACATCGGGTGTGCTGCCCTGCAGGGCTTCACCACCACAATAAAGCTGATTTTCAGGGCTAGCTCCCCATCATGTCCTGCAATATCACCTGCACAGAGATGAGTATCGCTAGGAAAAATAAAAATCCATGTCTAAAGTGGAGAGCAACAAATGGCCACGAGCTCTTGTAGGGGCACACAAATCTGGAGGTGAACTTTTGGAACTGATTTTGTCTGTCAAAGGGGCTGACTGGGGCTTCCTGAGGATGTGTAATGCTTCAGAATGTATAAATATTCTCATGCCTATATGCTCAGTTTGTACTCAGCAATCCCATTAATTAGAAAGACAGGCTTAGATAACAATTGCTTTTAAATTGTTTTGTCTTTTGCACTAAAAATAGAAAGTTTCACAAAGCCAGCTAAAAATAGGATGAGGCCAACACGAGCCAAACCTAAAAATAAATCACATGCAAACCCAGCTTTTGGCATTTTTGTGGAAAGGGATGCAGAGGTGACAGCAGAATTTGGGGATGGATTTGAGAAGCAAGGACAACAGAGCAGGGAGAGCTCTGGCACCGAGGGCTCTGGGACCACTGGGAAAACAGGGAATGGTCAGGCAGGATGTGGCTGAAAGGGTGGCAAGAGACTAAAGGGACAAACAGAGGACTCAGGTGAGAGAGAAGGGATTTGAATTAAAAATCAACACGGGACATTGCTGCTGTCCCGGGCAAAAGGGTCACTCACACTCCCCGAGGCTCGGTAGCGTTCAGAGCAGCAGCTGGCAAAACACAAAGTGAATAAACCGCAGCCAAATAAACTTTGCCAGAAGCACGGGCTGGGGCTGCCCGGCCCCTGTGCCGTGAGCACGAAGAGGTTAAATGGCATTTCCAGCAGCCTGTCCCCCAGCACCGCCAGCACAGCGAGCAGCACGAACGGGACAGGGCAGATTTTGGGGATTTCATGGAATTCAGACAATGTGAGCGTGATCCAAAGAGCTGAAGGGTCTTTTCCTAGATCACACAATAGCACCTTGGCACGGCTGCTCCCAGCCTGGCCCGCAGCCAGCAGCACCTCCTGGGGAAGTGGACAGGAGAGGGAGTTCTCAGCTGCAGGAATATTTTATTCCTTTCTGCCCCCAGATTCCAAACGAGGCTTGATAGCTAAAACAATTGGAAACGTTTGCAATAAAATGAAAACAATACGCAATTGCATTGTTTTTTCGGCTACTCTAGTGCCAAGAAGCAGCTTTGGGCAGGAAAGCAGTTGTAAATTCCAGGAGGAAGAGGCAGAGATAAGTGGGACTGCTCACGTGCCAGGAGAGGCTCCCTAAATTTAACTGTCCTGAACTCTGTGGAGGAAAAGCCAGCTCTGTCCAGCCCTACTGTCAATTAAACCAAATAAAGTCAATGTGACACCTGTGGGATGGTACAGAACCACTTAAATCAAGGATAAATCCATAATAAAATGTGAAAGATCTGATTGATAATACAATTCTCAGTTATACAAATATATAAAAATATCGAGTCCAGGTGTGCATGCAATAAAATGAATCTATATATCTATATTTACATATCTATATATCACAGTAATTATTTCAGCACCTCAGCCACAAAAACAACAACAACAAAAGCCCCTAAAACACTGAAAACCCCACTTGCTGCTGTGTTCTTTCCAGCAATAAAACAAGCTACAGGAAAGAGAATGTGGGAGCTGAGGCTTGAATGAAAGAGCAGTGCAGGGTGGGGTCTGAGGGGTGCCCAGATTACAAAAGGGGGTTCAGAGGGAGATTCTGGGGATGGTGGGAAGGTGAAGGCCACCGTTGTCAAGAGATGGGACCAAAGATGAATGAAGGCAGGGCAGGAATTACAGATGAAGAGGGAACTATTTAAAATGCTGTAAACACCAGGGAATGGAAAAGAATTGTTTAGGGTGGTCTGGTGATATTTCTAGGAGTGATGGGATGCAGATAAGGAAGTGGAAAATGTAAGCTATTAAATAGGAAACATTTCCTGGCAGCGTGGGCTAATGGACTGTGCAAAAGTCTTCTAAGGGAAGTGGCAGGAGCCGCTCAGACAATTAAAAGTGGCCTGGACAATGTGCCTGAGGGCATGGTCATGCCTAAAACCACGGAGAAGTGCCTGGATGTGACAAGGATCTTCCCTTCTTGCTTTCGGAAAGAAAGCCCCAAAGCTCAGGGGAAGAAAGACCCATTGTAATGCAAGGTTCCTATAGGGAGGGAGGCTCACATCCGACTCAGAGATAAAATCCAAATGCAAATTTTCCTCCTCAGAGACTGTGTGGTTCCTCCTAAGCAGCACCTACACAAATTCCCCGATGTTCCATTGCTGCCAATCAAAAAAAAAAAGAAACCACAAAAAAAACAAACCAAAAAAACCAACTGAAAAGCTTTAATTCACAATAAACATGAATCCACTGTTTGCTTAGGCATCCTGTAATGTTTAATCAGCTCGTTCTTTAAGGTTTAACAGCTTCAAGGACATTTTTCTTATGAAATGCTGAATTTATCTGCTGTTCTACTTCGCATCCAACCACAAGGGTGGTAAGGACCTGGTGGAAAACAATCCTTATCTTGTTCAGAAACATCAGGATTTTGGTGGAAAGATGCAAAAATCAGATAATAATTATTAAACACTCCTGAGTGCTGGATGTGAGGCAGCTGTAGCCACTGAGGGCTGCGTTTTCAAAATTAAATTTTATTTTATTTAACTTCTTCTCCCCATCATTTTGGTGCCCAGGCTGGAAGATTTGTGGTGTGCTCAAGTGCCAGTTCACTGAGACGTGATTGAAAGTCACAAGTTTATTTGAGACAACTTGCCAGACACTCGTTCAGGTGGTAAAACCCACCTGATTTCTTTGTTTGAGAAGGGTGGGACGTGGATTTGCCACCAAAAGGCTCCATGACCCCTCTGGCACTCAGACACTGATCCGGGACCAGCAACAGCACGATCTCCTTCCCTCTGCAGCTCTGTTTGATTTTTGTGGTTCCACAGTAGTGGTTTAAAAGCTCCACAGCCTTGGAGCTGCTGCACTGGCTCCCAGCCGTGGCTCAGATCGCCTGGAAAATCGGATTTGCATTGGAGAAATGCTTTGATGTCCGGACCGTGCTCCCACTCCACTGTGCAACCCCAGTGAAACCTCCTGGAACTGCCCAGCCTGGAGCTCTCCCCTGCCACCTTCCCCCTCTGCTTGCCATCCCAAAGGTTTTGGGAGCAAATCCAGGTTATTCCTGCTGGGCACCAGGCTTTTTTCACTCCTGGATGTTCGTTCGTGTGTAAATTCCCAAGAAACCCCCAATCCCAGGTTGCTGGGATTGATAAAAGTTCACACTGAGCCCTGAACAGCTGCCAGAAACACACCTGGAGTCTTTCACCCGTGCAGAAAGCACTGGGGGAGCACGCCCAGGCAGTGTGGAGATCAGCTCACCTGGCATTCCCCAGGCACTTATCGATTAAAATATGGATTAAGGCACTCGGTGACATTCTGTGCTTGGAACTTCTGCTGTTCCCCAGTGGGGATGAGGAAAAGCTCGGTGCCACTGTCCTGGAAAGGAAAAAAAAAAAGCAACAATCAGAGCTGGAAAGTGAAGTTTTGTGTTTGAAGGATAAAACCTTGTCAAACCCAATTTTTGGATAACAACATAGAAATCCCTGCTGTTCTTGCCACACACAGAAAAAGCAAAGTTTGTTTTTCTTCCCAGTTTTGCTAAACTACAAAGTGAGGCAACATTGTAGTTTTCAGCAGAAGTGTTCTTCTTGTGAAAGAAAAACTGAAACTGTAAATTTTTTAAGGTTGTATTGATTGCCACCAGGTCTCCCTCTGTGTCACAGCTGCTCAGGTTTTATAACAATTCTCTATTTATAACTTCTAAATCCTTAATAGATGGTTGTATTGTTATGTCACTGATATCAAGATAAAGGTGCTAAAAGCCTTCCAGCAGGTGTGTTATAAATTACAAATTAAGGTAGTTACTAGTCAAGTGACAGGGCTCCTCCATAATTATCCTTAAAATTGATTAGCCATTTATTAAAATGTCTATAATTTACTAATCACAAGCAAACAGAAGGTGTGGTATTAATCATCATTATAAAAGGGTTTGAATTGTTATGGATTGAAGTTAAATAGCTAAAGAGAACTATCTCTGTCAAAGTCAATTTAAAGTTTAGAATAAAGAAAGAGCCACTGAAGCAACTTGGGATAAACAAAACAGCCCCTCCTTTCCTAACTAGGTAAACACAAAGTTAAATCAGCTCTTGTCCTCTGAATTTTGTGATTCTCTTGACAATGAACAAGTGAAATTCAGAGGTTCTGCTGAAGAATTTTGCAGCCATCCCTGTGGGGATGGGCCCCAGCTGAGTTAGACCAAAGGTGTTCCAGGTCCTGCAGGAAGTGAGATCCTTCACTTCTCAGCATTCCTGTATTCCAGTAACCTTCAAAGGAGTTCCTGGAACAGGCTGGGATAAATCCTCTTGCATACATGAATTTACAAGTCTGTGAAAGGCTGGCAAGTGCAGAGCTGATAAAAGGAAATTCACTTTAACACTTGGTATATTCAAATGTGGAACTTTTGCCTCAAGAAGTTGAGGAAGCCACGGTTTGAAAATCAAATTCTTTGGGACTGCATCCCATCCAGAATTCTGATGATCCAGAGCCCTGCCAGAGCTGGTTTTGGGGGGATATTAAGGGTTCTAAAGTGGATTATGAGAGATCAGGAGGAGATCCAGAGAGGGCAAAGCTGCCAGTCCATTTCCCTGCTGCTTTTTGGGGGGCATAATTTGTACAGATTTTCATTCACCTGTTTGATTTATTGCTTTTTAGTGGGCCACTGGTGCTACCGGTCCCAGAAGTGTGAGCAGCCACAGTGTGAAGGTACTGCCAAGCAATTTATTTTTCCAAACACATTGGTGATTCTTCTGCTTTGCCAAGGGGCTGCTGAGTGAAATAATGCAAAATAATTAACAGAACTCAGCCTATAAAGCACCGTGGTCACATTATTTGTGACCAGGCCACTGCTAAACTGGGTGTTTTGAAGTCCTCGGTGTTTGTGGTAACTGCTCATTTTGTGTCCATCAAGGATAATGTAAAAATGCGTAAAAAACATAAAAATGTAAACATACAAATGTAAAAATCACCCCAGAAGCTGGGGTGATGTCTCCAACACCCCAGTTTGGTCGGGTGGTTTGGCTTTCTCAAGGATTTGCTGTCTACAGGGGAAAGAAAACAAATCAATTTTCTTCATCCCTGCACAGATCCTCTGCAGTGGCACCTGATCAGCGCGGCGTGCAAAGGGGACAAACAGTCCCCTGTCAACATTGTCACCCGAAACGTGCTGTATGACAAGAGCCTCAAGCCCCTGACTTTTGAGGGGTATGATGTGAAGGACTCTGCCAAGTGGAACCTGGAAAATAATGGCCACACAGGCAAGTAGTGCCCAGCCTGCTCCTGTGGTTTGGCTTTGGGCTTTCCCTGGCTCCTTCCACGGCCCTGGAGCACAGCGGGGAAGGGGAAGCACAGATGAGATCCCACCCCTCTGTTCCAGAAGTGAAACTCCCAGAACATTTTTGGTGTCAAAATTTTCTTGGGGAGTTTGAGGGAATTGAGAAGTTTTGGGGTTGTTGATGTGGTTCTTGAAATCCCAGTAGGAATTTCTGTGCAGAAACAGAGCTGGAGGTGTCACAGAAGCTCTAAACCAAAACCCCCCAACCCAAACAGAGGCTAGGACAAAAATTTGGGCAGAATTGTATCATTTTCTGCTGAAACCATTCCTGGGCTGGCCCTTTCCAGCTCTTGCCTCTGCACAAAGAATCCTGCTGGAGAAAAGCCTCATGTGGGAAAGTCATTCACAGTGCTGTGTGTTATTAGTTCTTTAAATAATGAGCTATATTCTTCTCAGATTCAGACCTGTTTTCTGTGCACACAGAAGTTATCTGATGTTGATCAGCTACTTAGTGAATCAGTAAACCGTGAATCAATTAACAGTAATTTAGAACTGTTCCACTTCCTCCCCCTTCTCTCACAATACTGGAGGATGCTGCTCCAAAAAAAAATTATGTTCATTTACTTCAACTTTAATAATAAACCTGTGGTCTAATTTTTTTTTTTTAGAAGTTACGTGTAGGTGTTGTTAAAATCCTGGATGGGTTGTTCTAACTGCCAAATCCTCAAAGCAGAAAGCAGCAAGTGGCAAATATTTTCTGATTTAAAAGGGAAAGGTGGGAAGGCAGCTGGGGAGATTTTTACAGCCAATTTCAATTTACAGCTAATTTCAAATGCTGCTATCGTGGCAGACCACAAGAAAAAGGAATGTTTTGACTTTTCACTAATATATGGATTAATGACTTTCCCATTACAGAGTGATACTCCAGGATGTCCAATTACACTCCCTTTTACATCAAAATTAGTATTTATAAGGATTGCTCTGAACTCTCATCTTCCCCAGCCATGCATAAGGATTAAGGGTTTAATCTGGGTTTTTAAAATCTCTTCCTTCTGAGGGCAACCAATTCCTGTGCTAAATGAGGAGATTATTGATTAAATTACAGCTGCAATTAGAGGCTGCAGGTGAGATTAGATGCTCCTGGTTACATTCCGTGATGGGCACATAGCAAAGGTCGCTGTCTTAAAGGTCTTAAGCTAAATAAACAAAGCCCACAAAGACATCTGACTCATCCATTTACAGATTAAAAAGCAAAGGAACTCAATGACTCATGCACTCTCCAAGTTCATTTGGAATTCAGAACAAAAATGAAGTCTCTGGGGCTGCAATCCAGAATTTTCCTCTGGGGCTGCAATCCAGAATTTTCCTATGCAAAGAAAAGTGCTGTGCTTAACGTGGGGGTTGTAAAAAGTAAAATTTTAAAATATATCTCAAATATGTATGATTTAGGTTTCAATTGCAGCACTATTCTAATTAAAACAGTATCTTTAAAGCCTGCCCAAAGGAAATGTTGCAGTTCAGACAACAGGAGAATAAAATGATGGTTAAAACCCAAATAAACTAGGATCAAGTTTACTTTGATAGAGGGTTTTCTTAGAAAAACATGAAGGAGTATAGGGTCTTCTGAGAGGTATAAGAAACTCTGACTCCAGAGGCCATAATGGTTATAATTAATCTCAAATTGAACTCAGTTATGATTTTGTAAGAGTTCAGTTTCTGCAGAGCAGAATTTCTGGAACACTCGGTCTGAAAAGCCAAGTGAGAACTCGAAGATAAATTTGAACCTCAAGAACATCTCTGCTCTCACATACTGTTAATGTACGATCTGCTCTTCTCCTTTAAAACAACTCTTGGTTTTTTTCCTCAGTTAAAGTGACACTAAATGCATCCCCTAAAGTCGGAGGAGGAGGCCTGGGGAGAAAATACAAGGCAGTAGAATTCCATCTGCACTGGGGAGTCCCAGGTGAGCCACAAAAGATCCCTGGCTCAGAGCACAGCATAGATGGAGAGAAATACCCCATGGAGGTAGGTGGCAAAGTGTGTGGAGCATGGATTTCACTCCAGAGCTCTGGAATTCTGAGATCCTGCTCACAAAAACTCTTGGCTAGTTCCCCGAGGGAGGTCTGAGGGTGGGAATAATTGCCCTTTGCTTTTGTGTTCCAGCTTCATGTTGTCCACATAAGAGAAGATGCTTCAGATGTGACAGAAGCCAAGAAAACTGCAGATGGCTTGGCTGTGTTGGCCTTCTTTGTAAAGGTAGGCAGAGACATTTTCAATTGCCCCTCTCAAATCTCAGCCAGCAGTTTGGCTGAGGGATTGTTTATATCAATATTTTCTGTTTATGTCAATGTTACAGTAGCCCAAGACTTTAACCTCCTTATCTTCTGCAAGCATTCCGCCAGCACTGAGTTCTTCTACCCTTTTCTACATCCTGCTTGCTGTCGTCTTTTCTTGTGGCCCTTTTCTGTTTTATTCACCCCTCTTCTTGTAGAGAAACACACGATGTGGAATGAAAATGTTTCCCTTTCAGGCTGACGAAGAAAATAAAAACTATGCAACTCTATTGAGTGAATTAGAGAATATTAAATACAAAGGTGAGACACTCGTGCCAGGGATTTCACAAGCTGTGTGGGGTGAGGATAAATGTGGGCAAAACCTGCAGCCACAAGCCTTACAAGGGATTTTCCCCCGTGTTTTTTCCAGGGCAATCAGCACAGGTGGATGCTTTGCCACTGAGTTCTCTTCTCCCACCTGAGGAGGACCTTGGGAGGTACTATCGGTACAAGGGGTCCCTCACCAGCCCTGACTGCTATGAGGGCGTCATCTGGACGGTGTTTGAGAAGCCAGTGGAGCTCAGCCTGCCCCAGGTGAGTGCACAGGGACAGCCTGGAGGTTCTGTGCTGTGTCCCCTGGCTGCCTGCCCGCAGGGTGACACCTCTGCTGCCTTGTTCCCCACACACACCCACTTGGCAGCAGCCTAAACCTGCTCCCGGTGCCAGCTGATTGACCCCGTTAAATCATCCCTCAGAAAATGGCAGGAAAGGGGCAGGAAGGGGAAATGACGGCGTCAGGAGAAAGCCAAGAAAGCCCCCAAGCTCAGCGCTTCGTCAGCAGCACTTCCACTGCTGCCACCTGCTCACTCCCCAGTCCCACAGCTTTTCTCTCCCTTTTTCAGGACAGCAGAACACAACCACTCCAATCCCAAACCTTGGGCCCATCAGCTTCAGCCTTAAGCAGCCCATGTTTGACCTGCAGGCAGGAAGAGGAGGTGGAATTAGGAGTGCCTGGAAAACACAGGCTGTGCAGAGATGGCACAGCCTGGCCCAGCGGCAGCACCTGGATTTCAGCTGCTGGCTCACAGTGAGCTCTCAGTGCTCTCACAGTGCCCCCAGCACAGCCCAGGGTTGCACAGAGCAGCCAGGGATCTGGGCAAGGACAGAATTCCCGCTGCTCCTGCCTCGTGCCACCGTGACGCGGCGGCCGGGGCCGGGTGCGTCAGGAGCTCTGAGGGAAGCGGTCCTTGGGCTGCACAAAGCATTTGGCTCCCACACAAAGGAAGTGCCCGTGATTTCCAAGGCTGGCAGGAGCCATCTCTTGGTCACCTCTGCAGTGGCCTCTGCCACGGTGTTTCCTGTGAGGTTTCACGGCCCCGTTAAACTCTCAGGTTCAAAAACAGAGCAAGGTACCGCGGGTTTGCCACACAACAACCCCCAGAGTGCTCTGGCAAAAAGACCTAACGAGCTGTTGTGTTTTGCAGATTTCCCAGTTCGCAGCACTGCACTTTGATGGGAAGAACTCCACTCTCATGATGGAGAATTTCCGGCCGGTGCAGCCCCTGAACGGGCGCAGGGTGCTCTGGTCGGGTGCCAGCATCGCCCTGCCCACAGCAAAGCTGCTGCTGCTGCTGCCCCTGGCTCTGACCTGCACCCTCAGCTCTCTGTCCCTCTGAGCCTTTCCCACCCCATCCTACATCCTAGTCCTTTATTCCTTGTTAATTTTGCTGTTCTTTGTCTCAAGAATTGTGTCCCAATACAGAATAGCCTTGCCTTCCTCCAGATGTTACCCGAGGACTTCTGTGCTGCTCTGGTGAAACCCAAACCACCAGAATTCAAAGGAACTGGGGGATAAAGCAGTGAAAATTCAATTTTAAAGGCCAATAGACTTAGAGAAAGCATTAGCCTGGATTATCCTGTAGTTTTGAGGCAGCACTGGAAGGAGCTGCACAGAGAACCTTGGAGAGGAACCTGTTCTTAAGTGCCTGTGAAGGGGCTGGTTTGGAGCACGTTTACATTCAACGCTGCAAACCTGGCAGTGAAATGTGGATTCACTCCCACAACGCCACACTGTCCTACCCAAAGGTACAACACAGAGCAAAGACAAAATGCTCACACACAACCGAGCAGCATCACCTCCAGGGAAGGGCACTCACCCAACACACAAATTCCCCTCCTTCCTTCAGAATATTCCAGCCAATTCCAGATAAGGACACTGGGTTCCTTCCAGCCCATCTCCTGCTGGGGGCTGTCAGGTTCCTCTGTTATTTATTCACCCTTCTCTGGGATGCCATGGCCAATGTGATGTGCTGGGAAGCAACAGGGAGCCTCATCCCCACAGACCAGAGGCACATCTGTGGAAATTCCCTCTCTATGGAGGGCTGCTTTTGAAGCAGGAGACTCTGATCATCCTTTGTAGTTGTTATTTGCCTAATAAAATAGGATAGCTCAAGAAATGGCGCTTTCTTATATATAAATATATATATTTCTTTTATATGTATAATTTTTTTATGGTAGCATACCTGCAATATTCACATACAGTCAAGATTCACAGTTTTTTCCAAGAAGATTGTGGTTTAAACCTTCAGATTTCACCTAATTACTTATAGAAAATACCTTGGGAAATGGTGTTTCCTTGTATTATTCCAGTTCTCCCTCTGAAGAGGGATATAACATTTCTCTTTGGCTAGTGCCATGTAACATGTAACAGCTTCTTTTAGGATTTGAGATTTTGGCCATATCAAAATAGGATTTCATATCAGCAGATTTGTATTTTTTTTCCTTTAAGGACAATGTTTGCAGAGATGACTTTATATATTTTCAGGAAAATCCTGGTGGTGAGAGCAACCACAACTCAACAAAGGAGACGTGAAATTATTTTCATATTAATCAATCAGTAAAGCTTTATAAAACCCCCCACATGGGAAAACAGATGAACCTATTTAAGTTTAAAGGAAAGATTAATACTTTAACTGTATTTTTATGTAACTGAAAATCTTTAGAGGAGCAAACAGAATTGAAATATTAAAGGTGAACAACAGACCTATACATTAATTGTTCTGAGTCTTTATTTCTTTTGTCCTTGCTGAAGGGGAATCCACTTTCAGAAGAGGAATGTAACTTTCCCCCCTCCCCTGTTTTGTTCACAATATTTAGGGTTGGGTTTAGGGCTGGGTTTGCATTTTTGGGGCAGGGATTCACAGTGCCTTGGGATGTTTCTACTGTCAGCAGAGTTCTGGGGCTCTGTTTCACACCCTCGGGGTGTTCCCCGCACTCAGCAGATTCCTGGAGTCTGGCACCTTGCCCAGGTGTGCAGAGCTGGTGCCCAACCCCAGCCAGCTCCCAGGACAGGGAACTCCTGTTTTAAAAGCAGCGATGGGAACAATCCTTGGGTTACCTGAGAAATGCCCTTTGCACTGGACAAGGTGTGCAAGAGCCACCATCCCTCTCCTTCAGATTATTTCCTCAATTCTCATTTCGTAGGCAGCTCTCTAAGGGATGGCTGCAATAAAACCTGCAGGATCTGGCTCAGCTATCATTTATTGCCAATAATAAACGATAAATCACAGGGCACAGCCACTAATTACAATGTGGGAGCATCTTATTTACTCTGAAACAGATTAAAACAGAATTAAAAGGAAGAAAAAAATCTGTTGGAAAGAGGATGAGTCCTCTTTTAAGAGCTCTTCAGCACCAACCCCAGTGTGAATGAAATCTCCCTGGACAAGGATCAATGTTTTTACTGAGTGGCTCAGTGCTGGGGCAATAAGGAAAAGGGAAATGCTCCATCTGCTGCTGTCACAGGGATTGAGACCAGTCTGTGGTCAAAGCCCCTCTCTGCATCCAGGCTGTGCTCTGGGGCAGGATGGGACACGGACAGGACCAGCACTAAGGCAGGGAATAAACAAAACCCCCCAGCAAAAGCTATTCCCAGGAAAAAGCAGGAAAAGACAAGAAGGCTTTGAGTGGGACATCTGATTTGCTTTGTGAGGATGGTTATGGAAAAGCAATTTGCTGTTCCACAGGTAACTCGAGGTGCTGGTTTTCAGGAATTCTGTCTCGGCGACGTTTGGCATGAAATTCTTTTATTGTGAAGACACCAGGAAATGACAGTCACTCCTGAAGGACAAATAGCCCAGGCATGATACAGGAAAGGGTGGGGGGAGCAACAGAAGCATTTGGAAGGATCCAGCAGGAACATTATTTTCCCATGTCCAGACGGGTTAGCACAGAACTGCACTGATACATTTCACATATGGAGCCAGAGCTGATGGCTGTGGGGCTGAAAGCTGCAGTTCCAGGTAAAATGAAACAACACTGGCAATTAAAATTGCTATTAAAACAAATAAAACAAGCAGGGGTTTGTACAACCCATCCAAAACCAATCCTTCCCGGCTTTGGGCTGCCCCTTGGTTTGAAGCAGCCTCGGGAGGTGTGAGAGGTGAAGGCACTGCTCCTTCCCAGTCATCAAGGGAGCAGGGGGTGACAGCAGGGGCAGGCACAAAAAAAAATCCTAATACAATGAGTTTTCAGCAAAACGTTTTTCTCCGGAAGCAGAAAGAGACAAGGAAACCAAACCATTACTCACAAGAAATGTATTTACATTACCCACAAAGAATTCTGACAAATTTGGCAACCCTACTTGCAGTCAGCTCCTCCTGTGACAAAACACTATCTCAAAATGCACTTGTCTGGACAAAATTAGTTTTCTGTGACTGCTGAGAGAGAAGGACAAAGGTTTTTCCTTTGTCCTTTCCTTCCTCACCCATCCAGATGTGGATTCCACAGGGAAAACAGCATTTTCCAACACTCTCCCCATTAAAAAGATGTCGCACAGCAAAACTATGTAAAAACTCCATTCATCCACCTGTAGTCAAAAAAAAAAAAAAAAAAAAAC
>VWYI01029882.1:49439-119185 GCA_013399455.1 Anthoscopus minutus | reverse complement strand
AAAAAAAAAAAAAAAAAAAAAAAGAGATGCAGAGAAGCCTATCAAAACTCCCGGGCTGGTTTTAGAGGTCTAGAGTTTAATAAGTGTGGAGTTTAATAAATACCAGGCGTAACATCGACCCCCTCTGCTCCAGGGATCCCATTGCCCAGGAGCAACCTCTCAAAATCACAGCTGGACTCAGTGATCTTAAAGGTTTCTTCCAACCTAAATGGTTTTATTATTCTATAAATGATTCTATGAGAAATTATTACTCTTGGAGATGGGAGGCTCTTTTTGATAGAGTTAAAAGTGAACTTGGTGATTTTCTTCCACGAAGCACTAAAATGAGATGGGATTTAAAAACTCTGCAATGACAGAAAAACAAATGACCTGGGAACTGAAGCGGCTGTGGGAAATGCTTTGTGTGGGAGAAAATCATATGTAAATTGGATTTTTAAAGAAAGGAAATGTAGGATTTACTGGTAAATTATGTGTACCTGTGGAAAAGGCAATGAAACCCCAGCTGGAGGCACAGCAGGGCCACAGTGACCTCAGCCAGGACACTTTTCCTTCCTGATCTCCTTCAAATTCCTCCTGCTCCTTCAAGACAACTGCTGAGAATGGGAACATGCAGTTTTCATTATGAGGTTTAAATGCATTTCCTAAAAATAACCTGCTGTTTGGGGCTTTTAGTATCAAAAATAAATCCATATACACTGCGAAAACCTGATTATAATTAGACACACAAGTAAAATTATGGGTGTAATTAACTACAGCAATTAATTGAAATGCCTTTGGCACATTATTTCCCTTCTTGCAGTTGAATGCAATTTGCATTTAAAGTTATATCATAAAGGGTATAAGATGGTAATCAATTTGGGTTGTTTTATTACCTTTTACCTATTAATATCTTCTTAAGTGATTTAGACATCCAGTACTCAAATGCAGTATGATGTAAAAGAAACCCAAACAGCTGACACTGTTTTACTGAGTTTTGTTTCCCTATAACTCACTCCAAGCCATCTAAACTTTTACCTGCCTTTCCTTTTTATTACCTCACAAAAATAGATTGGTTTCCATCGAGTGGAATCACCTTTAGAATGTCACCCTCCCCTTCCCCAGGGCTGCTCCTTGTTCCCAGAACACCGAGAGATCTTGATGGATGAGTTTGCAGATTGGGGGTGGTTATGAAGAATTTATGAGGGAGAAAGAAAGGCGGAGAAGTTTTACATTTTGTTGATTGTGCTGATGTCGAGATTAGAGTCCAAATAAATCATAGACAATCCCTATCAAGAGTGCAGTATCTTTGTAAGCCTACAATCATTGGAGTTTGTGGTATACGAAGCTCTCAGCTTTACACAAAATGCTTTTCTTACAGGCAGTAAAACATAATGGTTCTTGTCCTGGAGCCCAGCAGCCACTGGGAAAGATAAGAATAATGCTGGTAAAGCAGCAGGGACCTCCCTGAGGAAAACAAAAGCAGTTTAAATCTTAAAAGAGCAGAATAAAGACAAAAAATTAACTGTGGAGCTGCTGAAGGTTCTCCAGCCCCGCCAGCTGAGACCTTCTGTGACTGACGATGCCCCATGTTCTGTGCAGCCCTTTTGCCAAGCACTCTGAGAAAAGCAGGGCTCACCAGTCATTTCCATCTCCTCAGGGAATCTCAGACCTCCAAATCATTGGTGCAGCTCAAATATTTTCGGGATTGGGAGCTGGGACAGTCCCAGCAACGTGGAGAGAGCTCAGTCCACAGAGCAGGCTGGGAGCAGAAAAACTGCCAGGGCTCCATTTACTCCAAGGGTTTTACAACCCTTTTTAAAAACAACTTTGTTTTTGGATTGGCGGGAACACGGTGTCTTATCATCAAGCACTGCAAAAAGGGCTCTGGTGTCACATCAGCCCCCCCAGAACGGGTTCCTGTGTCCCCCTGCTCGTGTGGCAGCGCCAGGCCACGGACGGGAAACTGGGGTTTATGATCGCACAGATAAGAGTGCACATGTGATGGGAACCAGGTTGATTTATTCTTAAAAAAAAACCCCGGCCATCAAAGCTCATAAAGCACAAAGCCCCAGATTACTCTTTAAAATCCGGTGCAATTCCTGCTGCGGCCACGGGGCTGCTTTGGGATTGCGGCACCGAAGGCCTGCCGGGGCCGCGGGCAGCCCGCAGGCCGCGAGTTACAAATGCCCCGGGTAATGCTTATTAAAAAGCAAAATCCTGCCTGTCTGTTCCTGAAGGAGCTCTGAATGACCTCAGGAAGGATTCAGCCTCAGGAAAGAGGCATCGGTTTGGTGAAGCCACAGGAGGAGTTCCCTTTAGGGCTGTGGGACAGAGGGATTCACAGTACCACCTCACAGAGTTTAATTCATTTACACAAGAAAACCAGCGGGCACGGCAAGATATGTAAGATGGAATTCATTTCCTCTCCTCCCATCCCTTGGCTCCTTTTTTTCACTTTTGTTTGAAAAAGAATCCCCACCAATGACAGCAAAATTCAGCTTTGCCAGCTGCTCACAGGAGCAAACCAGGGATGCAACACAGGTTGGAATGCTCAGCCAGGGAAAAACATGAGGAAACTGCAAAGATTGGATGGAAACAGCAACATTCTGAAATAAAAATTCAATTAGGGCCCTGCCAAAAGAAATAAAATCCTAGACAGGGCACAGCACAACTGCAGAAATGAAAGCTAATACAAGTGACCTGCCCACAACACGCTCAGCTTTTGGTGTTCCAGACATTTGGGAAATCCTAAGCAGTAAAATTGCTGGAAAGTTTTTGGTACAGCTTACAAGGGATTGTCAGGATCAGTCAGCTGAGCTCCAGGAGGGATTCTGCAGGGAAATTATTGTGGCAAAGGCAGCTGAGAGGGGTTGAAGGGCTGGGAATGGTGCAGGTTGTTGTCCAGCTGACAGGACAGCACAGCCAGCCAAAATAAATCTGGCCCCCTCTGCAAGCAGTCTTCCTCAAATGCCTTCCTTTGGAGTAATCTTTTATTTTAAGTAAAATACACAAACAAAAGAAAATAGTGTCAGTTTTACTATTGTACACATGAATCAAAAATATCCACTATAATCATCACCAAAATAAATTATTGTCCCGGTCCGAAATGGTGGGAAACTGCAGTTTTCCTTTCATTCAAGTGGAGGACATTTTATGGAGATATTCCTCAGGGATAACATACATTTTCATGGATTTGAGTAAGAGTTATCAGACACTTATTTATATTATGGCTGTGCATATTAAATTTACTACTGTGAGAAACAGAACAAGAGCCTGATGAGGATCTTAAATGGTCATTTTTATGCAAGAGAAATGAAGGATGAGACTTGCAAAGGAACAAAAGCCCCTTAAAACAGCAGATTTCCATGAAAATGAAATAGCAGATAGAATATATTTTGATCTTTGGATGACTGCACCCTTACTCTTCAGGCAGGTAACTCCATGCAACATTTCCCCAGCAAAGCACTTGACAGCTGTATTTTAAGACAGACAACCCAGCTAAGAAAACCCTTCCCTGTCCCCCTTTTCCCTCTGTTTTTTTTTTTTTTAAAGCACAAAGCAAAAGAAGTTTTGTTTAACGGGCTGGAGCAATCAGAGGGATCAGAGCTCAGGTTGCGGACGTGTCAGCTTTTCCACCACTGATCCTGTTCCCCTCAGCCATCCTGCATTTATTTTTAAAAGGTCATTAAGCAAGACACAAAAGGTGAAGTGCAACGTTACAGATTTATAACCTGACTGGGCTCTGTCTGGAACACAAAGCTCAGGTACAGGAGGAGTCTCTTTGTGCTCTGTGACATCAAAGCCCAGCAGCCAAAGGCAGGGAAAGATATTCAGAAGGGAAATTCACATCTGTGTCCTATCCCTCATCTCCTTTTAGTCATCCCTCAGTGTATTTCGTTTATTTGAACTCTACCTTCCTCACACTCAACTTGGCTTTTGCTGTGTTGCAGCACCTGCCACTCTCATGGAAGAAAACTTTAAATTATAGCCAGAGGTTTGGGCCCAGTTAAATCAGTTAAACAAGAGATTTTTGTGCTAAAAGCTGATCATTCTTCAGGTCACTCTGAATTCTTACTACTTAAACTGCTGTTAATTAGAGCAGCCAGATCTCTGGATTATGTTAAAAACCAAATTTAATGTCTTCTTTAACTGAGCCACTATTTGAACACATACACACTGAAAACAATTACCTTCTCTCTCATAATTCATTCATAATCATTTAAAGCAAAAAAAAAATAATAAAGAATTGGAAGGAAAGGTAAGAAGTTTAAACACCCAGTGTGACATCCTAGCTCACATCTCGTGGCCAAGCTGCTCCTCTGATATGCTGCCAACTCTTTATCAAAAAGCTTCCACTCCAACTCTCTTTGTTACCAATAAATGCTGGGGCTGCCTGTGCTCAAAGAGTCTGTGGGCCCAGAGGTTTATTCCCTGGCGTGTGTCTTTAAAACAGGAACATTTATATAATCAAACCTGCAGATAAAAAGGCACAGCCACATGGCAAGCAAACATTTCCAAGGCATTAGCTCCTGAGCAAGGTCACAAACATGAGTGTGTGCTCATGGCCAGTGTGCAGCACCAGGGCCTTCCTGTGTGGAATCCTTTCCTGCCCCTTCAAGGAGCGCTTGGATACAACAGGAATGGCTTTGATTTAAAGGGGTTTTTAATTCCATATCAGAACTGGACAAAAACTCCTCCACCTTTCTGTTCTGCTTGCTGGGGGCTGTCAACACAAACCTCCAGCACGGAGCCATGGTTGAAACCATCCCTGCATGAGCTGCTGAGCCCCAGAGCTCCAACTGCAGCCAGCTCAGCCCTGATCTCTGCAATTCCCCTGGGCTGGACTGAGCTGGGGGGCTGGGGGGATCATCACAGCCCAGATTTAATGGCTCTGCTCCTGCCAAGTATTCCTAATATCTGAGTCTGCATCACATTGGGGTGTGTTCATCCTGCCCTACTGCTGAGCTCTTCCTCCATCTCCCAGAATCCCAGGATGGTTTGGGTTGGAAGGGACATGAAACATCCTCATCCCACCCCTGCCATGGCAGAGACACCTCCCACCATCCCAGGGTGCTCCAAGCCCCATCCAGCCTGGCCTTGGACACTTCCAGGGCTGCAGGGGCAGCCTCAGCTGCTCTGAACAAGCCCCTCACATCCTCCGCCCTCCCCAGGCACCAGGGGACAGTTGTCAGCCTGTCACCCGAGCCCTTGGAGGAGGGATCTGCCTCACAATGTCCGGGCTGAGCTCTGTAATCACCCTGTTCCTTGCATTGTCTCCCTACTCCAAACATCACAGCACAAACACCATTTGTAAGGGTTTTGATTTGCCACTGGGGGTGTTGGATCCTTTCTCTGGCCCTGCAGCAGCAGCTTCCCTTTGTTGTTATTCAGCTCCCAACCAACACCCCCGCTCCAGCTTTCCTGCAGCTTCTCCTCAGCAGCCCAAGGTGTATTTATAAGACACATAAATATTTTCCCCAACAAAACGCTGCTTTAGGTAAAGGCAGAGTTTCATTGCATGCTAAACATACAGGAATTTAACCTAAAACCCTGCTTTCTATATCACATTTCAGCAAACTTTAAAGCAGATTACCCAGAGATGCAGCAATTCCTGGACAAACTTCTGGGTGATGTAAAGACTGAGCCAAACCTGGTGCCTCTAACATTTTCATTGACTCCAAACATAGCATATAATCCATCCACCACCTCTCCAATTTACTGGTTAGTTTAATTCCTTTCTTCAGCCTCAGTTTGACCAAAACCTCTCAAATTCATGGTGTAAAGACCATGTAATTTGTACTTTGAGGGAATAGGAAGCTGGAGAAGAATCAGAAAGAACTTCAGATTCAACATTTCTAAACAAAAAATAATACCTTGGGTAAGGGCCCCAGGAGCTCCCTGTGCTTCCCATGTTCAGGATCAGGGGAAAACACCAGATTTTAACCTCACACAGAGCTGAGAAACAACACTGAGTATGCTCACAGCAGTTTAGAGATGGTATTTCCAAAACCCAAAAGAAGTCATCACACACCACAGCTCTCTCAGCCACTTCATTTAGACTTTGCACCCAATAAAAATCTAACACTGAAAAAAATTTCAGCAGCACTGAGATAAAAAATATCAGAGTACAGAGAGTGCTGCATTGCCAGCTCACACAAACACTCTGACAAAGACTCTGAAGCATCTGCTGCTGTTTATTTTCTTTTGCAGGAGAGGGAAGTGCATGAACTCTGACCATCCAAAGCAGCTTGTGACCCATCTGGGGATATCTCTGTGCTCTCACCACTAGTTTTAGATGCATTGCTAAAAGTTGGGTGAGGTTCAGTCATCAGGTCTGTCTGAAATGACCCTAAACACAAATAAAAGCTGTATTTTGCCATAAGTTTCCCTCATTGGTTTTCTATGCTCGCAACTCCCAGTGAAATTTAATTTCTATCAAATCTAGAAGCATCCTTAATCTGTTTTCTCCTTTGTGACTCATTTTGCTGAGGGGACCTTATCAAACATTGCTTTTCATTTTCACAAACAGGAAATCTTTTACACACGATCGAGGAAGCCGGAGGCTTGTCCCAAACAAAAGGCACAATCTCCCCAGCTCCTGACAGGTTTTTATTTTCCTGAAACGATAAATCAGCAAGCATGGATGACTGCATTTTACTCACTTCTTGCTTCAATTTACTGGACCTGAGGGAAAAAGAGTAACAAAAGGCATAATTAATGTAATTAATATCTACGTGGATGCTCTAGGCCCCAGGCCAGCAGCTGTGCCTGGAGCCCAGCACGTTCTCAGGACATGATCATAGCTCACAGATAAATCTGGGATATTTTGATATTTAGATACAGGGAAAAGCAGGGATAGAGCCTCCTGTGCCAGCACAGGGAGCAGGGGGATGCACTCTGGCTGGAACAGCAGCTCCAGAACAAATCCAACACTTGGATCAGGATGGCACTTTGGATTTGGGATTTCAGGGAAGGGCAGGGCAGCAGGGCCCTGCAGCGTTGGTGCATCCATCCCCCCCCTCTCTCTGGGGGCAATTAAGAGGGTTTGGCACAAGAGGTGCTGTCTCTGCTGCACTTCCCTTCCCTCCCAGGAGAAGCATCAAAAGCCACCCCAGGTTTGCAGAAGTCTGACCCACCCCAAAAGCAGGACAGGTGCTTCCAGTGCTACACACACACACACAGAAGGACCCAGGAAAATCAATCCCAGCACAGCTCATCTCCCATGTCCCCACCTGACAGAACGGGCTCTGCTTATTTCTGAGCCCTCCTGTGAGACCTGCACAGTTCTGATCTGGGAAGTCAAAGGGATTCAGCAGCAGCAAGTGGATGCAGTAATGGCAGGGATGTGATGCCTTCATCTCTTCAATGTCCCCTGCTGCACTGCTGAATCAATAAAAGCTTTACCACTGACAGCAGCACGTATGAACATCCTTGGTAATTAGAGTTTTTCATCCTTTTAAATTCCACTTTCAATACCTCAAAGCCTTAACAAAGGAAAATTCATGACAGGAACTACTGCAGCCCATATTTTTCGTATCAAAATTAAATTTTCAACATTGAAAATGCCAAAGTGACTTCAAATGATACCATGGGGTGAACCACACCTGGTAAGAATGACCAATGCTCTTGATCACCAGGAAAGTGTCACCACTCCCATCCCAGCTAGAGATGGCTTCACCTCCAGAGACACTCTGGGGATGCTGTTGCTGTGCTAATCCTTGGGTAAATACCCACTGAGCATCCTACAGGGCCATAAAATAAGAACAATGGTTCATTTCCAGCTAAACATCACCACGGTGCTTTTGGAAACGCTCGAGAACCGAGGTGATGCTTGACATCAGCTCTGTGCAGACTTTGGTCTGGCTGCCAGCTCAACCAGATCCACTTCCCGCTTGGAGGAAAGCAGGGCTGTGAGTGCAGCAGGGCTTTCCCATCCCTGCCTGCCCAGGGGAAGTGTCCAGCACTGTCTGCAATCACCAGCTCCGTGGGCAAACTGCCCTGGCTGCAGCAGGGACACCTCAGGCACCACGACTGCACACCAGGTACCTGCAGGTCCTGTCCAAGGACACCACAGCAAAGCCTTCCTGTACCTGAGGGATCACTTCACTGCTGACATGGATTGTTTTCAAGTAATAAGTGTTATTATCATCAACAAAATACCCAACTTACCTTTTGCAAACAATGAAGAAGCTGCAAAGAATTGCTGGATGCACGCCCACGCTTCAGCTTTTGGATTCACAAAGGCAGTTAAGCTTCATGGAAGCAGCACAGACACTTCAAAGCAGGAAAACAGTTATTAAAAATTATCTGACAAGAAGTGACACTTCATCTGCATCCACAGTATTTAATTTGTTTGAATAATATAGTTACAGATAAACAGGTTCACTCCATATACAATTACCAATACCTTTGTTTTAATACAGCTCATATTCCAGTACATCAACACTATTTTATTTACAAGGCATTTATTTACATTAACATCTTTCTAAAGTCAGTGCATTGTCAATAAGTTTTATACAATAATTTACAAAGTGAACGTAGTTAATAGTTAACTTAATAAATTTACTACTAATTCTTGAATTAATTTAATTAAAAAAATTAATTACAACCAATGTAACAAACACAGAAGATCAAATAACATTAGTAGATTGTGCTACCTGCTTAAATAAAACATTTTAAAGTAAATCAGTTGAAAATCTTTCACTTTTCATGGAGTTTGCGGAGGGAGGAGTAGACAAGTGGGTGTTGAAAAAGCTTCTAACCTAGAAATTCACAAGTCATGTTTGCTTTTCTTTAGGCTCAATATTCAGACCACTTTAAAGATAAAAGACCATAGAGGATAAGGAGCAACACCTGACAGGTAAAGACAAGACTCGTTTTTGGAACAGATCTGCTGTCCCCAAAGAGGCATAACCTCCAAAGGCTGGGAGGGCTCTGCCTGAGCAGAGACAGCCAGACCAGCTGATACCATTTCTTAAATGGATAAACCCCAGATCCTCCTGGAAATGATAAACTCAATGAAGGTTTGGCATTCTTGTCGAACACCCCAAAATGAATCCAAATATGAATCGCAGAGAACCACGTGAGTAACAGTTTTGTTAGTGAAGGTACAAAAATCTAGAGAACTGGGAAGATGATGTAGGACAAAATTAATAAGCTGCTTAACCTCAGCTGAAGAACAAAAGGCCAAAAGAGTGAAAATTTTTATCTTCATTCAGATATGCAAACAATTTAACACTGAAAATGTTTAAAGAAATGCCTGCTCAAATAAAACAACCTTCTTTTTTTTTCCAGTCCCTGTTAAGACTCAGTCACACTTCCCCTCATGCAAGAAGCCCCTTGAATTACAGAGCATGTTGCAGGGGCATGGAAAGCAAGTCTGTTTTAACTGTAAGTATTTGCAATAAACAAACAACAAGAATAAAAGATCATTTGAAAAGGCAACCAAATTTTGAAAGAAAAACCTCCATCCATGAATGCTACGAGAGCTACCTGACAGCCACAGCTTCTTCCTTTGAAATACACAGTGGATATTCACAGCCATTCACTCCAGAGCCCTTACAACAACAACAAAACCAAACAAAATGTGGGTTTCAATTGAATCAGATGCATTTTCAAAAGTGCAAATTTCAAAAGCAACACCAGTCATGAAACAAAAGCTCAAGCATCTCTCCTTCCAAAAGCTGGGAACATTTTTGTGCAATGTGCACATTTTAAGACACCATGAGTGTAATCACAACTACTCTCTCCAACCTGAAGTTTCTTCTTGAGGCAGCTCAAAAAAGTTTGAGCCAGCACTCTTCAGGCAGAAAAGCCATTCCTGAAACATGTTGATCTGCACAGCCAACACGTGGAGAAAACACAAGTATAATAAACCATTCAAGTGTAGAAATTAATCTCTTCACAAATGATGATTTGGTTGTGCTCCCAACATACAGAAAGAAAGCAACTGACACACATTGGTGGTGGCAAAACTGGAAAACCCTTCTCTTCCCCATGACAATAATTTGTTTCCATTTGTGCACTTTTCCTTCTCTTGCCTTCCCTGTTTTGCCAATAAAATGCAATAAAACTGCAGGAAAAAGGAGGTAGCAATATCATGTTGTCCAAAGACAACACTACAAATTGTTTTTCCCCGTTACCTTAAACCTAACAAGAGCCTCGGGGGGTGTTAGAACAGTTGGTAAACTCTACACTACTCTGTTTAGCTCTTATTTGGATGTTTAATTTAGCTCTTATTTGGTCCTAAGTCGGCTTTTCTCAAACCATTGGATTTAAAGGCCAGTGGCAGTCTCAGATGTCCAACATCAGAAATGTTTTGATCATGTAGTGAGAAAACAGAACAAAACAATACTACTGGATATTAACTGCTTAACCAGGGGGTTCTTTTTGTGCTTTCAGCTCACAGGGGACAATGACAACCACGAGCTGTTCTCTGTCTCAGTCAGGCCTCCCCCAAGGGCACATGCCAGGGTTTTTCCCTCAGCCTGTGGCAGCTCAGGCTCACTGCAGCACGCAGTACTTCTTGTAGTCGGACTCAAAGTCCTCGTCCATGCTGCTCGTGTCTGCCATCTTCTTGCCATCGATCTTGGGCAGGAACTGGGCATAGTCCACCCCCTGCTGCTCGTAGAACAGAATGTAGGCAGAGTCCGTGTCGATCTCGTCCGGGTGCAACTCCTGACACAGGGAAAACAGGCGGAGAAACCCCGTGGGATAACTGCTGCACTTCAAACACACACCATTGCCCCAAGAAGTGTATTTTTAACTGGGTGTATCACTAGGAATCCCCTTTTCTGTCTCCCCTCTTTGTTATCTCGCTCCCATGAATTACTTGGGAACTCTGACAATTTTATAGTGATGAATGCAAATACTTAAAAGTGTCAGAGCTGAGCTATTCACCAATTAAATACAAACTGCTGCCATCATGGAAATGTATTCCCGGCTTTCCATTCTTAGTCATTTTTCCATCTTTGTACAAAATAAGCATCTTCCTTAACTGGGAGAGCAGCTGCTGAACAGATGTTACCTTGGAAAAAACCTCACATACAATTTCAGTAAATAATTTTAATATTTATCTGATGCAGCTTTGGAGATGCACCAGATTTCAAACAGCAGCTCTCCACAAATATTAGATTTAATGGAAGGTGTCCCTGCCCATGGCAGAGGGGTGGAATGGGATGAACTTTAAGGTTCTTTCCAACCCAAACTAGTCTGTGATACTAAAATTTCTTTAGCTAGAATTTCAGATTCTAAATTTCTTTAGCTCTGGGTAACCAAGACAAAAATTATTTGAAATAATTAGAGCAACGATGTGAATTAATGAGGAAAAGAAGTGCCTTACCTTGCAGCTGCTGTCATTGTAGCAGTACCACTTGTTGTTCGGGTTTTTGGCATAAGTGACATAATGACCCCCTCCCATAATTCCTGAATGGCACTGAGGAAAATGAAGAAGAAAAGAAATCCTGGATCAAACATCCAATAAATGACTCCTGAGTTCATTATCTGTGAGCCATCATGACAATCTAGACAGCTGGGGCTGTAACTTTACCCACACAACGAGAACAAATTAGCGGAGACTTAACTCATACCCAGTTTTACGGCGAATTCACTGCGCTGACTTTTGCTCTCCTTCCCTACAGACCCCAGTGCTGGCAGGCATGCAGCAAAGGCATTTGGTTAAAGCAGTGTCCCAGGGAGGCAGATCTGGCAGAGGAGCAGCCACCTACCGAGATTGCATATAGGTTGTAGATGGGGTTGACCCAGGCGTCGTCTCTTTGGTCGTCGGCGGTGTCGTCCTCACTGTGGTTCTCGCCCTGCCCGTTGCTGAGTGAGCTCTGCTCCCACAGGTACCCATTGGCCAGAGCCCCCTCGCTGTCCTGCCCGGGGTACAGCTCGCTCTGGCTGCCCCCCAGAGCCTGTCCTTTAGTCAGAGCATCCCCCTGCTCGTGCTCAGCACCGTTCTCCCTGTTTGCAGCCAGGTTCTCCTTGCTGCTGGACAGTTTGTTTTTCCCCAGCTGGGGCAGCCGCAGGCGCCCTTTGCCTCTCCCCAAAGTCCTTGGGCTGCTGTTGGGGCTGCTGTTTTTACTTGAGGGGCAACTGGTTCCACTTTTCCTCCCCAAGGATGGAGATGCTAGGACAGAAAGCGCAGAGATTACTAAGATGAGTACAAACACAGTCTAGATTTTTTTTAAAGTGATTTTTTTTGAATAATCAAACATTAAACCCCACTGTTTCACTGCAGCTCATGAGTAATATATAGAAATAAAACCCTGTCTTTGTGCACATATATCCATACACCTAAAAACTGGAATTTAATTCTTTTATGCAGAAGCATATGCCTCACTCTAATTCCAGCCCACTTACACAAGTACCAATATCTGTTGTCACTGAGCAACTTAAATTTTCTTTCATTTTTTATGCTAAAGCTTCACCAAGAAATGTTTCCAAGTGTAGTGCTTTAGCAAAAAAAACCTCCCAAACATTAAAATTTTGTACATGATAACATTTTCCCCCTTCAAACACCAGCACTGAGTTGAATTTTCCCCAACCATTCCCTACCTTTGACATTACTGAGGACAGTAGTGTTTAGAGAGGATGGACTCCTGTTCAGTGTGTCCCCTTCTCCTGCTGTGCCAGTGAGCTGCACATCTGTTTTCCTGATGTCCCCTTGGCCAGCCCGTGCCTCAGGAAGGTTCTCCACCTGCAGGGTGAGCTGCTTCCTTTGGAAATGACTCGGATCCCTTTGTACCAAAAAGGCACTTGGGTCAAAGTTTTCTCTGGGAAATTTAACAATTTTCTGGGATTTTATCCAGCGGCCGTTAACAAACTGAAATCTTTTCAGGTGAATGATCTAAGGGGAAACATGGTAGAGAAAATTATTAAAGGGGGGCAGTGGCATCCCAGTGAGTAATCTTGGAGAGTTTTCCCCAAACCATACACATTTTATTCTATGCTAGTAAAAATAATGCTCTGTGTGACAATTGGATTTTGGAATCGAACTGGTAAAATATAAAATCAATATTTTCATGTGGAAATAATGGTAAAGTTTGCTTCAATTCAGTGATCAGCACTGTCTCTTTTGAATAAGCTACCAAATATGAAAAATAAGAACTGCAGGTGTTCCACAACCAGAGAGGAGATGGTGTCACCATCTGAGCATGAGCTGTGCCAGAGCAGCTGACACTGAGCACAAACCACCACCATTTCCTGCAAGGCAGCAGCTAAAAACATTCAAAAGGATTTGAGGTTTGCTTTATTTGTCTGCAAACTCAAGTCTGTGCCCCACCTGAGAGTGTGAACAAAGCAAATTATCTCATTCAGAGCAAGATTTGGCACATTTGGGAACAACGTGCTTTGGGTTTGCTGCTGAGGAGGAAAAATGACACAAGATCCTACCAAGATAGGGGGAAGTCTCCAAAGATCCAGTTTTTTGGTGGCCAGACAGTGGGTCTTGCACTTGGAGCAGTAGTACATCTCATCCTCCCCCAGCTCCTCCTCGCTGGTGAAGGCTCTCAGACAACTGTCCAGGTTGATGGGCTCTGCCTGGGCTCGGCGGCTTTGTTCAACACTTTCATGTTCTTCCACGATCTGAAGGGAGAGAGAACTGTCTGTGACTTGGAAATGTAACACACTCTGCTCAGAGGAGGGCTCTCCTCTCAGTATCACACAAATAACTTCACTGGGTTGTTCAGAATCAAAGATAAAAACAAGATGCGGTAAGTTTTAGCAGGAATTTTATTTCAGCTATGAAGAGGCAGATAAAAATAATTCACTGTTCTTATACTTGGGCTCTGCTTATAAATTATCCATAAAGTACAACTTTATAGATAAAATTCACAAATTGGAACAGTTATTCCAGATTAACCCAGCTACAGGCTTACCTTCAGATGTGTTCTGTTGGCTTAATGAGGAAATAGGTTTACTCACATGCATAACTGTTTATAGTTAGAGAAAATTTATCAAATCAATATATTTTGTAATGTATTATGTAATATATTATTATATACCTTGACTAGCTTAAAAGCAATTCACAACAGACAGCAAATGCACTGCTGTGGTTCTTTAAAAGCTTCCCTTCCACACCATTAGACCACATAAGAAGTCTAACATCAAGACATCAATTTATCCAGAATACACTGCCCCATGATTGCTGCCTTTGGTTTAACAGAAAACAGACAAAAGCAGCATCAAATAAATCAGAAGGCTGCCACAGGTGGTGTTTCAGAGGTGCTAACAAAGCACAAGGGGTTTCTGTTGGTGTTTTACCCGTTCCTGCGAGGTCTGGTAGCGCAGGTGCAGCGCGGTGGGGTCCCAGTCCACAGCAATGTAGGCATTGCCCACACAAGCCCTGTCCTCTGTGCACTCAATCTTACAGCCACGGCAGAACCTGAGGCAGAAAGGTTGGATGTGGTCACTGAAGTGTCCAGTCACTTGTACATTTATTCAGTTCTGCTCCTTGTTTTGTATCATCTACACCCTCCAAGCTCCAGGCCTTGCCTTCAGTGTGAGACATTTTTATGCAGCAATGCTCAGGGTTATTTGTGCAAAACCTTACCGGAGTGAGAAATGGAAGCAGCTGGGTGAGCTCCACCACCTGCCTGATCCAGTGGAAGGTGTCCCTGCCCATGGAAGGAGGTTGGAATGGGATGACCTTTATGGTCCCTTCCATTCCATTATGATCCAGTGCTGACCAAACTCAGCTACAACCCCGAAAACTCCACTGCTCTGTGTCCACAAGTAATTTCTGCCATGATAACTAACTCTTAGAGCTATAGAACACTTTTTTTTACAAATTAGTTTATGGCCTGAATACCTTCCAGCAAGGGTCTGGAATTTTCATCAGCAAGTCTCTGTTTATGAAAAATGCCAAGCATCCTTCCAGGGTGAATTTCTTATTGCCCATTTTACACCTTACCCTTCAAATGGCAAGGAACTCACAGGGGTAGATGAATTACATCTAAAACTTTGGGGTTGTGTGAATCTCCACAAACCATGCAAGTCTGTGGACATCCAAGGCTGCAGACAGATACAATATTGTAAGGGGTTAACAGGTTTTGGATAATCTCACTTCTGTCTCCTAATTTAAAGTTTCTGTGGCAGCAGTACTTTCAGCTCTGCAAGTCATAAAAGCTGTGCTGCAGTGCAAGTCTGCCTGGAGAGAGTTCTGGTGAAATTACATTCCAGATTCTTATTGTTCACTATTACCTCTGAAGTCTGAAATGCACCACAGACCCATTACCATAAATTACCTTTCTGCTGGAGTGATTTCCTGCTGAAAATGGAAAAAAGGACAATTTACCTGTACCATGGACACCAAGCACAAGAATTTCCATCCTTCTGAACTACCCTGAGGGTGAAGGGGTACTGATACCCCATGCTGTCATCACTGAAATAGAGGAGAACACAACATCAAACAGCAGCTCTCTCACAGCAATTACCTCCCTTCACTGGGCTGTTATGATTACTTAAAGAAAACTCTCAAAATGAGACTTTAGTTACAATTTACTATTAAAAGCTGCTTTTCCATGGCTTAAATTTGTCAGATATAAATAATTATCAATCACTGGATAAGAACGAAGCCAACATTTAAGTACAGCTACATTTAACTGTACTAAAAAGGATTTCATTTCAATTACTGCCATTATTATGAGAAATCAAATGAACACAATTTAAAAGCTTGCAAGCAAGTGTAAGGTACTGTATTCTAACTCACATCCAAGGCTGAGGTGCCCAACTCACCAGTCCTGTGCATGGTTACTGGCTTCCTGAGGAGGGAGGGGGCTGGCCAGCCTGGAAACCTGGATCCACACAGCATCATAGAGGTCCCTTTTCCGTGTGTGAACTGTGCAGGGAACAATCAATGGCATTCCAAAGAGACTGGGCCGATTCTTCTGAGATGAGAGAAAATACAGCTCTGTCCTCATCTGTGGGAAGCAAAAGGAGGAGTCAGATGTGAAGGTGCATTAACTCACAGCACAACAATCACCTGGGTTGCTGGCCTTGTGACTTATTTCAGGCCTTGGCAATTAAAATTAATCAATAATTGTATTAAGATGACTAATTCCAACATTAAATATTGTAAATTTTGATCACTGACTTGAAAATCATTTCTATTTCATGATATTATGACAAGGTTATCTGACCACGTCAAACATAAATGCACATAATTATCATGTGAACATTAAAAAAATAAAATCTTTGCTTTTTAAAAATTACTTTCCAAGTGTGCAGCACCAGGAGCTGCTGAGTGTGCAAGACCACTGACCATTTTCCTGTGCACTGCAATGATGTAGCCTGTGCAGGGGCTGTCACACAGCGAGGGCACGTGGCCGTTGAGGGTCCAGCTGCGCTCCGTCCCACATGGCACCACAGTGTTTGGCATCCCATTGGGAATCAGGCTTGGCTTGGCAACGTCCCCGTTCATCAGGATGGTGGGGGCTCCATTGGCTGATGGCCCAGTTGAGATCTCTGCAGGCAGACAGTTAAATTATCAACTATCCACAGCAAGAACAGCTGATCTCAGGGTTTTTATCCTCCCCATTCTGCGTGGATACCGAGCGCAACCAGCGCTCGTCCTTCCTTTAATCCTCGCTTAATGGTAGAGTTTAGTCCTGAGCTTCTCAACACTGTGCAGTTCCAACGAGCAGGAAAAGCAGAGTTTTCTCTCACCTGTCTGCACAGGGCTGGATGCTGACGTGGGGGAGCCTGGGATGGGGATCTCAAATGCACACAGGAAGCCGCTGACGGACAGCCGGACCTTCTGGTTGTCCTGAGGGAAGTTCTTCAGGAGAGAGGGAAAGCTGCTCAGGCACTGGGATACCTTCAGCTGGGACCAAAACCTGTTCTGTTCTTCTGCAAACTCCTCTCTCCCTCCCATCTGCCTCCTTACACCTTTCCAGAAGAGTAAAGGAACCCAAGCCCTCTGCAGGAGTTATCAGTGGCTCTCTAAACACACCAAGAGCATCTCATTTCAAGCACTTTTAATCTACAGCAAAAAAATCCACCTGGAAATATCCATGCACATTTATAGTCCTGATGTCTTCACAGTGTTTAAACTCATCACAGCACCTTGACTTGAGATTCATTACCTCAAGATGCTTTATTTTTTCTTCTAAAAATATCATCAGCAATCAATTTTAATCTATTTACAGCAAGCCAAATTGCTGTTTAAGAATGAAATAAAAGTTTATACAGAAAGATAACTAAGCTGACTTTTTATCATACTTTTAATTGAATTACTTCACAGCTCTAGTTAAGCAAAGTTTAAATGTTAAAAACAATAAAGAAGTAACAAAAACACCCAAAGCATGTTGCAGCAATAATTAATCTTTTTTTCTTTTTACCTTTATATTGGAGCTGTGCACCTCTGCAAGCAGAATCTGCTCTGGTTTGAGGCCACAGAGTTCACTGAGCTGTTTTTTCAAGCCTGTATACTTCTCATCCATGTTCAATCTCAGCCCATATCGAACAGGAGTGGTACCATCTAATTTAATTACTTGAAAGGGGAAAATAAACAACAACCCAGACAAGTTTTAATGACAATAATACATTACAGCTCCCCAGAAAATACTTTTTCACCAACTTTGAATGCATGATTTATTTTATTTTCCCAGTCAATTTTCAAGGTCTGCAGGCGATGTCACAATGTCAGAGAATCTCTTGCTGCACAGGCAGGAAAAAAAGGTTCCAAAATTTTTCATCTTTCCTTTTGCCTCTTTTCCAGCAATCCACAGCTCCTTCAGAGCACAGTTCATGGTCCATATTGTATTTTTCCCCTAGTCCCTGTTTTTCCCCTGTGCAGATTTAGGACAACCTCCATAAGAGAAGGAACAGAAGGAAAGTTCCCAAAATTTCCATTTTAAAAAGGTTTTTTATTAATTCCTTCTATCAAGACTGAAAATGGGCCATCCTTTTCTGTTTCTAAACATTTTATCTTGGTTTAACTGTGTTCCAATGAAAATTCTTGCACTCTATTATATTTAAATGACTGTATTATTCTTAATACTAGTAATACAAACAAAATTTTGTTGTTTTGATGTTTTATAGCTGTTCCACTTACATGGATTTTATTTTAGGAATGACACATTTACACAACTCACCTGTAATTTCTAGGTGCATGTAGCTGTCCATTGGCAAAGGCAAGGATAAAAAATTAAAAGGGTCAAACCTAACACTTATATGCCCACAAGTTTTACATTTCACTTGTGACTTCAGCTGCCCATGAAATAAATCTACAACAATGGATCTGTTTCTTCTCAGATGGTTTTCCCAGGCCTGAAAGGAAGCACAAAAAATATAAAACAAATTTAGAAACTGGAGACTACTTCATTGGTCTCCAAAGTTTCACTGGTGTATGGGAGTCAAATTATTTCCACCAAAGTTATTTTTCTAATTTCTAATAAATAAGAAGTATTTAGTTACAGCACAAGTAAAGTTCTCAACATAATAATCAAGGTATGACACCATTGAAAATATTTCTGAGGGGATCATCAGGCATCTTGAAATATTTTGATACTCCCTAATTTTGAGTTGTTCAAAATTGTTGTGAAGTATCATCTTCATAATTTTATTACAACAATTAAAATTAATTTTCAGCTCAAAAGTGAAATTATCTCTGTAAGTCACAGCTCTGACAAGATCCAGAAGGTGCTACAGTCACAAAAGTGTTGCCACAGGGAGCCTCATCAACATTTTCTCAGCTTAGTACTGTAAGGAAAAGAAAAACCAGACAGAAACCCCCAAAGCCAAAGATGTGAATTCCTACCTCTGCTGCTACTTCCCAGTCTGGCCGACCATCACTGTCCTTCAGCTCCACATATGGCTTGTCATGAACTCTGTTCAAATCCTCATGAAGCCCATCCAGAAGAAAAGCCAGGAGCTCCTGTGAGTCTTGCTGTTGGAAGCCATTAAATCTTGGAGCATATTTTGCTATTGTCCACTATTAAAAAACAAAAAACCCATCAGGAACTCATTTAATATCATGTAAAAAAAAATCGAAATATTGTAGATTAGACATGTGCTGTCAATGAACACAAATTCAATTGCCAAGAGCTGAAGGGAGCCCCTTTTCTTTCAGAACAAAAGCTCACTTACAGGTAAATGCATCATCTTTTGTACCTAAAAAGGGCCACAAAAGCCACTTCTTATAGCACAACCTGTGTCACACCATGTAATGACATATACCACATCATTTGGCCTTTTAACCACAAATGTCACCAGGCCTGATGAACACTGACTCCTTCTAGGGAAGACTCTGAGTCTCCAAACTGCTACAATACAGGTAATACCAGGAAAAAGTGCACTGAATCTCTCCAAGAAATCCTTATTTCCCCCCCCCAGAATAACTCACCCTCAGCTTTAAGGGGGCTATGTTCTTCTGAGTGCCACTCCACAGCTCCTGGACCAAATCCCCATAGCACTTGGCCATGTGTCCTTTCATTCCTATGGGATTTGTCCTAGAAATCACAAAACATTCAATCCCAGATTAAAATTTAACCACAGTTCAAGCCTGGAGATGAAGAAGGAAGCAGAAAGGCTTCCTGCTCCCAGAAACAAGAGGTTGCATTTCCATGCCTCTAACACAGTATCTGCTGCAGAGCTGGTAACACTGAATTTAAATCATTCCTTTCCACTGAATTTCAGCTTGCAGAAGCAGACAACTCTGAAGAAATGTTCCAGCACCCAAAATGCCACAGCTGTCCCACAGGAATTACCTGTTCAGCTCGTAGAGATGCCTCCCTGAGATGAAGTAGCGTGTCAGGGGCTGGGTGTTGCTGACACACTGGATGCTGGAGTTCATGAAGCACGTGTTCCCCAGATTGCTCAGGCCTGTGGCACCCTTCTCTGTAGGGACTGAGCAAAAAAAAAAACAACCCATCATTTTAGCAGTTGAGAAAATTCACAGTGTTGTAGCAGCATCTTCTTGCTGTAATCGATTTAATTGAACCTGCTCCCAATTATGACAGTACATAGATGCAGCAGGTGTTTAAAATATCTGCTCTCTCAACTCTGCTTCACAGAAATGGAGGTATTTTGTTGAGCTGATCCACCACAGACAGCAGTGCAATCCATACAGCATATTTACAGGTAATTATGGTACTGAAAATTCTGGGTTCATTTGTTAAAATCTTAATTATTCCTTGCTTTAACAAAATCCAAGGCAATAAACAAAAAAAATCCCACCCTCCCACATTTCCAGCATTTAAGTTAATATAAAGGCCAAGCAAAACAGCATAGAAGACCTCATCCAGTGTTACCAGGACTTGTGTTTAAAAGAATTGTTTCAACATTTCAACTGTTTTCTTGGATTTTTCTTTTCATCATAATCCAGTGACTCTGTGAAAGACTTACCTTTGTGCCTGTCTATTTTACTGCTGTTTGCTATAAAAGACATCTCTTCTGGCCAGCTCATGTCTTTGTTTCGAACTAGAAAAGGACATGAAAAGGGGTTTTTAAAAATGGTTACTTACTCCAGAGAGCTTACACAGCTGAAGAGGTTTAATTAAAATTTTCTAATATTTGGGATTAGACATGTGCTTACTTCTAGCTATTATTTTTGCTAGTTTTCATTTCAATGTTTCTAATCATTATTGGAACTCATTCTAACACTGGCATCCCTCCAACCACAGCAGTGACATCTTTAGGAAGCAGCCTTGGGATTGCTTTTGCTGTTGAATAGCAAATTTTTCAGTGCTTATTCTAAATATCAATAAAGATCCACCAGGTCTGAACAAATCAGTTTATGAGCCACCACTAAGATTTTTTTTGTTGTTGCAAAAGGACAAAAGATCCAAACGTATTTCAAAATAGGGACAAAATACATGTAAACTTTCCTAAATTAGCTCTGCCACCACCTCCCCACAGGTTCCCTCTGTAAACCTCTGCTTTTAGAGGTATAGTCAATTATACTTTTCATACCTTCTATTACTAAATGCTGCTCATCTTGGATTTTAAGGTATTCCAGTCTGTGATCTTCATCATCCAGCAAAGTGAGATAGTTCTGCAGGAGAAAAAACCACATTGTAGAATTAGAGCTCTACATGTACAACACTCTGAGGATCCTTTCACCTCAAATGGAAATTAAAGCACAAAAAACTGAAAAATAAACAGCAAGAGTCTTTATGAAAGATCTTAATAATAACAATAACAGAATAATAATAAAAGCACTCTCAATAACGAAATTTCTGAAATTCCTCAAGATCTTTGTGAAAGGTCTTTTTGGCCACTCTCATTTTTCTGTGCATGTGTAGTTAACAGATTCTGGAAAGGAATAAAACATATAATATTGGAAAGCAATATGAAGAAAGGAAGGAAAAGGAGCAAGATTACCTCACTGTTGTAGAGCCAGAGGCGCATGTCCTCCTCCTTTATCCGCAGCCTCTGGGACAGATACTCGTGGATCTCTTTGATGGTTTGCATCCGACTGAAGCAGCCAGTGTAAGCCAGCACCCTTTTTAAAGGAGCATTTGGGGAAGGGACATTCCCTGCATCCACAGTGAGAGAAGGGGAAAAGAGAATGGATTTACCCAGAGGTCAGATCAAAAATTAGACACTGAATACATTCTCTGCAAAAAGTATTATACACTTGTAGTGTTTGTGTTTATGAGTTAGGTGGAGACCCAGTTGTTACTGACTCTTTGGGGCAACAAACTTGCTGTCACAAAGCAGGTAAAATGCCTCCCTTCTTAGCAGAAACTATTAGAAAATTCATAGGAAGTGAAATAATTCAGTGGAGCTTTACAAGTTTTCACAATTCCTTTTGAATCGTAAAAGACACACTACGAGAGGCAAAGGGAATTTTCAAAATAACGGACTTCAGAAGTTCATAAGGATTTCTTTTTTGAGAGAATGTTCTAAGTAAAATATAAGGTTAAAAACCCCTGTTTGACTATTTTTGGGAGTAGCATGACTTTGCTTTAGCTCTTCTGTGGGGATGAATGCTGGTCTGTGCACATGAAATCAGCCTGGCAGCTCAAAATAGAAGTACTCTTAATAATAAAATCTCTTAAATTCCTCAAAACATTCTGTGAAGACACCTGGGATTTCCACCAAAATTTCTCAACAAGCTCACATTTGCAACAACAAATTGATTGGTCAAGATTGTTGCTCTTTTTGATGGGAGCTCATCTTTAAATAAAAGATTTGCACTGGAGATAAGACCAGCTTTAAAGAGGGTTTTGTTTTGAGCCTTTTTTGTTTAAAATTCAGAAATTCCCCACTCCTTATAAACATGAAAAGGTTTTATTATCCAGCCAAACCCAAACTGGGCAACTGCAACACTTAAATAGTCTGAGAAGTGACACAATTCTATTTTCAATGTTAAAAGATTACAATAAAATGAACAGTACAACATGAAAAGGTGCAGTATTACATTATCACATGCATTTTGACAAGAGAGTAAATGATACCTTACAAATCAGCAAAGCATCAGTCTGGTTTCAGTGTACCAAGCAAAGTACTCAGTCTTTGTAAAAGAAAACATTTTCTGAGATTAGGGATCAGAGGATTAGTTGTAAGATTACAGCAAGAAAGCACATCCGAGAACTCCACAAGATTAATAACAGATTGGACAATCAAATTAGTGCAGTGCAAAATAATTCCAAATCAAGATCAAATTTGGCACATGAGAAGATTCTCTTCATTGGAATTTGAGCATTTTAGGATGTCCAAACCAAGCAGTTTCCACTGGATTAGGTCAGGCAGGAAAGCTGAATTTGGGCAGAGGCAGTTTGTGCAGCACAGCTCGATGGCACAGGCAGCTGCTGACTACACAGAGGGTTGAGATCCTACCAAAGCAGTGAAAAATTGAGCATCTGCATCAGAGTTTGTACCCACATTCTGACACTAGCAAGGCTGAAGGATTGAATTTTCAGCAGTCAGGTGAGCCCATTTTTGGACATGTTACCGTGGATGCAAATGTGTGTCCAAATGTGAACAGCAGGGATTCCTTCCAGCCTCTTGTGCAGGGCAAACTGGGAACTGGAGACAAATCCTGCAACACCTCAGCTGAAATGTGAGGCCACAGCTGAAAGATTACTCTTGAACAATCTTTTGGTGAGCATTATCACCACAATTATGACAAATAGATTTTAGCTGGGTGTTTGTATTTAATTGTCTTTTTGAACTACATCAAATAATAATCTTCATATTATTCCATTCATTTCATTGCTCTCTAAAGAGCATTAAATAATTTTGGGCATCAAAGCCCAGCTGCCCAAGTAACTCAGAAGCAGTTGGCTGAGCATTAATTGAATTTCTTGTGCCACTGCACTATCAGAGATGCACAGAGGCACCTATTCCATGGCTACAGGAATCACTCCCAAAACAGGAATGCCCAGCTCTGCCTCTTCTGATCAGTTCAGCTTCTGCAGTGCTCATTTCTCACTCCCAACTCACCCCTAACAGTGACAATCAACTGATTTCCCAGCAAATGCTCCCTGCTGCCTTCTCCTTTCAGGAGGGAGCAGGGGGAAGCCCCTGGATGCTCCTGAGCACCATCGAGCTGGAGCACAAACGCAGCGCAGGAAATTCCCCCAGCCTGGGCTGGCCTAGAAACTGCACAGGGGGTGGTGGTGGGTTCTTGCTGCATTCTTAAGTTACCTCTGGGCAAGTGCTGAGGGAACATTCTGAGGCTCATCATACCCATATTGACCCAGACGTTGGACTGCTGGGTGCGCGTGGCCGGCTGCTGCCGCAGGAACAGCAGGTACCGAGGGAACAGCTCCAGCTCTGCCACGTTGGTCTTGCTGTTCTTGATCACCTGCAAAACATGTTTGGAACATTTTCAGAGATTCACCTTGCAAGTGTGGAGGGAATAGCAACAGGAACAGGAGTGATTCAATCATTAAAAAAAACCCAACAAACTCTTTTATGAAGAGACAAAAAAAAATCGGAACTTCTTGTGGGGTTTTAGGCGAATCTCCACAGGAATGACAATTTCCTGATTTCTAAGCACTTTCTGGAGCTTACTAGCTGCAGGTTGTCAAAAGCAAACACCTTATTTAGTGCAGCATCGCTCTCTGCACCACACCAAAGAATGAATATTTTTATAATTCCCGGAATATATGTGAATCCACAATGAACCTCATTAATTCCACTCAGTGTATAATAACTTCCACACAAAAGTTTCACAGCTGTTGATAGAACTGACAAATGCAGGATGAGACATTTGGTTTGAACTTTGTGAACCACAGGATTGACTTAAAACCTTCATATTGTACAAACAGGCTGAAACCTACTTTTGTTGCACTTTGCTGTGTTGATAGAAAAAGCAGAAATTACTCCAAAATATATTTTGCAGCTTTTCAGGCACCATTTCTACAAAGATTTTGCCATCTAGTTCTGCCCAAATAGACAACCAGAAATGGAAAGAATGTTCAGTCTTTTTGTGACCATGTGAAGCAGAAGAAAACAGCTCAAGCTGTGAGAACCTACCACACTGAAGTGCCACAGTATTCAACTTCAGCTACAACAAAAACAATGGTGATGACATTTTCTGAGAAAAAAAAAGCACATTACTTTGTGTATAAAGTGATGTGGCCTTTTCTGGATCATGAAAGGTGTTTGTTTCCATGGAGAATGTGTGGGAGTAGGTAAGAAGCCAGTGATTTTTCCCTGTAAAATAATTGTGTACACTAGAGCCAACAGACCAAATTGTCAAAAATCACAGAGATGATCCTCTCCCATCTGTGACACTGAATGTTTGTGACACCAACCCCCAAAAATCTATTGCTACCAGCACAAAAACCCCCTTCTATCCTTTTTATAAGTGCATCTCCAACAAAGGACTACCTGACATAGAACAAACCAACCACTCTGTGGAATAAATACACTCCAAAAAATTGAAGAAAAAGTCCCCAGTGTTTCCCAGTGAGCAGGCTCCTGCAGCTCCAGCTCCCAGGTGCTCCTGAGCAGCCTTTCTGACAGAGAAGAGTCTTGGCCTGTTCTCTTTCCTGGACTCACCTATTCCCAGCTGCTGTTGAGCTCTCCCCCTAACTTTGCACATTGTGTTTCTGTGATGTTGAATCTCAAAAAGCAATTGTTGCCTTCCCCCCACTTCAGGCAATTGTCAGATAGAAGGAAGAACATGTTTTCAGAGCTGCAGGTGTCCCACTTTTCATTTTCTAGCTTTTTAACTGTATCTCAGCTTTTAAAGATGAGAGTTTTGATGCCAAGTCTTTTAAACTGACCTCAGGTTTACTTTTGTGTGCTTTGGCAAACACCAGCAGCTGAGCAGCACTTCTGCCCTGCTGCAGGACTCCCTGGGATGGTGCTGCAAACCTCCAGCTAAACAGCCACAACTTCCCACCCAGAGCCTGCGTGGGGACTGCTTTCTCCCAGTTTGCTCTTCAAGACACAGGATGAAGTATGAGATGACTGCCCAGAGGTAATTTAAGGTGTTTGTGCCACTGGACAAATTTGGTTGTTAAAAGGTGTCTAAAATCACAACTCACCGGCCTGGGCAAGGACAGGTTTGCTCCATACCAGTGGTAAAGTGCTCTCCAGACTGGTTCTGGCACCATGACATAGTCCTTTCCTTCCACCAGCTGTGGAGATCTCTTTAACCTTCCACCCTCCATAGTTAATGATGCAGCCTTTTAAAAAAAAAAAGGGGGGGGGGGGTTTGTCACATCTCCAGTGGAGAAATTAGTACACGGCTACAATGATTTTAGTTCATGAACACTGAACACTCTTTAATTATTAAAAAACATTCTAAGTAACAATTAGCAGCTGCTTTTCACACTGAGAGATGGTAGTTAAATGTAACAGTAATTAACGTTCAAGTCTCATTATTTACTGTTTCTCTAAAAGCTTGTGCAGTACGAAATTCTTGTGTTTTGCTCTTGTGTCACCTTCTCCAACAACTCTGAATAGAAAAATCCCATCTCTGCTCAGCACTGATGCTGCTGGCCTGTGTTTCATGTTCAATTTGCACTCATACTGCAAAAACATCAGTTTTGTTTTACTATATTGTTATGCAACAGCAGTAAATTCATTTTTAGATGGAAATGCTGAAATGTTTGATTATCTATTTTACATTTAATGCAGCAAGCTGTCTTTTCATAAATACCTTTCCAATTGTAAGAATTTTTTGAATGCTTCTTTCCTCACAAAACACAAGAGTAACTGTAGAAGCAGAACACAATTTTTCCCTCTTCAAATAAGAGTAAAAAACCTAAATTTTGCTGTATGACAGAGCAGCGTTAATTCAGAATGCAGCTGAAAAGAACCAGCATAAAAAAGCTGTGATAAAAGCGAGCTAAAATATGCTTTTCCTCTATTGCCATGCCTTGGATGCCTTTACCTTCACTGGTTCCTGTGTCACCAGGGGCTGGTTGTCAATAGCTCCTGGCTTCTGAGGGTTCAGCTGGAGCAGAGCATTCCCATTGGATCCCAGGAAACACTGGTTGTTATTGTCTGAAGTGTTGTGCTGCCTTGCAAAGCTCACCTCAGAGCCTGGGGTGCCAGGGTACAGAGTATCTGAGCACAAAGCAAGAGAAAAACCAGAAATCATGCAGTTCCTGATCCCATAAACCACAAAGGAGTGAGTTGCACTCTTGTATCCTTGTTTTAAAAAATATTAAGTTTGCTGTCCCTCATCCTGCAGTGAAACATGCAGCTCTTCCACCTCCAGAGGGATACATCTATTGTCTCTCAGAAAGGGATTGATGATTTTATATTTTATATATTTTATATCATGATTACACAAACACAGCTCTGAAACAGCCTAACCAGCTTTGCATGAGCAAATGTGGTGAGCATTTAGTTGTTATGTGGATGTTTGAATACCCAGCTCCTAAAAAACTCATATACAGAACTGAAGATATATCAAATAATGCCTTGTTTTATTTCTCCTTGAAAAGGCAAATGGATTTATTCTTATAGAAGCTGCTTTGGTCATGCAGAACTAAACTAAAAATTCAGTTAACATAAAAACATAAAGAAAGAACTTTTGTCTCTCTGTGCCTTTTGTTTCCCCCAACCCCTATACTCAAAAAAAAAAATCACAGTAATTTACCCAATTTCAATTGAAGTTATGATTTTAAAATATCAGATGCAACTTTCAGCTGCCTTACAAGAAAAAAAATCTCCAATTCTCACAAGAACTCATTGAAAATCTGGACTAAAATCTCTTCTTTCACAAAGATGGCTTTTAGGATCAGCACAAACTCATTCAAATTTAAATCACATTCCCTGTAAAACTACAACTGTGCTTTCCCTCATGTTTTTTTCCTGTTTCTTCCCTCTTTTTACTATCATTGCATGGCACAGTATAGGATCAACCAGCTTAAAACAACTTAATGTGAAAGTGGGGGGGAAAAATCCACTCAGAAAATAAACAATAGGACAAAAAATACCTTGAAAATAATTCTGGAAATTAATCCCAGCATGACAGATGAATTTCTGTTAAACCAGACTTTGTGTTTAGCCATCACAGACTAAAAAAATCCTATAAAAAAAATCTTTAAAAGCCTGCAATCCAAGCTGTGTTATCTCTCTGGCTGGAGGGGTCCATGCAGTGTGCAGTTTTCCCAAAAAGCTGTTCTATATTAAACCTCCAAGGAAATAAGATGCTTACTGCTGCTGGTGGACTCTGAGGCTTCTGAGGCAGTGGAAATATTATCTGAAAACTTTTCTTCTGGTGCACTGAAGTCATTAAGACCTCCCACTTTGTCTTCTCCCTGTTCTGGGGTATTGGCTGCAGCAGCTACGAGGGGATTCTTACCTCCACTCAAGACAGATGAAGGCTCTATCACAACTGGGTTTGCATCCTAGAGTTGGGAAGAAATAGAAAAGTTAATGATGAGCCAAGATCAAAGACATGTCAGTCAAACCAGCCACCAAAAATTCACAGTTTTTGGTGATCACTTTTACACATCTCAAGATTTGCTGAAGGAAAAATGCTTTCTGTGTGTACCAACAACAAAAAAAATCAGCAGAAATAAACACCCCAAATTGTTAGAACAGTCAAATAAGCCATGCTGCACAGAGTCAGAATTCCAGAATCTAGATACATAAAAATATACCTGGTTTTAAACAGCTGTAATTACAGACTGTAAATATTTGAAGACTTGAAGTTCATATGGTTAAGTAAGAACAGCAAAGCACAACAACATAAACCACATTTTTTCCTCAAACCTGCAGCATTTTCACAGAAATTCTGCTGTTCTTATCTTTTTGCTTGAGAAGTGCAGTGAGTAATGGCCTTGTGCCATTATGTAAAGGATTAGGGATGAAATCCTGTGCACATCTGAGCACTCACACCAGGGTAAGGATCAAATTGCCTGGCACTTCTGGCATTTAAACCCTCATTTGGCCAATTCACTGTGCACAAAGAATAATGGTCATTACAAAGCTAGTTAATGTACACACTGCACTTTTCTGAGTACTTTCAGCTATTTGTTTTTATACAACAAATCAAGTACTTATACGATTACTTATAAGGGTATAAAAACTCTTCTTAGAGTTTTATTTCACTTGTTTAGCCTGCAAATAATATTTATCTGCAATTAAATTTTATTAAATTAATTAAACGTTCTGTATTTTGTACAATTCAGTGGTGCTGTAGCTTAAATATTTTAGTAAAAGGGTATTAAAGAGCACCCTGTATCTATAATGTTTTAGTAGGACTCCTTTGATTGGGTATTAGACTATTTTTTGTCATTACCTCTAAAGCAAATTATACCAATTTCCTCCTTTATCCAGAAAATTCTGAGTGTATTTGTGGCCCAAGTCAAAGTGGGCAGCTTTATTATCAAATGGATCAGAAAACATGAAAGAAATGCTCCTGTGAGCATGGTTTTGATTCAAAAAATATTTTGAAATGCAGGAATGATGAAAGAGATGAGAATTTAATGAAATTACAGTGCAAAGCTCCCCACATAACAATGATTCAGCAGAACAATTCTTTTCCACCAAGAGACAGGAGATGCTCAATTCTGAGCATTATTGGTTCAGCAGTCATTTCCTCCACACTGTTTTTTCCATCAACACATTCAGAAAGACAAGGAATCACTTATTCAGCAGAGATGATTATTATTATTATTACTATTATTATTATTCTACTTACATATTTGACATATTCTTTCCACTGGTGCCACCAGGGCATAGCAATGAGAAACCAGTTGTGCCCTGGCTGGAGGCCATACCTGCTCTCTCTTTCCAACCAGCCTCTGCACAGAGAGAATGGGAATTTTTAGCTCAAGCAGGGAATTTCCAGTTCTTTTGGAAATACTAAAAAGTAGATCTAAAAGCCATTTAAGCTTCTGAGGAAAGCACACACCTAATAATCTGTCCTTCCTCCTCTGGAGTGGCAGGTCGTAGTCCCAAAACTATGTGACACACCTGGAGAAAGAAATAAATTCTTATTAACAGGCAAATAAAAGCAAAATAAAAAACAACTCAAAAGAGACTTTTCATCATTTAATAATGGAGCAAGATTACTTAAAAGTGAATAAACCACTAATAAAAAAATCTTCTGAGCTGTGAGATTCCCAACTTGTTCCCAGTGTTAAGATAAAAGCACAAGGAATGTCAAATGCCCCAAGACAAATATTAAGGTGAAGAGAAAAGCAGTTTTATTTTCAGGCTGCAGCAGATCACAGGACTGCTGTGGATCAGATGCACAAATTAGGATGTCTGGGAGTGCTGGAGAGAGGGAATGGGGAACTGGGAGAGTGCAGGTGGTTGGAAGAGGGTGAACTAAAAGTTAAAAAGAATTGAAAGGGAAAATGCTGGGAATGGGACTGAAAGGGAAACAAGCACTGGAGGGGCTGAGGGAGAAGTTCAAAGCAGAGCAACCAACCCAAACCACAGCCAAAACCACTCTGCAAAGTGCAGGCCATTCTCTGGATGTCTGCTGCTATTTTTCTTTCTCTTCTTTTTATTTAGATTTGAGCTGAAGCCAGAAGGAGAAGGCTCCATCTCCTGGCCAGCTGCCTGGCCTGGGTGGGGTTTTATTCCCAGTACAAGCCAGTGTCAGATGGCTCCTATTTCACTCCTCTCCCAGTAAAGCTGGCCAGGGGGTGAGGAGAGGAGGGAAGGGCTCCTCAGGAAGCTTCCAGGGAGCAGGGGCAGCTCTTGACCCTCCCAGATGGTTTTGCTCCTCACCCCTTGATTTGCAGCCTTCTCCTTATGTCTCTTTAGAGGCTATCAATTTGTATCTCAGCTGGAGATTTCTAATCACTGCTAAGATGTCTTATTTAAATTTATATTACAGGGAGAGAGACCATATCACATTCTGAATGAAACAAAGGCCATTAGCCAGGGGGAAGCAACAGATTTTCAAGCACACACAACACAGCTGGGTCTGGTGTTTCTTTTTAAATTTGTGTAGCATTGAGCTAAAATGAGATTCTTCAGATAAACCAACCCCTTTGCAAACAAACCCATTTGTTGACAAGCTTTCCCCTCAGAATATTTGGCTTTTCTGTCTGCAGATGAGGCACATGACACCTCAAATAATTGCCCAGATAAATCAATGGCAGACTCTGCCCTGTGCTTTACGTGATAAAGTTATTAAAAAATTAAAATTAAAATCTAAAATGAAAATACAGCAGCTATGCCAGGAGGAAAAAAACATTGTAAATGAGACTTCCAATGAGGAATGTGCAACACTGGTGATGTGTAATCAGCATTAAGACAGATTTATTACATCTTCATTTATTCTTTGTCAAGATCGCAGGGATATTTGTTAGTTCATCAATATTTAGTTATGAGGGGATATTTGATGCCAGACAGGCCAAAAATAAAGACAGCCCTTCTGGAGAAGGTTGCAACTTCAGCAAACCTGATGAAATTAGAGATAAAATGAATTTGAAGAACTTTCTGGTGTTACTCTGTGGTGTAGCTGGTGGCCTCAGGATGCTCTCACCCAGTCACCCTGAAGCTCTTGGGAAAGCATCATTCAAAATGCAGTTTATAAAGTAGTCACAGGCCAGTTAGGAATATTATTATTGCAATTTAAAGTCCAAGTATCAGCCTCAAAGGAAAATAGGTAAGGAACAAACTGCAGTGGATGAAAATACTCTTTGAGGGTTATTTTTTGCACAAAGTGAGCCAGAGCTAAAATATGGCTTTCAAGGACTTAGAAAAATCCAATTCAAGCTCAATTAAAACCCAATTCAGCACATACTTAATCCTCAGCTTCTGCAAGTGAACAGTGATAGGATATCCCAGCTTTCCAGGACTGATTCATTAAGGAAGCAATGAGAGGTACCTTAGAGGGCCTTAACAGAAAATGTAAAAGGAATCTGGTTGTAAAATGTAAAGGGAAAGAATTAGAGATTTTTTTCTCATTCCCTGGGATACTTTTCTGGCAAAGATTTGCCACAAAAATAATTTCAAACACAGCTTTTGTCTAATGGAAAATATAATTGCTGATACACTTGAAATTTCATTTTCTGAACATTGCACCAGGTTCCTCTTGAACAGATGAGGCTTTAGGCATCTCCATGCACTGCAAGGAACAAATCAGAGAGAATCATTCTGCCAAGGCAGCCCAGAGCTGCAAAGCCACATCCCCTCCTGTGCACACAAATGCTGATGCTGCACTTCGTGGCCATGCAGAAAGCTCAGCAGTTAATTACTGTAAATTACAACCTTAGATTTCCCCTAAACATACCTGAAAAAGTAGATTTAAAAATTCATTGGCAAGAGCACTCTTTACACTCCATATCTGGTAGTCCTCCAGAGTGAGGTGTCCGAGCTGGAAGGGAGAGGAGAAGGAAAGGGGAAGGAAAAACCATCAAAACATGAGCCCAGTTCTGGTAAAATGCTCATTTGACCTGTCTCATACATGGCATGACAAAACCAGGGATTCCATAAAAATTGGCATCTACCACTTTTTAAATAAAATTTGATCCAGTGAAAGAAAACGAAAAAATCCAGCTTTAGTATGACACAGACAACCTGGAGAATTGAACAGCTCTGAGAGCACAGAGGGTGAAGAGGGCTCAGTGTGGAGCCTCTCCCTCACTCACAGCCAGTGTCCATCACCTGCCCCCACACACACACCCACCATCCTGCTCTGAGAAAAACCAGTTTGGCTCACCAAGCCCTTGTGATCTCACCCACCACCACAAATGCCATTCATTCTTCATCACCTGCCCAGGCACAGTGCTGTAACACTGACCATGTCAGAGGGATCTTCGACTCAGTGCAGGGATCAATCTGAATTTTTTATCTGGCAATATCATTCAGAGCCAATTTTATAGCACTGGTAGTTACTCTGCCTCTCCTTACAGACCATTTTCTCCAGAGTTCACCCAGGTCAAAGCTAACACACAAAAAGAGGTTAAATAATTTATGTAATTACTGCACCATCAGCTCTTTCCAGCACTACATGATGCCACTACAAAAATATTCTGAAGACTGAAGTCTTCTTTTTTAACTCTTTGTGGAATCAGGACTGCTGGACACTTGATTATAAACCATCCTTTTTTTCAGGAAGCCAAACAATAAAAACCTCAAAGGATGAAAGTGAGAGAAGCCATAATTTCCACAAGTTTGGCAATTAAGAGTAAAGTATTTACCCACCACTTTGTTGGAGCACAAGCAGACAAGACAACTATTCAAACATGTAATTAAGCATTTCTAGATATTCTTTATAGTTTTTCATAAATTATTTAATCTTTTCCAGACACTCTTCCCAATTAGTAAAGCAAAGGATGAAATATTGAAAGCAACTTCCACAATTTTATTTCTGGATATCTCCAAATTTCCTCTTTCCAAAAAGCAAGGAAGAGAAGTACAGATAATTACAGATTTACACTCAGCTACATTTAAAGCACAATATAAACTACCAGGACTTTTTGTTGTGTCATGACAGATGCCTCCATAGGAGGGTAATGTGTCTTGACACAGCATAAAATTACAAGATAAACTTCTGCACTCCCTCTTAAGATCAATTTTAAAAGGAAACAAAGAACAGTTTCCCCAGAACAGAAGTCAAGCAGCAGATTTAAAACTATGCACAGCAGAGCCTTGCAAACAGTGCAGGCTTCCAATTAATTTCATCTGGTTATGCATTTTGGGTTTAGCTTCATGTATTAAAATGGCTCATAAAATTCAAACATCATCTTTCTTTCACAGAACAACGTGGTTAATTTTAATGGAAAACTGACATTTCTTGAAAAAGATTCTTTTATTGACACATCTCTGCTCTAAAGAAAGCACCTTCTTATAAATAAATTGCAGATACTAGGGAATAAAAATGACAAGGAAAGAACAGCAAATTCCTACCTTTGTGTTATCATGCACATGTAAAATATCTTCCACAATTTCAGACAAACCCATGTCCAACTCCTTCAACAAAAGGATTAGAAATCAGCGTTAAAGTCTCGCAGCAGGATGTGCTCAGAATAAAAATAAAACTGTCAAAGATGCTGGAAACTCTCAGTAATTCAAACCAAGGCCTCCCAGACAAAAAGCTGTGTTTTGTACCTGTGATTGTATGGGAGAACACACATTACAGACAAAGCACTGAGCTTTGGGAAGGTCAGGAGCACATTGGAATCAAACCTTGTGCTTGGGGCAGGTGACAGCTCTGCAGGGCAAGGGACAGCCACTTGTCCCCATGCCCAGCTGAGGGGCTCAGGGGAGCCTGCACCTCACTGACCCTCACCCAAACATTCCTCCTGTGGAAGGATGGCTCAGGAAACAGAAGGAGATCAAACCCCAGCCAGCACTCACAGGTATTTTGTCTGTCCTGTTGTCTTTCCAGACCTCTAAGAGTGCCACCACCATGTCCTTGAGCTCGCTGCGAGACAAGACCCCATCTCGGTCCACGTCAAACACCTTGAAGCAAACTGAGGCAAAAGGGAATGACTTTGCTGTTAGAACCATTCCACAACTCTTTCCTCTTTATTCCTTGCAGCCCCTGAGCCTGCAGAGCCCCCAGCAGCTGATCCAGTGCTGACAGTTCCTGATGGGGGATGCACGTGTGGAGGTGAGGAAATGGAGCAGCTGTGTGTAATAAACTCAGGCCCAGATTCCTGCAATCCTCTGCTGTGTTTGCTGATGGGACCTAGCAGGGAACATATGTGCATCCAGAAATTTCCAGGGAATTACAGCTTGGAGGTTGCAACAATGTGGTTTTGGAGAAGCAGGGAACAAAAAGTTTCAAAACACAGGAACCTTGCAGGGAGCCAGCTGGGAACTGGGCAGTGAAAAGTCACAACATGCTATTTACCACAAGACAATCAAATAGGACATTTGTTTTCTGTTATAGATAATGAGTAGCTAAGTGTTTGCACTTTCTATATGGAGATACACATTTCTGCCTCAAAATGCAGAACACTGCAAAAATAACTTCTGAAATGTAGTTTTTCCCAGTTAGATAATTTACATTGAACTACTGATAAGCCATAAAATACATGGAATTAGGCTTAATCATCCTTTATAAAAGGAACCCTTGACATTTAAAATTCATCTATAAAGTCACCTTTCACAGACTTGTTCAGTGGGAAAAGAATCTCAAAAAAGGTGAAAACAACTAAACCTAATTGTTCAAACTGAAAAACTCCTCCCAAATTAACAGTTAAATTTTGCATACTTACACTTCTGTCTCTCTGCCAAGGGTCCCCTGCAACATGCTGAGAGCCCACAGGAAATTTCTTTAAAATCTATGTGATTGTCTCGGTTTTCATCAAAAGCATTAAACAAACCTGCAAACCACAAAAGCATCTCCTGTTACAGCACCTGAGAGAGCCACCCAGCACCTCCACGAGGGGTTAATGGGGAACATGGGCAAGGAGAAGTACAAACACTTGTCACTGCTTCTCATTAAGTGCAATAAAGGTAATTAAGCACCACTAAGACCATTTAAAGGTGAATGAGATCTCTCAGGGATGGCTGATCCAGCCAGGGGTGGGGAGGGAATCAAGAATTTTGAACAGCTGCTTGGTCCTCACACCCTCTTCATAATGACTGATTTAAGTAGAGCTGAACCAGTATGGCCAGAACTTCCAACATTCCTGACAGAAATTCCTATGGAAATCACTGAATTTCACTGCAAATTTGGCCCTGAGTTAAGAGCTGTAGCTACCAGCCTTCAAAGCATTTCAGAGTTCAGCATTCAGTATTATTTATGCCATAATTCTTTTTTTTTCAGCAACAATAAGTCTACAGAAGGCAAAGAATGACCTGAAATCATTCAAGTTTCCCCACAGCAGCTGTGTAAGTTTAAATCATTAAGGAAATAAAACACACCCAGAAACAAAAGGATGTAGTGATACATTCCCTGCAGAACTGGATATAAATTTTCTGATTTTTTACCATGACAGATGACTTTCCCATTTGTTATTTGCTGCTGCCACTTATCAGTAAAGCCAACCTTTTGGTAATAAAAAAAATTTGTCACTCCAGGACTGCAGACCAGAACTGGAGTGCAAGTGGAATGTCCCTGAATGTCCTCATGTCATGCAGCAAATGGCAATTGGACAACTGCAACCTCCAGTTATTACCAGAGTGGCTTCGACTGGACAGACCAGTTTGGTTGTCAGTAGGAATAACAACAATACAAATCTCCTGACTGAGTCTCCTGAATAAAATCTTCCTTAATTTACCCTGTTAGGGAGGAGTGTTTCACTGGCTGCATGATACAACAGCTGACTTGCACACTGAGTTGTCATTTCATAGATGAAACTCCCATTTGTCAGTTTAAAAATGCAGTTTAAAAATGTTTTCTCTCATTCAGGGCCAGCAATTTATTTTGTCTTTACAGAATCTTAAAAAGATTTAAGAAACTACAGAGCAACTTCTACATAAAATCTGATGTATTTCCTGCCAACTGATAAGGATGCAACACCTCCTTCAGCATTCCAGATTTCCCAACAGACAGAGATTTCTCAGGCCTCTTTTCCCATTTTTCAGAACTCAGTGAAGCTATTCTGACCTTCAAGCTTAAAGGACATTTCAGCACAGACACTTCTGAAGCCACCCCAGCTGTAAGCCAGCAGAGCAGCAGAGGTTCCTCCCTGGTCTCATTCCATACCTTCACTCAGAGACTGATGGATTGGGGGGGACACTAAGGGGGAAAACGTTTCCAAATCAAAGCGTCCAGTTCTTGATTGAGCTTTTAGCAGCCAGTATCGCTTCTCCAGGTCGATGATGTCGGATTCTTCCACTGCATAATAACAAAAACAAACCAAAATTACCTTCCCTGTCCACAGAATCTTCTTACCTATTGGCCATCGAGGAGTTCACCATCCATAACATCATCACAAGTGTGCAGAAACACAGAAATTAACTTTTCCCACTCTTAGAGCCTTTTCATTTTTCACCTGTTTCTTTTTGGGGATTTGAACAGGCATTCTGTATGTGCAGTGTCTTATTTTCCCAGGGTATTTGGTATTTAAATCCTCAAAAAAGATGTCAAGTAGCATTAAATAACTAACAACAGGTCTTTTATGAAAATTATGGCACACTTGGCTGCCTTTAACAAACTCCTATTTGAAATCTTTAGCTTTTTGATGAAGTCAGAAGGCTAAATTAATAAGGCTAAATTTTAATGTGGCATTTAAAGATTTTAAGTCAGTATTTTTTTTTCCAAATATAAAATAGCTTGTTTCATGTTATTATTTATACTACAGAATTATTTACAATCCCAGTAAACACTGGGGAGTGGTTACACAAACCTACAATGCATAGAAACTTAAAAAGCAATTTCAAAAGAGGAAAAAACCCCAAACCCAAGAAATAAAATGAGATGCTAAGCAAGGATGGATAAAAATAGCCAAAGGAAGAGCCTGTGTTTTCCTTCAAAAAGCATTCTATACAAATGCTTTCTTTATACTTTATCCTTGAAATTAAATATATATATATAATAAGATTAAATTTCTGCCCAACAATACTTTTAACCTTTTTACATATGCAAGTGTGTCACAACAGTGCTTTAGGTCAGTGCCAATTAATTGGTTCTCAAATAGATCTGTAATGACAAAGCTGTCTATATTAAGAACCACTATGTGTGATCTCATTCCCAGATGGTTCTGAGCCTTTAAATCCACGCCAGTTTTCTAATAGGTTTAACTTGAGCTATTTGGCCTGGTTTAGTCCACAGAAACAATAATAATCCTGTAAGGCTTAAGAACAGAAGAGCTCCACCTAAAAAGTTGTGTCAAATCGAAATGTTATTGATTTCTTTCCCCGTTTCTGTCATTAGTGGCAGTAATTTACTTAAAATAGTAACTTAGGTATGCTGCAATGAGCATGAAGTAGTTCTAACTACCCAGCAGGAGCATCATATGATGCACCAAAACTTACACAACTCCTTACCCTCAGCAGCAGAAAGAGCAGAAAAATCTGAATAAAATATCTGGAGTTGGAGGAGTAGAAGGGGTTTGTGTTTTCCTGTAAGGTGCTTCTTGGCAGCCCAGCTGCAGAAGTGACATCAGTGACAAATGTGCCTTCAGAGCAGTCACACAGGTGACAACCCCAGCCCTGCCTCCCCAGTTCCTCAGGGCATCATTCCCAGCTCCTGTGCATTCCCACAGGGAGAGAAGAGCTGTTCTAGCAGAAAATCTCATTTCCTTCCTGGACAGCTCAATCCTCTGGTCTGTTTTAGCATCCCCTGCCTCTTGCCTGGGCTGTAATCACAAAGGGCTTTGGGTTGGAAGAGACCTTTAAGGTCACCCCACCCTCCTCCACCCAACCTGGCCTGGAATGTTTCCAGGGATGATTCCAGGACTCCACCACCTCATCACAAAAACTTTCTCCCTCACAACTGCTCTTAAAGCCATTAGCCTATATCCTGTCACCACAGGAACTACTGAAAGTCTGTCCCCAATACATGAGGAAGCAGCAATCCAAATTTATAAAGGAATATGATTCTACTGGAAATCAAAAAAGATGAATAGAGGAGTTATTTCTTTAGAGATCAGCACACAGAAATATCACAGATGTGAGGAGAATCCCAGGGCTCTTCTCCTTCCCAAACAATGGGAGAGGGGAGGTAGTGCTGCCATTTACAGAAATTCCACTTCCACATTACTGCTCTCATTAGCAAACACAAAAGCATTATTTATGTTCTCTTGTGCATGACCATGTAAATCACTTTGCTTCCTTTTAATCCACCTCTGTAAGTAGGAAGAATAACAAATGTGTGAGCTGCACTTCATTCTTCAAGTGATGCAACAATGAGAATATTCAAAAGCCAGCAGGAAGCTCAAATTGTCCTCACTGGAGAGTAAATCTGCAGAAACTTTTCTCTGGCAGGTGCAATATTTATCTTTAGTAATTAACAACTGAAAGAATGTTATATTTTGCCAGAGAACCTCTCTCAAATACCTACAGTAGAAGTTAGTTGCATTCTGATTTTTTTGATTGTACTTCAAAGGTGTTTCTGCAGTGGTAACTCCACTGTTTCATTATTTCATCTCAGAAAAGAAAGGTTATCAGAAAGCATCTTGTCTGTGCTTCTGTTCACAGTGGTTGAACTGACATCATGGTCACTCAGAGAATTTTCAAATAATCACCTTTAAAAGAACAGCTGTAAGTGTTAGCACAAGTGTTACATTTTTATTCTAGCCCCAGTGCGCTTTCTGCACAAAAGCGACTTTACTTTTTTTACTTTAGAAAGTAAAACCAAGTAGTAAATAACATTCTTAGCACTGATTAGCCTTACACAAATCAGGTTAACCACCAATAAAAATGTGACAAAAGAATATTTCTCATTCACATTTATAACAAATTGTAGCCCAGTGCACCAGCTCCAGTGAATAAAAGTGAGCAGGATTTATTTATTGGATTGCAGCACAAGGGAAGTTTAACTGCAGCTGAGCAGCAGCTGTTGCATAATTTGATTTCTCCAGTGATTTTTTTGCACATAATCTTGTAAATCAGTCTCAAGATATGCAGTGCACCATCTATTCCTCCATGACTGCAAACTAAAAGAAATCTCTGGCAATTTATGATTATACACATAATCATATTTGTTACTGAAGTTAAATGAAGCATGGGAAGGCACACTACACTTAATACCCAAACATACCAATGTGCATCACAAAACACCACATTTGTTTTGTGCAGATAAAGGATTTTATCTTTTCAAAATATAAACTTTTTTCCTTATTGTCTGTTCAAATCACATCAAAGTGTAAACTGGGCTTTCATTAAAAAGATGTATTTTATATACACAATATGGGCCAAAACACCAGGACACACAGGCTTTCTAGGCCAATTAATTATTCATTTTGGTAATTAAATACATGATACAATTATCTGAGGACACATGGACATGATGCACCTGAGAAATTCAAGCATTTTACTACCACATGCTGATTTAAGTCTCACTCATCCCTTGCCCATTAGAAATACAAAAAACTTGCAGGTCTGTAAAACTGTGAATACTTTTTCTGGGTTCAATTCTTTAAGAATTAGACCAATATAATCAGAGGGATGATAATAAGTACAACTGAAGCAGAGTCTTCTTGTAAAGGAAGAACAAATAAACATTTTCAATCAAATCATCATCTAAAACTCTACAACTACTAAAAATTAGTTAATTTAGAGCATTCATCAACAGGCAAGTGCATGACAGTGATAAACACTAAACCCCCAGTTACATTTTAATGCCATTCCCACAAAATACCCCTCTAAAATATTCCAGATACCAAGCCATGAATAATCTCCTGCCTTCGAAAACAAATTTAAAAGCATGTTTTCATTTCAGCCACTTATTACAATACTTTGTATGACCAGAATTCACTGAGTATTCCAAGAGATGACAAAAGTTCAGTATTTACCCACCTATGGGTACAATCCTCTCTGGCTCACAGCAGCAGAAACATACCATATTCCCAACATTTTACCAGTTGTTTCCCTGCTCACCATGACGTGCTCCAGGCAGACCCCAGGCTCTTCATGGCCAGGCAGGAGCCCAAACTGACACCAAACACTGGTTCTCACTAAAAACTCTCCTTTGTGGCTTTCAAATTAACCCCCAGAAGACTCTGGCACTGAGAGCTGCTTTGCAAGACATAAAATAGCCTGGAACTAAGAGGATAACAACTGGCAAAATACAGATTAAGTGACACCGAGGCTTTTACTTATTGGCCTGGGCTGCTGTCAGACTTGCATCTTTGTGCTTTTCCTAATTAAAAACAAACATACAGGGAAGGGAATATCAAAACCTCAGCCAAAAGAGATCCTTGTGTGTCAGACATGACCATCCAGGTGTTCACCCAGCAGAATATGGATTAGCAGTGCCCCGAGGTGGGAACAGGGAGGTGTCAGCAGCACAGCTCTTCTCACAGCACAGGTGTTCACACTTGGGAAAGGCAGCACAGAATGAAACCAAGCCCTTCAAAGCAGCTTTCAGAAAGCCAAAATCTTCAGCATTGTCTTCCAGTGGCTTCCACACATCCCTGTTCCCTGAGTGGGTGTCCCAGCTCCAGAACATGGATTTAACACCAGCCTTTTAATGCCAGCAAAGTGGAGGGATCCCCTCACTGCACTTTGATTTCAGCCTCCCATCTCCATCCTCCCACAGAGGTGACAATCCCAGCTCTGACACAACTTCTCCCTTCCACAGCTTCAGCTTTGACTTTCTGCTGTTTCCAAAACTGCCTCTTCCATTGCAACCACCCTGCCTGGTTATCCAGGGCTCCTCTCATTTATTGTACTAAATGAGTGATAAATGTATATTCTAAAATAGAATTATTTGTCCTGATTGCAGTCATAACTGCACCTCAGTGGGTGAGAGCTGTCAGAAAGAACAGGATGAATTTTTCTGACAACAGAGGAGTCTCTTCCATTCAAAGGGGAATTTGGATGTTATTTAATCAGAACTCAGTGACACAAGAACTGGGTGACAAAGAAGTACAAATTAAACATTCTGTCAGTTTAAAACCAGCAACCTGATGATCAGGAATTATTTTCCCCATGGAAAAGGGCTGAAAACCTGAGCATCTAAGCCCATTACATGACACTGAGTCACACCAAAATGACACATAAAAAAGGCAACCAGTAGCTGTGCTGCAGCAGAAAAAACATTTCCATCTAAATGAAAGAAATCAATGAGGTGTCCCCTGAGTCAGTGTGACACAAGTGTGGGATTTACAGGTTGTTCAATGTGATGGCTTCAAAGATATATAAATATATCTGTAGGAAATAGAAAAGGTAGCTTCTTAAAGTATCTTTCCTGTCTCACCTTGTATTCATGAGGCTGATGCTGAATAAAAAGCTCAAGGAGTGCCTACCTGCAGCCCCATCCTGTTATTGATTAAATTAAAAGATCCAAAATATGGTAAATAAATTTAAATGCATATGATCATACTACAGAACTAAGAAAATCCACACTACTGCTACTTGGTCACTCCTCAGGTGTAAGACATTCATATTCCTGAAACTGCTTTTTAGGAACAAAGGCCAGTTATTTTGGCAGCTTTCAAATTAAATTATTTGTATTTCTGACTAAAGTGAAACAGAATAAATTTTGATTAAAAGCAGCAAGTGTGTGCAACTTCCTGTAACTTTAAGATTTAATTTCTAATTATGTGTTGAGAAATGTAATTAAAGTCATCTGCACACCAAAACAAATGTTACTTACAAACAAAAAATTAGTATTCCTTTGTTTCCCTGATAGCCTGGCTCATTAAGCAAATTTAAATGGAGTCACTGATGCTTTGCAGTGAAATGGGGGCTGTTTCTAAATCAAAGGGAATAACTTTCCCAGTTTTTATCAGTTCCATTTTTATGACTCTGCCATACTGTCCAAGAAGTTGGATGGGAAGCGGAGTGTGAGGTAAGGCTGGGGAGGGGGATCTGAGCCCTGTGCCAGGAGATCCAGCAGGACTGAGAAATTCCTGATTGCACCACGAGTGGCACAAATGACTGCATTTCACAAGAGAAGAAAGTGGAAACCTTTCTCTCTTTCTCTGTGTTACGCCCCAGTTTACCAAACATTACCTCACTTCCTGGTCCCTCCAAAGGCAACCATTCTCCCAGGAAAAATATTAAGAACAAGCCTTCAACAGCTCTCAGTGTTTTACACATTCAGCTGTGTTAAAAATACTTCTGTACTGAATTTCTTACTCTTTGGAGTGACCTGATTAGGCTGAAATTACTTCCAAGTGCTCAAGCACTTACATTTTCCTAAGTTTTGCATCTGTTGGATGAGATTCCTTCACTGTTGTAAATCACAAGAGAATTCAGTAAAATTTAGTTTTATCTACAGGTCCAAACATAATTGTCACATGAACTTTCCAATTCTGTGGACAACCACATCACCTACATGTACTCCTGGAATTCACTGAAAAGCTCAATCTCAGCTCTGACACAACAGTACCAGTGACAGGGATATCAAAACCAGAAGTGAGAACAACAATAAATATGAAATAAATTCTATTAAAACAGTGGCTGTTAAATTTAAATTATTTTTTAAATTCCAAACCTCAGTTTCAGTGTAAATAAACTTTCTGTGAAAAGCCTGGTAAAAACTGCTCTGAAAGTTTCCATTTCAAAGCATAAAAAAAGGCAGATCTCAGTTTGATACAGGTCAAGGTCTTTCTCAGAGCTGAACTCCAGAACACTCAGAGGGTTGGGGGTTTTTTTCCACATTCCTCTTTCTCTACCTTGTCTATGAGACCTCAGAATCTTCAGTGGTTTTCTGTAACCTCAATGTCTCCTGCAGCCTTTCATGTAATGCAGATAAATTACCTGTTCATAAACTCCTGACTTCATTATGAATTCTCATTTCAGATGGTCAAAAGAGAGTTTGAATGCCCATGTTTAAAACCAAGAGGATAAAAAGGGTGTGTTGCTTTTTTCAGGTAACTCCTCCATTAGAGGATTAAATGCCCCACTGACACCAGTGAGGAAAATCCAGGGGAGCACACGAAAAACAACCAAATCCCTGACACCTCCACAACCAACCCCCTTCTCCCAGGGATCCTCAGGGATGCAATGGATGCTTGCATTACACTGGTGCATCAAGTGTCATTTACCAGCCTTTTGTTTTTAGCTTTAATTTAAAATCCAGCTGTTCCTTCTTTTACATTAACATAGACATAAGGAAGCACTTCTTCTCTGGAGACAATTCCTGAGGATGCTTCTCTTTAGTTAATTCTACCACATGCCAGGAATATTATTTATTTTACTGGAGAAGCAAATTAAGAGGTAACACTTCTTTTTGAAACAAATACTATTTTCTCAACTCTCCCAGTAGTTTTACAACCCACTATAAAGACCAAAAATAAACCCAGTATTACCAGCCAGCCACTTCAGAAGATACTTTTTTTTTTTAGCTTGCTTGGTAGCAAACTTCTATAGAAGTGTTGTAGCCTCAGCAATATTATCTCTTAAAAATAACAACCCAGTGTCCCCATACACAACATTTCACACCACAGCACAGAAAGCAGAGAACAAATGAGCTCAGAGAAGGAACTCCTCTCACTGAACCCAACGCAGCGGAGCAGGGGGATTCAATGCCCAATTCTGCCTGAGAACTGGCAGGTTTTTTTAAGATGTGCAGGACAAGAAGCACCTTTACTCACAGTGTGTGACTCCAGCCAGGGTCTGGTAGAAGGTTGGGGTGTCACTGTCATCAGTGAGGGTCACATACACCCCTCCTGAGAGCAGCCACCGCGAGAAGGTGAAGGCGTCTTTGTTGTGCAGCAGCCAAACCCTGAACTTCTCATAGTTCACCTTCTCACCCTGCAAGAAAAAGCAGAAAATGGGAGCTGTTTTTCTCACTGCCAGTAAACAGGAACCATCCAGCTGTACGAACAAAAAAATTGGGACAATCTCCTAGAAAAATAAGTGCTAATGCAATTTTTCTGCTTGGAGCCATGCCTGTTTTTCCCTTTCCTTTTGAAACAGCAATGGGAGGGAAATTAACTTTCAGTTCTCTCTGCATTTCAGCCACCTACTCAATGTGGCCTTTGGAAACTCATTTACCCTGAACCTCAGGTGAAAGGGATGAAAAGAAAAATGGTTACTTGCAATTCAAAATAGCTGAGGTTATTTTGATGAATTTAAATGTATTATTATAGATACCAGCTCTGGTGCACCAGAAAAACAGGTGCCGTAAAATCATAAATGTTCTGTTCTATCTGTGCAGGTACACAAACAACACAGAAAATGCAGGTTTGGGAATAACTAATGCTGTGATGAATTACTGCAGGGACATGTGGACTTTTTTGCCTCTACTGACCAAAACCCATACTGGAGCATAAATGTGAACATGACATTCCCAGGATTTCCTCATCTTATGTCTCCTGGAGCTCCCTGTTCAGGAATACATAAAAACTAAACATTCACAGAATTTCAGGGCTGTTTAAACCATTTATCTGAATTCTTGCCAAGCTGTGGCCATGAAATCATAGGGATCAGCAGACTAATTTCTACAGGACCTACAAAACTACCTCAAATAAAAGCAAACCCATTATCAGTAGACAAACTCATTATATGGAGATTCTCATCTCCAGGGGAAATAAACAGGGGTCTGCAAAGTGGAAGAGGTTTCAAGTCATTGATTATTTAAACTCCCCTCATATCACAGACCATTAAACTTCACTGAATTACATCTCTACAGAATCCAACAATTTGCATTTGGCCACGGACTATCTGCAACTGCCAAGTGCAGAAAATTGAAAATTCACTATATTCCCTTTGCCAGGCTGCTCCAATGGTTCATCACCAGCACTGCTGAAACATTTGCTTCCTATTCCCATTGCAGGGAATTGTTTCAGTTCCAGATACTCATTCTTTTTAAGCCTCTTTTTCTAGACTAGAGAGTTTTATATTTTCATCTTACAAATCCCAGATTGGTTTGGGTTGGAAGGGACATTAAAGACCATCCAGTGCCACCCCTGCCATGGGCAGGGACAACTTCCACTGTCCCAGGCTGCTCCAAGCCCCATCCAACCTGGCCTTGGGCACTGCCAGGGATGGGGCAGCCACAGCTGCTCTGGGCACCTGTGCCAGGGCCTCACCTCCCTCACTTTGATTTCTTATTCTTTTGTTTCTCCAACACTTTGGATCAAGAGAAAAGAACATTTTCTCACCCCTGCTCCACCCTTTCCCTCTATCTTTTGCACTGCTCTTTGTAAAGACAGCAGGAGCTGGATCATTAAAACTCCAGTTTTCCCTGGAAGGACAATGAAGAGGGACAGAAAAACTTTGGACAGGAGGAAGAAAACATCTGAAGTAAGCAATGATTACAGCTGAATTATGACAGAACTTGAGCAATGCTGTCATCACTGAAATTTTTCCCTGTATTTCAGAAACAAAAGAAAAACTCAGATATATTCTGAAGCTTCTACTTCTAGCTGAGAACATGCAATAATTCTGATGAACAGAAGTACCTATAAACATCATCCTTGAAATCAAACCCATCCTCCAGAAGGCAGACAGGAAGGCCCACAGCAGGAACATTAAACTTCCTCACTCTCCAGCAATGACCAGGGATGATTAAGAGCCCAGTAAATCCTGCTGAGTGGGTTATTATACTATTTTCATTTTAAAAGAAAAATCAATATGCAGCATTTTCTTGAACAGGAAAATGCTCTGAAGCCCAGATTGATACTCATCCTCCTGCAAAGCTTCATAAAGTATTTCTGGATTTCTTGGACAGTGTGCAATTAACTTGTAGGGTGCAATTAATCATATCACACTGATGGGAAATTATAAATAGGAAATGGCACTGTGGGGCAGCTCCAGAAGCTGGACTGCAGCGGACTCAGGATTTATGATGCCAGCCAGGAGTCAGGAATGCAACCACTGCCTCCAAAGCCAACAGGACACCAGGGCCAGAGCAGAGTCTGGCTCAGGCAATGCCCACAACCAGAGTTATCTCCAATGCAGAACAATTAAATCTAAAGTAATTAAGTAACCTGATAACCACAAATAAATATTCCAGTCAATCTGGTCAATCCTTCTGCCAGAGGAATGTGCATTGATGTCTCCATTTTGCTGGTCTTAGTCCTCTGATAACAAACCAAGCAAAAAACCCTGAAAATTCATCAGGATCCCTGGTGTCAGGGAATCCTCTATGAATACAGCAAAGCAACAAGTTTAGAGCAGGACTTCAGCAAGCTCCATAAAAACAACCTAAAGCATAATTAAATGTTGGAGCTTCTGGCAGGAATAATGGTACAAAAGCAATAATATAAAACTATTATTTTGAAGTAACCACTGCTGTCAAACATTTTTAAATCCAGGGTGCAGATCTTCTTTCTTCTCAGCTCTGTGTTCAAGATTTCTTCCCTGATTGCAATAAAATGTTCACACTAATGACTAAGTTCCCACCAGCAGTATTAGTATTTAAATTCACCTGCTGACATGATTACCATTGGGAAATGATCTCTTTCCATGCAGCACAGTGAATACAGGAGCACAGAGAATGCCTGCATTTATACACCAAACACTGCTCCCATCAATATAAATTACATGTAATATCACAACACAAAAAAACATAAGCTTTTACCCCATTTAAACAAGGTCTATTTGTTTCCATAAGTGCATGAATATGAAAAAGAAGCTACTTACTGCAATCTTGACTTTTTTGTAAATGCAGCAGGAGAAAAGGTGTGTGACATACCTCAGAGAAGCATTTCTTGAGTGACTCTGGGACTTTCCCATCAACCAGATGCAGCATCTTCTCCATCTCTTCACGGACAACATAACTCCCAGATTCATTAGAGAACAGGCTGAAAATATCTGAGGAAATAGAAATATGTGTAGACATAAACATAAATCTATGGCATTGACATTTTTTCAAACTTAAAGTTTATAGCTGGTTGAGAATGTCAAAGGCTGGGCAACAACTAAAGGACTAAAAGCTTAGGTTGATCCAAGTTCAGTATAGACCCACAAGGTTTAAGTCAAGATCTTCCTCTTCTTTTATCATTCTAACCAAAAGGAAAATGAGTATTATGAAGTCAGATTAACAGAGAGACAAAACAACAGTAGTCAGTGGGCAGATGTTTTCTTTTTTTTTGACAAATATCAATGCCATCATCCTTCCTCTGCCCACATACAGAGACCATCAAGCTTTCTGTAGGATCCCAACACTGACATTCATGATGACTTGGCAAATATTTCATTTTGATGAACACAGAAAACAAAAATGCACCTAATTTAAAAAAATACAGCTAAAAATGCTTCCAGAAATCCCATCTTCACTGTGAAATGGTCACATTTTACACTCACAATCCACTGTCTGTTGTTTTAAGTTACATCACTTACATTTTGTTTTCTCCTCCTCTCTGCCTCTTGTGAGCAGAACTAACCCAACTATCAAGTTATTGAAGTGCAGCCCTTTGGATATTCCTCCAAATGAACAGTAGATAACCTAGAATAAAATAGAGAAGATGTCCAAAACCAGAGAAGTTAACCAAAACCAGGGCAAACAGAGATGTCAGAAGTAAAACCAGCAACTAATACTGAGCTCCATCTTACGTGGTTTTTAGGCTCATCACCTCACATTCAGCTCAACACACTTGAATTATGAATTGTGTTATCCTTTTGTAGCTCTTCTGGCACCTATGAACAGCCTTTACTTAGTGAAACACAGGTACAGACCATGAGCAGCAATATAAAAACTCCAAGGTAGAACCCTGCAGTGAAGACACTTCTCACTTGCTCATGGTGGTGTTTCCCCAAATTTCTTTATCAGGGCTGAAATCTCCTCGAGGGTGGGCTCTGATAATCCCAAAGGCATCAGGGGGAAGCAGCAGGAATCCCCAAGAGCAAGCTGGCAGCAGAAAGAGGAACACCAGAGCCCTGTGAGTCACTGCAGCATCACAGGGTGGTTTCCACTACACGTCAAAATTAAGCCAGGACTGGGAGTGCCCAAACAAAACCAGTCCTGGGCCTGGCAAGGTTAGGCCTGGCCAAGCCACACAGTGCTGTGGTGGCAGGAAGGGAACACCTAACACAGAGTGGCTGCACCAGATTTACTGCAGCTCCTGCACAGACACTCAGCACTGCTGGGTGACCTGCAGGAATCCTCTCCTTGTCTGTCTGTCCATCCATCCACCCATCCAAAATCTGTCTGCAGGCATGGTAGTGTCAATCAATGAACAGCAGGATCTGATTCTCCACAGAACATCCTGAGCCTCACTTCCATCCCACTCTGAGACACAGCGTTACCCAAATACTTTAATTTCCACAGGGGGCTCAGATCAGCCTCTTCTGTTACTAAACTTTAATCCATTTACAAATGCTTGAAAGGTTGAATTATTAAAACTGAATTTGTGCTTTATTTGGACACAACAATTGCAGAGGCTTCAAGGCAGAGATTTGAATTCCACACTTTTTATGTCTAATCCTTCTGTCTTCACCAGATGCCTTCAAGGCTACACTGCCCATGTGAGCAATTTACCTTCATATTACACTGGAATAATTACTTTTTTTAAATATGCAGCTAAAATATCCACTCACTTCTGCTGAACTTTGTACATCTCAGCTGCAATACCAGATGAGCACCAAATATTACATTTATACATTATTTCAACATAATACAAGGATTGCTCATGAGATAAACAGAAGAAAGGAATTCTATGGATAATGTCCAATGTATCAGTATTTAATATATGTAATTACAACCATGGGCAGCTGGCATTGCTTGGAGTTTAGCTGCTTAATCATTCCTTGGAAAGAGATTATAAAAACTGAAGAGTAATATAACACATAATTTCTAAGGAAGGAGCTTCTCATTTTTTCACATTGGTGTAGCATTTGGAAAACTTCTAATAACATGCACCATCAAAATGTGATGCAATTTTGTGTTTTCCAAAATGACTTAATGCTGTTGCAGCTTTACTTAAACCAGCCACACCCAGGCAGAATCACAGCAATTTGCATTTCAGAATGTAAAATTTCCTATCATTATATGGCACCTAGAACTTTTTTAAAATAAAATTTAAGCCTGACAAGATTTAGAAACCAAAGCTGTGCTCATGCTTCCTACCACCTAAGCAGCTTTCCTGCAGTTTAGCAACACAGACACATCTCTAAATTTCCTTTTATTAATTTTATTTATTATCTTCAACTCCATTCTCCCAAGGGATCCTCCCAGAACATTACTGTCCAGAACATTTAAAATATGTTTTGTGTGCAGGACAATCACCCAAATTTTTGGACCAAAGCTCCACTGGTTTCAGTTCTCAGCTTTATGTCTCATTTAAAACTCCTGTGTTTTTAATTTAACAAATTCCTGAAGGCCTCTCACTCCTCAGATATGAAAAATCATTACTCACAACATGCAGAGCACACAGCCCGGCAACCTGAGGCCCCAAATGATCTGTTTTAGTGACTGAAAGGCTGAAAACTCAGGGGTTTTAGCTGCCTAATGACTTTGCCTGCCTCTCCACATCCTAAAGCCAGGAATTACAAAGCATCCCTTGACTCAAATGCCAATTTTGGCCCACTTTACAATTTCCAAGCTCACAGATTTGGTACTGCACTGCCTGAGTATGAATGCTACAAGTCCATTATAATTTGTACTCGAATTTTGAGATGAGTTCTGATGAGAAGCCATCAAAAACCAATTAGGAATCTTCCATTAATTTTATTTCACCACCTGGAAACCAAGACCTGCTCTATAACCATCATGAGTGTTAAAGCAGAGAATCATCACCAAAATTGTGTCTTAAAGGACAGATTTTTTAAAAAAATAAAATAAAAACCAGACAGCAAATACTTGAAAGCCCAGAATCTCTACTGTGACTAAATCAGTAATTTAATACTATCCTTAAAAGGGATATAAAAGTCCAAGTTAACACCAAACATAAAATTCTTAATATTTTATACCATTTCAAACCAATCATACATTGTGAAAGATACATTTTTTGTTTAATCTTCGGGGTTACCAACTCTCAAAGCATCCAAAAAACACCCAAAAACTCATACTGAAGACAGGCTTTAAGCTCTGGGCAAGTCAGACCCCCCCTTTTCCACTGCAAATTTTCCTGCTAAGCCTTAAACACCCACATAAAAAGCCAATTGTTTACAGAGGTAAAGTAGTATCATCCTCTTTGCCAACAGTTAGGAAAAACAGGGGGGGCAAAAAAAAAGAATGGAGCAAAGATTTAGCTCAGGAAAAGGAACTCTGCCAGAGTGTAAAACCTTCAGCAATGCAACACTTCAGCACCCACATTATCTAAATAAAACTGGGAGACTTGCACGCTGCCTCTGAGGTCAACAGCTCTGAGGATGCCAAAAATAGAAGCTGTGACTAGAAATGACATGGAGCAAGAGATCATTTGAAAGGTCTGCCTAATCTTTGTCTCTCTACCAATAATATTTTGATATCTCTTTCAAGAAAGAGGTAACTCCAGAAAATAAAATAACTTTGTAAACATGCATGTGTGCAGGATGGTATTACAGGTTTTTTTAGATGTATATACATGGATATATGTTTATATCCATGTAGTAAATTTTGATTCTGGCTATTTTTCAGCTCATTTATATATTTATTATAAACAAATTTATTTTTAATTATTGATAAAGATTCTCCTTTAGAAAACAAAGTAACAGCCAATGGAATCTTAAAGAAACCAACAGCAAGTGCATCTCTGGAGTAAATAAAATCTGTTATTATGTTCTTGTTACAAATTCCCAATCTTTTAATTGCCCAATTTTACATCTGGATATTCAGGTTTACTTCAAAGCCATCCACCAGGTATTAACAGGGTTGGGAGCAGGTCCCAGCCCAGCACATCCCTGACCACCCACGATCCACGTCTGGAAAACCATTTTCAGGCAGAGAATGTGCATTGTGATGCTGCATAAAAAATATGGGAAGCAATTCAATCAACTCCATAAACATTTGTGTGAGCACAGCAGCACCCAGCTGCCTGTTACCCACTGCTTTTGACTTCCCAAGAAAACAGCAATTCACAGCTCACCTCAGCAACTTTGGGAGGGACCCCATCACCCAGAACTTCCCTGATGAAGCACTGCTGAGTCATATAATAGGAGAGGCCACAAGTTCTCTTGAAAGCATCTTTGAGCCTCTTCAGTTCTATGTCTGTAACTGAGAAGAGAGGAAAGAAAAACACATTTGGTCAATGAAGATGTTACAGACAGGTAATAGCTTAAGAAATCCCAAAATCCTCCACTCCTTACCTTTACCTTTACACTGAGGAGACATGAAGAAATTAAATGCATGATTTCCCCTAAAGAGTGGGAAAATGAGATCTAATAATCTCATCTTGCTCGAAAAGAGAGAAATGAAGCAGACCTGTGGTTACCATCAGTGTGAACAACAGCTCACTGCCTAAGTTTTCTGACTACAATAGTGGATTGTAATTTGTTCTAAATTCAGCACCATTCTTGTCACACAAAGGAAAATAAGGCAGCTTTATGATCATTTTTGCATTGCATGTAAGCCAGGGAAATTATCTGCAACCAACAGTGGTGAATATTATTAAGAGCAGCTTCAAAAGCATCTTTCAAGCAGCTTCATCTATTAACCAGTCTGTATTTCTGTACTGAAACAAATAAAATACTTTATCACCACTACAAGTTCATAAGACAGTACAGTGAGGTGTGATTTAATAGGAATAAAATGTTGGACTACGTGTAATTCTTCACCCAAGATTCCCTTGCACGGCCAAAATCTGCTTGCCAGCTACACCTGTTTAAACTTGTTCACAACTGCAAAGGTGGAAAATGTGATGACATCCCACTCATCCTGGCCTGGGAGCTCCCTGGAAAGCACTTCTGCTTCAGATTTTACAAGCACAAAGCAACTTTCTAAGAAAGTGTTTAAGAAGGGAAGGATCTCATGGAACAAAACAAGCCCTCTGTCCAAAGCCAAACTGCAGGGAATGGCACAGGACCTCTGGAAGTTCCTGAGTGGTGCAGGAAAAGCAATTTACCATGCAGAAGCCCAGGGAAATGATGCTGCACACAGGAGCTGTGTCACTGTATTTATAGCAAGGCATTTTCCTTACCCTGCTATCACAAGCCAGAGAGAAACAACACTGCCATGGCCAAAGGCTTGTCAAGCTTTTTGTCAGCCAAAATAAAACAGAGCACTTGAGGGCTTAATCCAGCACTCAGTAAAATGTCTACTTTTCAGTTGATTCATTCATCAAAAGCAGAAATCAATCCTTAAATCACATTAAAACATTCCTCCCTAATTTTAATCCGAGTCAACACTGAAACAGATGTTGGCTCCACTTAACAATTGTGTAAAAACAAAAATTGGGTTATGTTTCCTCTCCCATTTTATTACAGATTCTGGATACTTCCAACCATAAAGAAAAAATAAATCAAAGTATCTAAGAGATAAACCTCAAGTGTGACCCACACAGCACCAGAGCTATCAATTAGCACAGTGGTGATTATCATTAGCACATCTCTTGTTCTCCTAAAACGAGCCTGCTTTAATTACATGGCAGAAGAACGTTGGTCTCTCACTGCTACCTGGCTTAGAAGGTGTTTAAATGCCATTATTTCACATTAACATCTACCCAGAGTCTGTGTGCCTTTACAGGAGATGCTTTAATGAACACTCCAACAAGGAGGAAATGAAGAGAAGTGCTTCACCTCCTATCACCTTTAAGCACTACAAATCTTCAGCCAGCAGGGACAGTTCCCCATGTTTAATGAGTGTTGGGAGTGCTCAGGGATCATGGAAAGGAGAAGCTCCTGGCTTTGTGATTTTGGCAAAGCAAAGCAAACAACTTGGATCCTAGATTGTATCCAACAACAGTTATGGCATGAAAATATTCTTATTTCAGTTTTTATATGCCTGCACTTATGCACATATCTTTAAAAAAATAAATTCCATGCTCTGGTTTCTTTTCCCTCTCTCAATTTTTTGATCTCCTCACCTTTTAATCCAATCTGGTTTGGGGTTATTTGGCAAAAGTCTCTATGCAGACACAGCATTTGCTAAGCCGATGCTTACAGCAGCCCTGACTGCCCAGTGTGCACTCCAGGCAGTGCTCAGGAGTAGGAAAATCCCATATAGGGGTATCTCCCATAACCCATGGCACCTGGACTGCCAGCCAAGGTGAGGAGAAGGTTGAGAACAAGACTCCCAAGATCATCAAAAACACCTGCACTATCAGTATATTTAACAAGAGTGATAAGTTGATACTGCCAGTCCATGTTACCTTTCAAAATGCAAGTTATTACTGCCAGAGCCCACTCAGTATTATTGTTTGCATACAGAAACTACAAAAAAGGTCACAGAATAACAGGAAAGGTAATTACTTCCATTCCTTCCCCAGGAGCCATTAAAATGACTGATGCTGGCCATTTAAAATCATCTGCAAAGCTTTGTCAAGATAAGTTCATTATACATTTAGATCCATGCACATGAAAGTACAACTGAAATGAGCAGAGTATAAATCAAAGATATTATCAATGTTTACTATGAGTCTGGAAGGCAAAATATTTGAATACAAAATCCCAGCACCAAAGCACCAATTATTCAACCGAGATAGAACACGATGGCGTGTTGAGAGGAAATAAAACTAAGTCTTCAATTATTAAAGGAACATTTCTAGAAGCAATACATCTATTACTACAATAATATTAGAAATTAGAACGCTCTCATCCCCAGAAGCTGCCTTTTTTCTCTCAGTTCCACAAGCCAAACACACAGGAAGCATCACAGAACACAGAGGGGTTTTTCATCCTGCTTTCAGACACCAGTGAAGTTGACAAACCTGTTTCCTGACTGACTGAAGCCCTTTCATTAGGAATAGTCACTTTTTCCAAAGGCACAGATTGCCCAAACACTTCCAGGAGCCAGTTGTCTACAAACACCTCTGAGAAGAGCATCCACAAGCTGCTGTCATTAGACACAGGAGACAGACACTTCACTATGAGGTGCACCCTTGTAGTATTCACAGCCTGACAGGGAAAACACCCTGACACCTCCCCAGGATGAGTCTGTGGTAGTGAACACAGCAAAAACCATCTTCACATCCCACTGCCAATAACAGGTGCCACAACCTCGGTATTACTGCAGGAAAAGCAACTCAATTGGAACAGCACTTTTAATTCTTTACACCTGCAGACCACACCAGTGGCCTTTTGGCTGTGAGGTTGATTCAAGGGAACAAAACCTTGTTTTCAAAAATTAGGCATTGTGTGATAATTGTTAAAAATCTATCTGCCCACTTCCAAAACCCACCAGTGAAAGAAGTCCCAGACTGTCAGTGTGTCTGTGTTAACTTTGCTAACACAAAGCTCCTGTGCCACCTCAGCTGGAGGGTTTCCAGTAGAGCTGCAGACAGTTTAACAGGAGATTAGTGCTGCATCCAACTCTCCAGGGAATATTCCAGCTCCAGTTTGTTTAATAAAGTTTAAATGAAACCATGCAACCTCAGCTAAAAATGTCACCCGGCTTAAAGTAATTGTAACAAACCTTCAGCTCCCCAGCTGCACGGGGTATTTTTAGTTTCCTAGTGTTACTTAAAACTTCAGAGTGTTTATATGGATGTACTATTCCACGTTTTTTGTTTTAATTCCCAAGTAATGAAATATGTAGTGCTTTCCAAATCTGGCCCATGCTGGAAATCACCTCCTTCTGCTCTGCTTTCACATATTGGTCACCAAGTCATCCTGGAGATTTCCTTTTGGGCTAAAACTGTATCTGAAACTCAGATTATGCAAGTCCAACTCTAGACTCAAACCTTATTTTGTCACCCCTACAGAACTGTTCAAACTAAGCTGCAGGAAACCAGCCCTTCCAGTGGAGCTTTGCAAGTTCTGCTGCCACATTCTCCATTTGTTTTAGAATTTCTACCCACTTGAGCCATTTCTTTTCTTTCCATATCCTGGAGCTCTAATGCCACCCCCACCACCTGGGAAGGTTCTAAAATACCCTGTGAGAAATGTAGGGTTTGGAGTATGGCACCACCTCTGTCCCCTCCAAAAATCACAGTGAAAGGACAATTTTTGACAACACAAACTGGGCAACAAATACCTGCCTCAGCAAAAGCTGCTCTGCTGTTAGCAGACTGCTAGTGAAAATTATTAAGAGTCATCATAAAAAATATAACTGCATGGCTAAATACAAGTAATATTGATATTTTTGCTTGTTCACATCCTGTTTTGGAAAAAGAGAGAAGAGAAAATGGTTACATCAAAGCCAATTCCTCACTAATCAAAGTACCTACACTGCATATTCTGTGATATTTCCTCAGAGGCCTCTGCATCTGAGCTAAGGTTTGCAAAAATTACCTCAATAAAGTGTTTTATTCAAATACCATAAGAAGGAACTTAAAATCTTCCTTAATTATATCTATTTTTGATGATGCAACTATTGAACAGAAGGAACATTAGAACTGCACACACTACAGTCTCTGCTTAAAGGTTAAAAGGAGTGGTTGCTCGGGCCTAGTGGAGTTATTACAGCTTAGGAAAAAAGTTATTATACACCTTACCTCAGATATATGCATCAAGAGCAAACACAATAAATGTATTTAAAATTCCTATTTAAAATTTATTTGCAGAGTCAGGCCAGCCACAAAAACACCTTCACTCACTCCACTTCTCCCCCCATCCTTCAAAATTAAAGCACACTGATGCAAAATGCTGAGAAATAGAGGCTGAGACCCAAAGCAGCCAAAGGTGACAAATAAAAGCATTTGAACTCTTAATACTGCCTGAGACATCCAGGCAAGAGACACTTAACCTCTCCCTGTCTTGTCTCAGCACTGAAATGGATATAAATTCCAGTCTGCATCAGACAGATGTGTGATAAATGAGCAAAGATATTGTGTAAAAGCACTACAAGCTACTACTAAAAATCTGATTTAATCAGTGAAAAGGGCAGAACTCCAAGTGTTTAACTGAGGGGAAGGTGGAATCACTCTGTCCTGGCTACTATAAACTGACCAATTAACATCAGGTAGAACTAATTGAACACAGAAACACCTTCAGAATCACAAAAGCTCTGTGCAAATCATCATTGCTATTAGGAGGAGCAGCAATAACAACACCAAAAAGCTGATCTTTGTCCCAGAAGCCTGAAATACAGCATTTGACTATGTGAAATTAAAGGATTTATTCTGGTTCACAGGTTCCCAGCACAAAAACCAAACCAACCCAACCAAGGGAGAAAGTCATGTATTGACTGTGCTGAAAGTCAAAACAGGAAACAAAATATTGCATAAGCAGGAAGAGAAAACACAGGATAAAAAGGTCAGTCAGGGTGAAGGGTCAAGAATCTTTCCAGCTCATCTGACTTAAGTACTGGTGATTTCCCCCAGAAATGGAAGCATCAAAAATGCCCCCAATACTCTCCAAACTCACGCCAAAATCAGAATTTCCAATGTCACTACTGGGTGAAAAGCAGCTTGCTAAGTCAGTGCCTTAAAAAACAAAATCCCACCAGCCCTGCACAAGTACACAAGGCAAGCAATAATTTGCAACCATCAGCATAACACTGCATTTATTCTTGACTAAAAATAACCAAACCTGAATTCTAATAAAACTCACAACTTGCTCATCCTTCAGAAATCAAAAAAAATTCACCTGTCTCGAGTTCTTCCTCACTTCCAGCTCAGGTTTTTTAATAATTCTAATATTTTGATTTTTACGTGACAATTTTAGAGGTTCAATATCAAACTCACAGGGCATATAATTCTCTAACCAGACAATTATCTTCCCTGTAATCACTCGCTCAATATTTCCCTTAGGAATCTTCATCCTAGTTATACATGGAAATTTTATTACTTTTTTCATTAGTCTTTATTGTGACTTAATGGCTGTGGTTATGAAGTTGTCAAGAACCAAAGCAATTACTAAAAAGCTTCAAAGAGGTAAAATGTGCAAGTGAAAGTAAAGTGTGTTTGGGAACAACCCCAAATTGGAGGAACCAAGTGCAAAATACAATTGAGATAAATGAACCAGCTATGACTAAAAAGTCAACCTTCACACCCACACATCCTTGCTAAAAAGGAATCCATTTGGGAATATTTTGGGAGAAAACACAAGCTAAAAATTCCTGCCTTCCCTAATGGAAAAACGAATCCACTCCCAAGGAATCTTTCATAACTGGAATATCAGAAATGGCTCCACTCAGTTTACACAGGGCACCTGCAGAAAGGCTTCACACCAGATTCACCAGTAATAGGAATTTAAGGATAACAACACCATGTTTTGGGTATTAAAAAAAAAGAATAAATAAAAAGGAATTATTCAATTCAGCTGTACTTTTTCCTCCCATCTGTTCTTTGGTTTTGGTAGCAGTGGCTCATCCTGTGGATAAAGCTTTTCCTGGTTCTATCAGACCTTCCCCTAAAGCATATCCAAAGTTTAACATCTCCTGTGCAAGGAGATTTAGTCACTACAATAGGATTTGCCAATTTTCTGTAACACGAATACTCAGCATTTATGTGATGCTTTTAATCTTCAAAGAGCTTACTCCTCACAGTCCCCACCCCTCAGAAAATGCCAGCATTCCCAGCCTGTTTTATCCTCTCCATCTCCATCAGGGCACGTTGCTGTTTGGATTAACTCTCCCAGTAAGCCCAGTGTGGAGAGGAACTGGTACATAACACCTAGTGAAATAATAATAATAGTAGTAATAATAACAACAACAACACTGAAATAATCCTCCCACTATCTGAGCATGGAAAGCTTATTGGCTGTATTTCAGATCCTCAGGAATTAAAGGAGCTCCCTAGTCCAACCATATGAGCCATGGGACAAACCTGAAAATTCACAAAATCTATTTTACCTATTCTACAACTGCAAATTTAAGCACAATAAACTGCACTATGATATATTAGGGACAAAAAGTGATTCTTGTTATCAAGTGAAGAATTGGAAAACTCATTTTCCAGGGTTAGCAATTCCTAACCCTGGGTCATCCCAGGATGTCACCTTGCCCACCCATGGGCCCCTGTCCTCTGCTGGCTGGGAAAGGGGCAAAAGTGGGACACATTTAAATGGTGTTTAAATGGTTTTAAACAGAGCACACATCATCTTGAGCAGCAGCACTGAGAACCCTGAACTACTGTCCAAAAGATAACATGAACTAAAAAATAATCAGGAGTCTGGGATGCTCATCTTCACCTGAGCTCCCAATATTTGCTTTCCCTTTCCAGCACTGTTTTCCTCTGATGCACCTTCATAGTTGTGGCTTGTCCATGATTTCCCAGGTGAATGTTTTAGCTCTTAATTTTTCCAGTTAGTCCTGTTTAGATTAGAAACAAAACTCTGCTCTTCTGCCCCTTCATCAGTGTTCCTGGCACACACACTGAAAGTTTGTGTTGTTAGAGGTGAGCAGAGCAGCTTCTGTCAAAATTCAAAAAAGCTACTTCTGCTTTATTACCACCATGAAAATCATCGAGACATTTATGCTTGTTAAGATTCACAAAATTACAATATAGAACTCATTTCCAAGAAATAAACACCCTGTTAAAATGAAAGGCAAGTGCCAACTATGTAAATGCAAACACCACATAAGGACCGTGCTACAAAATAAATTGTCATATAACAAATATTTCATATCCTGTCTCCCAACAGTGCCAAAGATACTAAATGCAGCTGTAATATGAATTGTTCTTGAAATAAAAAATTATAGTCTAAGCCTGAAAGTTAAACAGAAGCTACAACTGCTACACAGGAAGGCAGAGTTCCCCATCACCTTCAGTGAGGATGAAAGGCAAGGAAGGAGTTCTAATTTGGGATTGCTGGCGTAGTTTTGATCAAATATTCACTCCAGTGTTGGCCTCTGGCAGCTAAAAAAGCCAACTCTAGTAAAGCAAAGTACTTACATACTATGACACAAATAACAAAAGATTCAGATAATATTTATACACCACTACATCTTAATTTCTAAAGTCAGAGGAAAATTATGACTCACTCCCAACTCAAGTGTTCTAGCACAAACACTCCACATGTGTGTATTCACATGGCCAAGAGTAGGCTCTGTGCCTCCAGCCTTCCTATTCCCAACTCCTGGGGACACAGCTGTCTAAAATATCATCTCAAACTCAGATGTAAAAGGAGTATTTTAGTGTCAGGTCCCAAATTTCTGTCTCCTGTCACGCTGTTACAAACAGATAATGACAAGCTTGATACACAACCTGTGAGAGGCTGAAAAACACCAGCACAATCACAAATACAGACACTGGACTAGGGAGTGAAGAAATAAAATCCACCATGTGCTTAGTTCTGGGACCCCATTGCCTGTTTGGTAGAACACCAAGAACAGAATCTAACTTTATATTTTAACAGACAATAGCAAACAATTACCATTACTATTTCCAAACTCCACTGCTGCATCTCCTGTTAAGAGAATCCTCAATTAACATCCCAGGATTCATATTTAGGATTCTCCTGAAAGATGCCATACCAGTTTCACACTGCAGAATTTCTCACTGAAGACATTCAGCATTAGATGTACATTATTGCTAAGGCTTTCCATCAGCAAGGATGAAACAGCATCTTTAGATCCATCCTGGAGCAGCTGCACAGGAAAGCAGCTCCCAGCCATTCCAGGGCCAGCTCAGATGGATGGGATGACTCCAATTCCAGAGATTCACATGAACACACTGCCCATTGTTCCACAGCAACAGAAAAGGTGTCAGAATGACTTTACACCAAAGAGCCCCAGTGCCCTGAACAGAGGCAGCAGCTGGAATCTCTCCCTAAATCCCTGGAGAGGCTCACAAGATATCCTCAAGGACATTACAGTCTCTATTAGCAGCAGTGCATTTACATAATAAATGATGAACATTTTCTGATTCTATATTTATCAAATATTTTCTATTCTGCTTTTTAACCTCTATCCCTGTAACACTGTGGCCTCTGCAGATATTTATCCTGTCTTCTGCACTGGAATTAGTGCACATTGTGGTTTCTTTCTGCTCTGCCCTATCAATGTTGCATTATTTAAAAAACAGCATTAGTTCTCACAACACATTTACATCACAATTCTTTAACCAAGATGATCAGAAGACAACACTGAATTTCAGGCGACAAAAAAAAGTGGAGAACTGGTTAATGGCAAAAAAATCAATTATAAATCTTTAGGCAAAGACAAATTATGTTATTAGCTGCAGGACTGGAAAACAGGGACCAAAAAGTCCTCACACTACTCTTCCACTGGTAACAATCCTCCCTAAGATCCTGGCACAACACAGACTGCTGCTCATTCATCCTAAAGCACTCCTGTTCCAGCTGTACAAAGTGCTAACCCACTTCCTCAATTTTTAAGCTAAAATCCAGGATTTAACTGTATCACATCACGAGGGAAAATGTGCTAGAAATCTTGACAAGACTAGGAAATTTCCAGAGTAAGATTTTGCTTCTGGATAACACCTAACAGCTAGAAACAGGGATTGAAAAGAAGTGCTTCTTCAGCCCAAAATACATTCATGATGCCACATTCAAGTTCATTTTTAGAACAAATTCAATCTGCAAAACTCAAGTTCTCATAATTACTATCCCAATACTTTCAGTTCTTTTTCCCCCACATCCACAGACTTATTCAATCTGGTACTTCCTGTTCTGTTTAGGGCTCTGTGTTTCTTCCACGCTTTTATTTCATTCAAGGTCTCAGAATTTTAAAAGAACAAATTTTGCAAACTAATGGAATAAAATTAATCACTTTAAACAATTCCAGCATCTGAAGGGAGCTTAAAGAAAGCTGAAGAAGGACTCTTCATCAGGAACTGTAGTGGTAGCAATGGGTTCAAACTGGAAGAGGGCAAGCTTAGATCAGATAGAAATTCCTGTTAAAATATTTCAGCTCTGGAATCTGTCACAAACCCTGAGCACCGCCATTATCACCAGATTTGAGATAAGGAACATCCATTCAAAACACAAAAGAAACATAAGCATCCATTCTATATTAAACACTTAGTATGAAATTAAGCTGTGAGTGGATGACAACTGAAAGACCAGCTAACAAAAAGGCAGATACAATGTGAATAAAATCACTGGTTTTGAGGAAGAATTCCGAAGGACTTGTAGTAGGTTTTATTTTGAAAGGATGAAGCCTACATTTTTATACAGAATGCAATTCTCTCTTATTTTGGCCTGGTGACATTGCCTCTCATAGCCTGTGGGCCCAATTCAAACTCTAAGTGAAAGAGCTTCAAACGATTTGCACATTAAAAAAAAAATTAAAATCATCAAAATAAATGTTGGAGATTCCTTTTGCCTTTTTGCTGCTGGCTGGAAGCAGTGCCTGGCTCAGAGCAGCTCCCACTGCCTGGGCCTGTGGCTGCACAGCCTGCCCAGGAGGAAGTCAGATCTCTTTAAGGTACAGACTGTTTCAGTGACTATTTAAAACACTCCAGAAGTCAGAACTGCAGTGTCTGACAGAGCCAGACGTTCTTTCTGCCCAGCTCAGTCTGTCCAGTGTTTTCCACCACGAGGAAAGGGTGGCCCTGCTGGTTTTTCAAGAGCATCCCTGTCCCAGGAACTCAGGTTTGCAGAGAAATCCTCCTTGGTGGGCACATGACCCTGTGCAGTTCATTACCACCATTCCTTCATTACCACCACCATTAATGCCTTGTTTTGCCCCAAATACACCCCATGGGAAGCACAGGTCACCTCAAAACCCCATTTCCGTGGGATGGGAGAGGCCAGTCCTGGGTTGTGAGAGGTTAAAAGGATTTAAACGCCCTGGAGATCAGGGCATGTCACTGGATCTGCCAAGTCACCCTACCTGGGACAGCTGAGCACTCCAGTGATTCAGTGAGGAACTATTTCAGGGCTTGCACCAGTCCCACATTAAATAACATTTATACATTGGAGCATAAGCCCTGGTCACTATAAACTGCCTGATTAGCCCTTGTCCAAACCTTTCTCAGCCATCTCCTTTTATTCAGCACCAAATAAAGCCCCTGATGCAAATGTTACCATATTTTTATGAGAAAAATGGCCAAGAGTCTCACATCTCTAGGACTTAGGCACATGCCAGTAGTAGACTGAAATAATTAATGAACTTCCTTTCATTGTCATTCTAATGGCTTGATACATTAACATAGAAAAATTCTGATTGATTATAACTTGCATCAGTTTTGGTGAACTGCTACAAAGTCCATATGCAGACACATTTAGTGTCAAACCAAGATTTGAACCCAGTTTATAGCCATTAAAAATCAGAAATGCAGAAGAGATTTTTAAATCAGTTTAACAAAGCAGCATTTCAAAGCAATGCACTTTCCAAATAAGCCCCACCTGTAGGGACCAGGTCAGCCCTGCTCAGCTGTAAATACAACCCCATAAAAATCCCCATTTCTCAGAGGTGTTAAAATTCATTATGTAAAAAGAGAAATGGAAACTACTATTACACAGCTCAGCTGCAAACATTAGAGCTACAGAGCCTATGAGATATGGAGTCATCACTAATAAAGGTAAGGTGTCCCTTAAGAAATCACAAAAGAAAATGTGCATTAGGATTTTGCCACTTTTTTTTAGGCAAGCAGGGAATTTTATTCCAGTAAGTGCTAGCAATAATCCAGCATTCAAAGTTTGGTGAATTAGGCTCTTTCAAACTGTTAGGCAGAATCTACCTTAATGGATTTTTCTTCTACATTCATCTTTGCCCAAAGGCTTCATTGTCTCATTATGTAAATGACCTTTTCATATGAAAATTAAATGTTAAAGATGCTTTTTGTAGTTCTTCAATACTGCAAATATCACATGGACATTCACAATAATTCAGACTAAGCACAACTTATAGAAAAAGCACCTGCTCCAAGGAATGGAACAAATTAAGAAATAACTTGTTTTTAAATGACTAAAAATTGAAAGTCTTAATTAGAATTAACCCACAGAACTTTCTTTTCTATACAGAAACTCAAACTAGGAAACCATGAGACAAAGAAGAGCCCTAAAGGAGACATGTGGGAGACCCTAAAAACCCCAGCTGGGCAGTTCTGGTTTACATCAGGCTTGGAAATAACTAAAGTCAGTGGACACTTTTTGAATGACAGATATTAGTAACATCTGGATTTTTAAATACAAAAATCCTAACCAGCCCTACCTCAAAGCAGGAGTTGTACAATAATCCTAATTTACAGAATTCAATGGACACTTCATGCCTCACCTCATCACATTACTTGTTAATGCTATGTTCTTCATTTTCACAGGCTTGTCATCCCTTCAGAAGCCCATTTTTTGAATCTGATTTCATTTTCTTGAGTACTAAAGAGCTGAATGCCTCACTTACTTTATGAAAGGAGACAGTGGGCCAAGTTCCCTTGAGCAGAGCAAAGGGGTGAGGGTTGTTTTACTCACTCCTGCCAGCAGCCAGAAAGCCTGAAACTGTTACAAGTCAAGTAAACAGGATTCAGAGTAGTCCCCTCTTATTTTTTTTTACTTTCACATTGCATTAGAGATGCTTCATCTCACACTGAACAACTTTCTAGTTTCTATTTTTGTCTTTTTTTTTCTTCTGTTGGACACTGTCAGGTAGGTTTAGGACTTCATCAAAACAAGACTTTACAGAATTCATGCTGAACAGAAATATTTTATAGACTCTGTTAGGTTGGAAAGTATCTCAGGAGGTCACTTAGTTCACCCTTGTGCTTGAAACTGGGTCAAGGCTGAGTTCAAATCAGCTTCCTGAGGGTTTTGTCCAGGCAGAGCTTGGAAACCTCTAAGGATGAAAACTCAACAACTTTCTCTGGGCATGTATATTTTAACAAAAAGCCTGGTGTTCCAGGAGGAAAAACTAGAAACTGATTAGAACTGATGTCATTGATTAAAATACAAGAAATAAAGCTCAGGTTTATGACCTGTGAGATACATAGGCATATTATCTATAATCCAAAGAAATGTTTTGAGGACTCAGTTTCAGTCTACATCAAGATAAGAAAATGTATTACATATAGAATAACCTGATAGTGGTCTTTTCACTTATATCAAGATATTTAACACTCAAAATGAGGATTTGTTCAGCTTATCCTGTGACCTCCAGCCCCATGGCTGGAATGATATCTATTTAAACTCCCCTGGCAGCTTTCCTGACTGCCTTGATTGGAATCTCCAGTAACACGCTGACAAGACAAAACTGCAGCTAATATTGTGAGCCTGCTCCTATTTAGAGACATGATTCACCTGAGAAGTGAGAAACCAGAGGATTCCCAGCATTTACTGAATCATAATTCAACTTTTGAAGGGGTTTTTCCTTTAAGATGATCAACTTTTTCTTATTTATGAAACACCTATGTTCTTAAATCCTCTTTTCTCTAACTTGCATCACTCTCTGCACATTCAACACTTGAGCAATCACCAAGTTTCTGCCATGCTTGGGAACCATCTAAGAATTACTAAGACCCTACTAAAAGGATGCAATCAGCTCCCACAGAACCACAGCATTTACAGCACCCTAAGCAGGAGGCAATATTTGCCCCTAATTTGAAAGTTTTCAACTGGTATTTCCTAAAGAGCCTTTAAAGACCACAAAAAGGAAAGGAAATCCCCTGTTAGCTGACTGAAGTTCACCAATGCTCCTCATTTCCAATAGGAAATAATTTGGCTAGCTCTAAGCAAGAGGCTGAGTTCACTTCCCTAAACTTGGAACCTGAGGTAAAGGAGAAAGTGGTGGCTGCAATTTAGCAGCTGAAGAATTACAGTCTAAAACCAACTCTCTTCCAACAGATCAAGTGCAGCTGCAGGGAGGAGATTTGGGAGTGCTGGTGGGTGAGAGGCTGGACATGTCCTGTGTCCTGGGCTGACCCCACAGCATGGGCAGCAGGAAATGGGGATTCTGCCCCTCTGCCCTCTCAGGTGAGATCCCACCTGCAGAACTGCCCCCAGCCCTGAGGTGCAACCCCAGAAGGACTTGGAGCTGCTGGAGTGAGTCCAGAGGAGGCAGCAGGATGACCAAAGGGATGGAGTAGCTCTGCTGGGAGGAAAGGGTGAGGGGATTGGGATTGTTCAGCCTGGAGAAGAGAAGCTTTGGGGTGACCTAAATGCAGCCCTCCAGTACCTGAAGGAGAATGACTTTTTACAAGGGCCTGGAGTGCCAGGACAAGGAGGAATGGCTTCACACTTACAGAGAATGGATTATATCTGCTATCAGGAAGAAATTCCTCCCTGTGAGGGTGGTAAGGCCCTGGCACAGGTTGCTCAGAGAAGCTGCCCCATCTCTGGAAGTGGCCAAGGCCAGGCTGGAGCAACCTGGTCTCAGTGAAGGTGTTCGTGGCAGGGGTTGGAACAAGAGGATCTCTGAGGTCCCTTCCAACCCAAACCAGTCCATGATTCTAAGCAGCATCTTCTCATGAGTTCATGGAAGTTTCAGTAGAATTCCCCAAGTCACTCCTGCCTTTGAAATGCATGTTCAGCAGAGACTACTGAGGTGCCCTCCCAAAACAAGCACCACAACTGAATGCCAGAGTTGTGAAATAATTACTGCTCTGTGAATTTGAGCGGCCACTAGCAGCTCTGCAGCTTTATAAACAGGAAGTGTGAAGCTCTGCATTCATACCTGCTTTCATCATATGACAGAGCCCTGAAGCCATCAAACACTGGCTGACATAACAAGCCTCACTGTATAATCTAGACTGTCTCCACAGTGGATTCTATTCATTCTGATAGCTAAGAAAAAGGCTGAGAGACTTCTAGGCATTTTCACCACATGTCTCTGAAGCTCAAGGCTCAGAAAAGCACAGGTTTATATCCTTAGAAAATAAGATATCCTGAAGAACCTTCATATCCCTATCATGGTCAAGCTCTGGTTTTCAACTATGAGAGAAAATAAAGCAGATGAAAAATCCCCTTTGTGGAATACAGAAAGAAGAGACTAAACCACTAAAACGGTTCCCTGACAGTTTTTCCTAAAAAGATGTCTGGGATTTAAAAAGTTAATTTCATAATCTGGAGTAATAAAAAGCAGTTTTCCATGGGCTCAAGGGCTGAGTCCACGGATTTGTCACCAGGCTGAGATCGACAGCCTCAACTAGATGATTATATATTTGCACAAGTTTTCCATCATCCTTGTGTCAGATTTATGACATCTGCACGCTTGAGGATGTTAATGATCAGACACCAGATATATCTGCCTTGATTTAAATAAAACAAATGTAGCTATTTTTCAAATTCAATCAAGACACAAAAGGTCATTAGCAAGATTTATCCTCTGCCCATCACACAACATTAGTCATTACTGGCACACACTCACCAACCTCCTTGTGGGTTACAGCAGGAGTTTGTTACTTTGATGGGCCTGGTGTTCTCCAGTTGTTACCATCTCAGAGACACTCACCCAGGGAAGAAAACTGCTTTTAAAACCACTATTCCATGAGCTCTCCAGAGGCAAAACCTGCAGAGTTGATACACCTGCAAGCTTTGCCTCGCTGTTGGCTGGCACATTAACCACATGTAGGTTTTCCAACAACAGCACTAGTTCTGTGCTTTCATTTTGCTCTTTTTCTCAGAGATCACTGAGCACAGGACCAAACACAATTAAATGGATTTATCAGCAGTCACTCATTTCTCAAATTCTACACTCACTGACCATGCTGTTGCTGTGGCAGTTCCCCTTCTTCCACCCTGCGCTCATGAAACAAAAATTTTACCTTGCTTTGAGAAGGAGGAAAACTGCCTTCCTCTCTGGTCCAAATTTGACAGATCCATGACTATTCACCAACATTTCTTTTAAGTGATTCCCTGACTCAATATTTAGCATAGGTAACTTAGCTGGGAATGGCCTGAATTACACCTGCTTTACGTAGTATTCAGAAAAACTTTGACTGCAGATTCTAGTTTCAGAATTCACAAGTATCTACATAAATTTATGCTCAGTCTGTGTTTATCCTCTCCAAGTTACTGAAGCAGAACACATTAACAGCCACTGGAAAACACAGTCCACAGGGATCTGAAATAAACTGGCCACCAATAACACATAGGAATCTCTTTCCTAGAATTCTTATTAAAATATTCCATATGCAACACAGGACAGTGCAGGAGCTGCTGTGCTAGAGCTAATACTATAGTGATAAAAAGTTCTTCTTTCAATGGATAAAGTTTTACTGGCCCAAAGACAGCCCTTTGAGGAAGTGGGTGTCAAGACTGGAAGCAGGAGAACTGAAAGACAGGGCAGGCACCATCTCCTTGGCAAGGCCAGAACACCCAGACAGCCTGATGGACACAGTGGTAGGAGCAGAGTGGGAAATCAGAGAGAAACACTGGAAAATCCACCAAAACAGGACCCTGGCTGACTTGCAGCACTAGGAAGAAAACTGCTGCTGGAGATTAGGCCTAAGAAAAAAGCAACAAGCTCAAGAGCCACAGTATCAGTTCATGCCACCACAAATTTAGTTTGATAAAATAACTGACAATTTTATGCTCAGTTTGGAACAAAGCACTTCTGACTTCACCTCTAATGACCTGCTCAAGGATTTCATCTCCTCACAAAGAATCCATCCTCAGACAGAGGTCAGGAATAGCTCTCCTCACTTCTCATCTCTTACCTTTTCCACAGCAACTTTGTGCCTCTGGCTACTATAAATAAGATGACCACAATTGGCAAAATTCATAGAAAGAGATGTCCAAAATAGCATCCCTTGCTTTCCACTGCTGCAGAGGCAGACACAGATCTCAGGGAGGCTGCTGAGACTCCTGTGACCTGCACTGGTGGACAACAGGACAACTTCACCGTGCCCATCCACACGGCAGTGTCAGCTGCCTGTGCCAAGGAAGAGGAGGAAGAAAATAAAACAGCAGGACTGTCTCCTGTTCAAGGGTGGAAAAGGCCATCAGCATCAGCCTGCTCTGGCACTTCCATCTCCTTGAACAGAAGTTACATTTTAGCTACAGTTATTTATATTGTGAGCCTTTAACCGCAGCTCCCCTCACCTTCACAACCTTCGGTTACTACCAAAATGGGATTGCAATAAATGAAATTCCTTAAGCCTTATTTTCTAAAGCTGACAGAAGCAGCATTTTTTCCAGATATTCTGAACAACTGAAATTCAAACTGGTGACTCAAAAATATGATCACAGCATTCTGAATGATCACCACAAGTACAGGTAATCACTACTGATTACTCACAAAGAATTCCCAGTAGAGAAATTTGTACAAGTATCACCCAATACAAAGCTTTCTCAGCATTTAACAACCAGGAAACAATGTTAGAGAAGGTGGATCTAATTGGAGATAAATATATTTGGCTTTCTTTTTTTAATGTTTATGTTTATCCATTATCTCTGTTTGTATCCACAGAAATGCCACAAGTACCAGCAAGGTTCTGTGGACCTTGAAGAATGGTCTAACAAATAATGTTTTGATAACTGGCCTGTTTTATACATACAGTGATTCACTGGTTAAGTAAACAACATAGTTATTTAGCAAAACATCAATTTATAACAGAGTGCCTAAAACAACCTTCCTGGTCTCCTACAGAAAAACAGTATTGAAGGTCTCATATAGAGAAGAAAAACATCCAAAAAAAACCAAAGAAAAGTATTATATTCACTGCGCAGAAATAATTTCTTCTTAAGAAGAAATCAATCTTTTTAATTATGAAGCGTCCAAATCAACTTCCTTAATTTTGAAGCAGTGTAAGAGTTTAAACCGAACTTCAAAATTCAAACCACTTGTTTTTTCTTATTTAGGTACTTTGGAGTATACATCGTGACCAAATGGCTGTATTTTCCACAAAACAGCTTATTTCAAACACTTCATGATATATTTAACTTCACACCTCTACCAAGCTGCATTTATAACTCCAGCTCTTCTAAAAATACGTGCATCAAAGCTTTGAAAGACTTCCTATACTTTCACTAGCAGTGAAAATTCTTCTGGGCTGTTATGCTTAAAATCTGTAAGGCGAGTGACTTTGAATGATACGTTTGTTTCTCCTGCTTGACACTACGTTGCTCCATTTCCTATCTGACATGGCATCCCCCAGAGGCTCTATCAGAAAAAAAATAATTAGAAAATATTTTACAAAAACTCCATTTCACGTCAATTTGTTTCTTTTTCAGTTAACACCCAGTGGTTCCTCCCAGTTCTCCCTTATCACTCCTGACATGCCTCTCACATGCAAGCAGGAATAAAGAGGGCAGCCATAGATTGGCTTGAGCTTATGAATTTTATCAGGGCTTTAAATATCAAACAGGTGAGCAGCTTTACCTGCACTGCATCACGTGAATGCACAACAGGGCAACAATTACAAACACCTGTCCTCCCTGCAAACCATTTACTGCCGAAAATTCCTGTCCCTCTTTGTCCTTGGACTTGGCTATCAGTTCCAGAGCCAGGGAGCTTCCAGGGTGTAGCTTGCTGTCGCCTTGGAGCCCTGCAGCTGCAAGCATTCACCATTCAGCTTGTTTATATTTTCCCTTCGCTAGTTCCTCTTTAAATCCTCCGGGAGGACCCTACACTGGGCTAAAACAGCGACAGCAGCCCCGAGCCACGCACGCCACATCCATCTTTCCATGCGGAGCTGCAGATGCGTGATCCCCGAGCACGGGGAAGTAAACACGAGGAGCGGGAGAGCCGGGAGCCGGGTGACAGCCCTGTCACAGAGGGATGGCAGCGCTTCCCGGTTTATCCGGGCTGCCCGCGCACTGCCGCCCAGCCACAGGCGAAGGCCGGGCGGAGGGCGGCGGGGAGGGGACGGCACCGGCGCCGGGGACCGGGCCCTGCCGGGGCCGCGTTAAAGAAGGGGAGAAAGATACAAAAATAAACAGATAAGATAAACAAATAATCGACGGGGTGGAGAGGGAGCGAAGGGTGCGGGGAAGGAGCACCCGAACGGCGCAAGTGCCTCCCCACGGGGTCCGTCATGGAGGTGCCGCCTCACCGCCCGCTGGTGGGGGGCAGCGCGGGGCCCCCCCCCTCCCGCCACCAGCCTCCACCCCACCCTCCCGTCCTCCCC
>VWYI01029882.1:0-49397 GCA_013399455.1 Anthoscopus minutus | reverse complement strand
CACGTGGGGCGCGGGGAGGACGGGGCGGGGCTGTGATTGGCCAGCGCAGCACTCACCCCCCCCGCTCCCGCCGCCCGCGCGGAGGCGCCGTCGCGCGTCCCCTCAGGGGCGGCTGAGGGGGAGCCGCAGCGGCAGCCGGGGCTCTGCAGCGGCCGTGTCTGCGCGGCTGCGGGTTCGCTTCTCGGCCGCAGAGGAAGGCGCTATGACGAGGAAAGACCTGGCTCTGCCCCGGCGCGGGCTCTTCGGAAGGTGTCGCTTGCGAAAGCTGTTAGCGCTTCCCGTATCCTGCGCCGGAGAGAGGAGAAATGCTGCGGGTGCGATGGGGCCCCCGGCGGAACAGCCCCAGGCTCCTGTGGGAGCGTGAGAGTCGCAGCACCCTCAAAGCGCACAGGGAACAGCCCCTCAATCCCCTTGATCCTCACAGGGGATTAGCCCTCAGCCCCCTCAAACCTCGCAGGGAATCATCCCCTCTCTGCCCTCAAAGCGCCCAGCAAACAGCCCCCTCAATGCCCTCGATCCTCACAGGGAACAGGCCCTCAGCCCCCCAAAACCTCGCAGCCCCCTCAAACCTCGGAGGGGATCATCCCCTCAATGCCCTCAAACCCCACGGGGAATCAGCTCCTCAACCCCTAAAAAACTCATAGGGGATCAGCCTCTCAAACCTTATAGGATCAGCCCCTCAGCCCTCTCAGGGGGAGCAGCCCCTCAAGCCTTCTCAAACCTCTCAGGGCACGGTGGTTCTCCTCAAAAAGTCCTCTGAGTTGCAGGGCTGCAGGCATGGGGTGACAGTAGGAGGTTCCTGTTCCATTAAAATGTCTTTTCACTGTCTGAAACAGAAACACGGGCTGAATTGTAAAAGGATCAAAACCACCCCTGCCCTTTGCTGTTCTCCAGCATGTTTGCTTTTAGTATTCAGCCCAGGACTGACACTGAATGGGAGGATTTCCCAAATGGCTTTGTTACAACATTAAGCCTGGTAACCTACCCTGGGTCACTCCCGAGCAGAAAATAAGGAGTTTGAAAGAAAACACTGATTTCTAAGGGCAGCTTGTTCCAAGGATTGTTCCTGCGCTGAAACAAAGCCTGTGAAAACACCAGTTGCGAGTCATTCCCCAAGTTACTGTTTCCGCACAGAACCATCTTGCCACATCAGAGCTGCAGAAAGGTCAAGCTGGAGTTGCTTTCTCGCTGATGTAAGTTCATGCGTAGGTATTTTTATAGCAAACATTCCAAACAAATTTCATATCTGATATGCAAAGCCAGGAATGCTGCTTACAGAGACACGGGCTCCAAGGCCAAATTTCTCCTCATGTAGCCCAAGTGCAAACACACTGCAAATGAAATAAGCTCCATAAAAGCCTCATTGTATCTTTTCTGAATTGTTTTTTCTGTCTTAGATTTGTGGTCTATAATTTTCAAGCATCAAATCTGCCACAAAGGGACCTTTTACCTCTCTGGAATATAGGCTATGAGGATGAGGAGGAGAACTTAACTGATTTTTAAAAATATAAATTAATTTGGTGGAAATATACTTCACCCATCAGCCACTGGTTACATATTTATCATTTAAAGAGTAAAGGTAAATGTAAAGGTAGCAGAGGAATAGGAGGATATAAGCTCCCTTGATAAATAGATCCTCTTATTCTGGCCCTACCTTTACATGTCTCTTCTCAACATAGTTCCTCACCAAGCAGCTTTCAGTTTAGATACAAAATAAACTCTTTAAAGCATTTGATAATGAATCCAACAAACATGGCAAAGTGTCAACCAAAAGCCTAAGTAGGCAGTACCAGAAACAGCTGGAGAAATCTCTTTTAGCTTGTGATCAAGTGAAACATTCCATGGCATTCCTAGAGCCATGCTCCGTTTGTGATAGATCCCTTTCTTAAAGTATTAACTCTGAGCTGAGGAGATAGGGTTTAATTCCTGACTTGTCTGTTGTGTTCCTGTGTGACCTTACGTCTAGTAATAATATTTTAATGTTTTGGTTTCTCCTCTGTATTACAAAGATAATGACAGAGTCTCATTTTGCCTGGAACGAGCAGCGCTGGGACACAGCCAGCCCTAGACTGGCAGAGCAGTTAGAGAAAGCAATTAGAGCAGGAAGCAGCTCCACTGGTGGGGTAAGGCAGCTCCACACCAATTCCTGCTGGTTTTTAGGCCAATTTCTCCGTGACTATTTATCCTCAGGCTCTAACTAGAGAGCAAAAGCCAACCCCTGAGTACCAAAGCTCACCAGAGACCTGACATGACACTCCCAGGCCTGTTATGTCTACACCCAGCAGAGAGGGACCCTGCCAGGACAACTCTGACCTGATGTCTCTGCAGCCACCAGAAAAATTGCTAAATACATTTGCAAAATTGTTTCATTTTTATCTGTGATGTCATAACAGAACCTCTACTTGTGGTTCACACAAACCCTGCTCTCAGGCAGCAGAGATTCTCAGGCAGTATAGGGGGTTTAATGACAGCTAAATCATGAAAAAAAATGAATGACTGAAATTATAATTACAAATCAGATCCTGCCACCATCTTACAGTCACAAACAGCTGGCTGTGTATTTGGTGCAAATGAGGAAGCAGACTCCTCTAGTAAGGAGTTCCTTCCACTGTGGGAAGGAAAAGGGATGGGAGTGATGGTTCATAATAATGGCTAACATTTCCTATTAACCCAAAAACCCAGACCTCTTTCCAAAGAAAATGTATGACACTAAAAAAACTCAACTGAAGTGGCATCCCTCATGTCCCAGAGGTACAGACAGTGTCTAAGAACCAGCAGAATTTTGTTTGAAGAGCACTTCAAAATCATTTACTGGATCCATTGTACACACCGTGGCCTGCACCAAATTTAATCACAAAGATACCCTGGATTGGAAAGCCAGGCTGGAGGCTCCCGATGGCAGTGTCTTTGTTCAGATTAAATTAAGCATGTTCTCAAAGGCACTGAAGCAGGAACCCAGAGATAAGGCTGTGTGTGCTAACCCTGGATTAGATCTGGCAGTAAGTTTTTACTGAAGCCTTATTGGGGAGCACAAGATTATAGATGTTGCTGCTATTTAAATGCTGTGTCAAAGGTAAATCAAATTAAAATACAGTGAATTTAGACTTGCATTAGATGGATTGAGCTCCTCTCTTGTCACAGAGAAGTGCTATGTATGCAAATCAAGCTGGGCACGTGTCCTTTGGATTGCTGGGATTTATTTAATTATTCACTAATCAAAAACTAATTCACAAGCACTTAGCAAATATCTTTAAGTGTCTCTGCATCACTGTCAAGGATCTGAGGCAAAGCAGGTATTTACTGCTGCACAGGAGCTGCGGGAGCCTGGCAGCACAGCAGCTGTCAGGCTCTGCAAGGGCTGCTGCAGTCCAAGGCTACAGGAGCAGGGTAAAATCCACAGCCTCTGGCTCCAGCTCAGCCTGCAGCAGGCATCTGCAAGGAGAAGGGCTTTGGAGCTGCAGGGGAGAGGCCTGAACTCAAAAGGGATGAGCCAAACAACAGAGGAACAGCAGAGGAACTGCTGCAGCAACTCAAAAACACTTCTGAGAAGAGCACTGTAAGACGTTAGGATTTCCTGATTCACGTTCACTAAACAGAAGTCAAAAACGCAACTTTGTTGTTGGCCTCTAATCTGTGCCTCTTTCCCCAATACCTGTCTCCCCACCCTGGGATATTGTTAATTTTTTAAGGGCTGTTCTTGGCACTGGACAAACACAGGACAACTTTTACCCCTTCCTGCTTCAGACAGCCCTGACAGGAGTGTGGCAGAGCACCTCCCAAATATTTGAGAAGAGTAGAAAGTGGGAGAGAGATCAAGATACAATAAGGATTCCATCAGGTCTGCAGTGGTCAGAGCTAAATGGTTTCATATCTAATGACAGTGAACTGGTAAATGAGAAAAATACCCCGAATCATTATCTGCCAGTCTGATTCTGATGTTATCAGAGAGAGGAGAAATACTTCTGAGGCCCTAAAGGCTTCCTCAAAGAACAACAGAACAATATACAGAATGAAACTTCTATCACATTCCACATTTTCTAGAAACAAGTGCCTTAAAGTGGTAGCAGAGGGTGACAGATTTATATGAGCTCTCGGGGAAATGAAAGGAACAGAATCTTACAGGCCCCTCCTCTTCTTCTTCTTGTCATGTAAACTGTACTCCCACTATTGCCAGCATGAACTTTGTAGTGGAATACTGCAGGGGATAATGAAAATTTTAATTTAAAAAAAAAATTGAATGAAATTAAAATCATCCCCCGTGTTGAAGGGACGCGTTAATGAAGGCAGGGCTAGCCAGAGCTGAAGTGTGGTATACCCAGGGAACTCTCAGAGTGAGATGATTGGGATTTTTTCCCCTCATTTCCAGTTTGAGGGCACTTCTTTTCACATTTGCCCTAGAGGTCCCATTTTCCCGGCGCTCATGACTTTTTGGAGCTGCCCATCTCCAACCCCCGACCCAGCTGCTCCTGCCCCAAGAGCCAGGCCCTTGCCCGGCATCATCCCCCGCTGCTTCCCGGCTGCAGCGGACACCTCATCCCCTCCTTTTTCCCGGGGAGTTCCAAGCGGGGCGGGGACACGGGAGAGAACAGCGCGTCCCCGTGTCCCAGAGGGCTGAGCTCTGCTACGGTACAGCGTGGGGTGACAGCGCCGGCGAGAGCGACAGCCCCGCTCTGCACGCCCACGCCTACCAAACGCCAGACCTGTCCATCAGGTTGTGGCACATACGGGAACGGGGTTTGGGCACTGCCCAGCCCCTGGAAAAGGCAGCAAGGGAAGAGAGAGCATCCCTCAGACCTCACTTGAGCTGTGGGCTACCTCTGTTTCATTCTGCCACCTTTTATGAGAGAATCAATCAATGTTTCTGCTGAGCCACTTACCCCTGGATGTTTGTGTTCAGGGAGCCCGTGACAGGTTTAAAGCTGCTCAGAAGTGCTGCTCACATTACTGCTCAATCCATAATTTCAGCTCCTGTTATTAATAGTGGGATCTCCACAGCCCAGGAAAGTGAGGCACGTCACACGTGTTCTCAGCTATTTTAAGGTTTGTGAGTAAGCGGTCCCCCACTTTTTTTGCCTTTGAAAGACAGAGAAGAAAACACCATAAGGCACCCTCCACTCTTGATATTCTCCTAAGCAAGGCTTCCCTGTGCGTGGAAGGGTGGCACAATCACACTTGAGGCCCACAAAGAACAGTGACAAACTCTTCTTTCCTGCCAGACTTTGCTGATGCTCCTCCAACCTGGGAGTAACAAGGTGGGACAGCTAATGGCAGTCACAAAGTGAGTGTAATGCCTTGGGTATTTATAAAATATCATATCCTTCTCAATTTTCTATCAACCTGTTTGATTATGCCTTATACAGGGAAAGTGTGACAGAATTAATCAGCCTGCTGGAGTGCACACTAAGGGAACAGATGAGCTTTGGCAAGGCTGTTGTTAGCACTGAAAAACTGTGACAAAAAAGAGGCAGACTGCAATCCAGACGTGTGTCATTCAGAAAATGAGACATGCTATGATTTATCAACGTACCAACAATTGATGGGAAGAGAGATCTCCCATTTCTAAGTGTTGTCTCTGTGTAGATTAAGAGTAGTATCTGTCATCAGGAAACAATGGGAAAAGAAATATGTATGATAAAAGCAATTCTGTGCTCTCTAGTAGAAACCACTGTGGCATTGGAATGGGGGTAAAGGATTTCTCCGCAGTTCCATCCAGGGCAGCAAAAAACCACAGTGTTGTGACAAGAGGAAGTGCAAACAATTAATACCAGAAGATTAAATGAAAGGAGTGGCTTTGCAAGAGGTGACGAATGTTGACTCTGCTCCAGGAAGGCCCAGATTGCCTTGTGGAAAGAGGAGCTTGTGTGGCCCCCAGAGCGCAGCGCACAGGGGCAGGGACTCGCCATGGGGGCACCTCTCCCCTGCAAAGAAAGGGCTGCTTTCTTCTCAGCTCAAAGCCTGCTGCTCACAGGGTCCCCAGCACTGCAGCAGTTTGATTCTTGTGATTCTTGTGTACGGAGAAGGTGACACCAAAGCATCAAACATGGACCAACTTGGGGAACGTTTTGCCAGCAGCTGATACAGTGGGAAGCACATCTCAAAACAGCAGGGCAGCAGAACAAAACAAAAGCCATGGAGCCAGGACTGTTGTGTCATTTGGACACATCCTGGCACTTCCCTTAATTCTGCTTCAGAACTTGCAAGGGAAGGCCAAAGCTTCTTATTTGCTAATTAAGGTTTCACACGATTCAAACATTGAACAAAGGACATCCCCAAACAGAGAAACCTGCCAGCCTTCATGCCCCTGCCAGCAGGCTGATGTCTCAGTTCAGTGCTCTCCCAACACAGAGTGAAAGAGCTCTGGACAATGGCACATCCAAACGTGCACACACACATTTTTATGCTGGCAGGCACACATTACCTCTGATTGGGTTCCAAAAGTTCCACCTCCCTGTTTTTGTTAAGGATACCCCAGACACCCTACAGACAGGGGAGAAACAGGCATTAAAACAGCAGATCTCTATTTTATGGTGTCAAATAGCTAATAATAGTAATTAAGGATCTTAAAATCCTTTATCAAGAGGCGTTATCTAAGATGGCATCATGCCTGTAATCAGAGTCAATGAAAAACTGTTTGATCAAGCCAAGAAGGCAACTAAAACAGGCTGATGAGTTGCCATCTGCTCAAGCCACCCCACCCCCTGAATGCAGCAGTGAGCCACTGCAGGACACTGACAACCAGGTTGTTTTCTTGTCATTTCAGCTGAACGCTCAATGTCTGTGGATGTTCCAGAGGACTCCCAAACCCAACATGACAGATCTCTGCTGGATGTGTAGCTCTGACAACACAGTGCCTTGCCACTTCTATGGATTGATTGTGCACATGCAGCAAGGTAGAGCCTTAGAGGTTAATCAGAATTTTGCCTACCATATTAAGTATTTGTATGTATATTTTTTAAAATAAAATATATGGTTAATTGACCCATAAAAGCCTTTGGCACTCACTCAGCCTCTGGGTAAAAGTCCAGCTACTCCTAGAAGAGCTTTTGACTCAGCAATTGTAATAAAATTTAGGCCTGGAGTATGGAGTAGACTCTTGAGCAGATCTCAGCAATAGAAGACAAGCTCAGGGTAGATGGAGGTTGCCAAATTGTCTCAGATTGAAAAAGAAAATTGGTACATTCAAGGAAGGAGCAATTTGAAGTCCTTATAAAGCACTTGGACACCACAATGATGGGCAAGAGTTTCTTCACTCATTTCACTTTCTCTTATCACTTCCCAGCTGTTTCTTCTACTTTCAGGTAGTTTCAATTTATCCTTCTATTTTTACCCGCACAGTTCACTAACAGCCTTCAAGTTGAGATTCTTTTGGCTTTAGTGCTGAGGTGCCAGCTGTGCATCCCTGCAAGCTGGTGCACGTACGACCTTGAAAATTTCTGGGAAGCCAATCAGGAGATGGTTTTAAACAGTTTCCTATCTCCCAGAGAGCATCTCTCTGTTTTTAGCTTTAGATATATATCACATTATAACATCCAGAGCATTGTGCAGACATTATCCAGCTAATGCCAGCCCATACCCCTCCCAGCCTGTACCCTGTTATTGCCTAAATAACAGCTCCTTCATTCCACTGAAGCCAGCCCAGGGAGTTCTTTCTGCTTCCTTCTCTGCAGGAATATTAAACCAGAATGAAAATGAAGAGAGCTGTTAATTTTATGTCATGGCAAGGAAACTGAAGGTCTTCAGATCACACTTTCTCCTCAGTCTTTTAATTGCAAAATTATACTTCAAGATTTGACACAAGTTTCTCACCTCCATGTTTTCAAGCTACTAGCAAGCAAAACCAGACAAAAATACTGCTTTTTTTTCCTACTGTGCAGAGCCTGGTAATTTCAGATAGGTGAAATATTGCTAATTAGTAGCATATTCTAACAGAACTTGTGATTTTACAGAGAGCTATGTCAAACTAAACCAGACTGAGGGTCAGATTGTGCCAATCTTTTCATGGTTGTCACTTTGTGATTTATGTACCCCCTCAATGTTTGCCCTCCCAGGTTCTTGGAGCCTTGGCTAGCACTGCTCAGCTGCTCCACAGTTATTCCTCACACCAGATCCAGCAACAAGACATTCACAGCACGCTCTTCTCACATTTTCTCTAAACATTAGGTACAATAACAGAAATAGAAATAGGAGATTTAGAAGCAAGAGACATGGGAGTCTGGGTGGAAACAGATGACTAACAGAATTTTTGCTAAATAAAAACACGAAAAGGGGTGAAAAAAAAGATTCCTGAGCAGACACAATACCTTTCTTTTTCTGGATAAGCACTAATCTAGGTCCTGGAACACTCCCCCTTCTAGATATGATGCTTAGTAACCTGTTTCTAATTTCAAATTAAATTTTTATGAAAATAATGAGAATACTCCTTAAATAAGTTAGAATGTGACTTTCTGTGGTCCTCCTCCAGGTTCCACACTTTTCGCCTTTGCCATGAGACTGAGATTAACTCCACAGTGCTGGACCAGCCGTGTGCCATGACCCTTCCCTGTCATCCCTAGAGCCATCCACATTGTCTTTCCTTTTGACTAAATTCATGCTCTGTGTCTGGATAACACCCTGCACAACAGGATCTGAGCATCTAGAGACCCCACTGGGACTTACACAAGCAATAAATCGTCAAACCCCATTTTTTGTGCAGATTAATGTTCTCTAAGTTACTCCTGCCATAAACTATAAACAGCAGAAAATGCACTTCTTTGCATTCCAGCATGTTGTGGGAGATCATAAAGGCACTTAATATATTATTTAAGCCATTTCAGTGAAATAGCACAACTGCTGTAATTAGCAACAGTTCTCCAAATCCCCATATGCCAGACAAAGGCTCACGTTCAGCGTTTCCAGGCTGGTAGGAGGGGATCAGAACATCACAGAAATTAAATCCACACTCTGCTTTTTTTTCCTCCTGCCAATCTCAGCAGAGCCTATGTTTCACTACAGCTACTCTCCTGCACCACCATACAAGAGACCCAAAGCATAACATAAAGAAGACTGCCCCTTTTTGGGCTTATTTTTAGAAAAACAGGCTACTCAAGGCTTTAAGAAAGAAAAATAAAGCCACTTCTCTTGACAGCTACATTCTACAGACTGGAGAGGAACTTCCTTGCTTTTATCTTTGAATAAAACCAAAACAAAAGAACCAAAACTGGACTTCCTCTAGAAAACCCAAGAACTGAAGTCAGTGTTAAGAGGGAATTTAGAAGCACTCCAAGCAGCAGCCACCCTTTGTGCACGCAGGGTCAGGCACAGGGCAGTGCCAGTGATGGGAGGCACAGGCATGAGAGGAGAGAGGCAGGAGCACGCAAAGGGCAGCAGTGACAGCACCTGAATGCTGCCACGAGCCTGAACTTCACTACCCCGTGGAGCCCAGGACACATCACTGCCCAGAAGCCTCATCCCACCATGTGCTCCCTGGAACTGCAGCCAGTTGGACACTCCTGTGCAAAGAACATCACTGGGGACACCAAAATCTTCTAGAGGAGCAAAGAAAGGAGATACAGAACTGAGAGAGGGGAGATGCTGCCCCCTGCTCCATTCCCCAGGCAGCACCAACTGGGAAATGTGTACCAGGCTCATCATTTTTCTCTGAATCATTGGGGAGAGGAAGTGACCAAGGCTGGTATCACCTAGAGAGTTCATATTTCATCACCCAAAAGATTAACAAAAGAAGTAAAATTATTTTCAGTACAATTAGATACCCAACTTGTTACAGATTTGATTTTATGAATAGCGCCTAAGGGATGGGCTCATTAACATCTCATTAATAATGCCTATTTTAATTTGCATAAAGCCCTAAAACTTATGAAGCACAATAAAAAGAAAAGCCTTTAACTATTCTGTTTCTCACAGGCTGCAAGTTGAAGAAGTGTGGAGGAAGCTGATAATGCTCTTTCAGCTCCTGAGGACTTCAAGCAGCTATAAAAGTCACAGGACATTAGCTGTGACACACAACAATCAGCTCACAAACAGCTGGCTGAGAAGCTGAAGACAAACATCTACAGAACTGTTGAAGCATAAAATAGTGCAGGAACAGCTGAAAATACAACTGTTGAGAAGGAACAACAACACCAGAGGTTGGTCACTGGTACCTTTGAGCCCTCTGAAAGGTTTGGCTGCCTGTCTCTCCCAGTCTGGGAACACTTGGAACACACTTGATTTTGCCAGAGGTGGATAGAAGAGATGCAGATGGGTTTATGGTTTCCCCACACCACTGGTCACCAATCTCACTTGTGTTTAAACCACATTAATTGCAAACAAGTGGTTAAATGAGCAACTCCCTACAGGTACCAGAAAGGAACTCCTCTGGCAGTTCAGATGGCTCTAATGAAGCCAAGCAGAAACAATAACTGGTCCAAATTCTCTTTCAGATCTCTTCCCCTGGCACAAGATTGGTTAACTGGAGCCAATAGGTACCAAGCTGCAGGGAGAAGATCATCTTCATGACCCTTAAGCACCAGGAAAGGAATTTCCAGCTGGAATTAGCAAAGCCTTCAGCCCTACAGTCCAAGCAGTTGCTGAGTATCATTAATCATTCCATCAAATGGAGCATTCACCACCCTGGTAAGAACAGGTTGCTGGAAAACATTCCTCATTACAATTCCTATTTGGCATTACACTGCAATACATCTGGCAACAGTAGTTTGGGGTTGATGTTTAACTAAAGCACATGTACAGGCAGTTGGTTTAAGTACAATGCAGAATACCTGTATATTTATCTTGTGTTTATCAGCTCTCCTTCCTGGGACCTATCAGTACATAAAGACCATATCAGATGCCTGCATATATTATATACACCAGATTAATCACACATGGTTGTCATGTTAAATCTGCCCAAAGCAGCAAAGAACCACCAGCAGCACACACAGAACATCTTCACAACTGCTTCCTTTATAGCTCCATGCCTACTCTGCACTGCAAGAGCTGCTGCACCAGAGGAGTTGGTTAATGTTTGCACTTGCGCAGCTCCTGGAAGATGAAGGCACTCAGAGAAATTAATATTCACAGGAGAGCTGTCAGGGGAAAAGGAAGAGTTTTCCCTAAGGTGCACTGTTTCAGTACATTGTGTTTGACTGGCACTTGGGCTCCTTTCCTTCACAGAGAGAAACAGGAGAGGCATAATCTGTTTGTACTCTGATTTTCCCCATCCAATTAGAACATCTTTCAAAGCATTCCTGTTGTAGGTAGGCAGGATAATCTGATTGATTTCCAGAGATGCGGTCTCTGGTCTTATGCCACCTTCCAGCAGGAAAGGCTTCTAAGGAGAAAGTTGTCTTCCAGAGGAGGGGGAAGGACACAGCCACAGGTTTCTCTCATGCCTGATCTCACACGATTGAACCAGGCTGATGGTCAACTTCTAAATACAGCAAGATCCTCAGAGGAAGGCTGGCCAGAGAAGTCCATCTGTGCCTCCCACTTGCGTATCCCTGGCTTTGGCTGAGCTCCGAGTGCAGCCAACACTGAAAGGGAGAACAAAGCCTTGGATTTGCAAGGGGAGCTCAAGGCCCTCTCCATCCTCTGCAAAGCAAAGTGTACACATGATAAGCCAGGAGAGCCATTCCATGCTGCAGTCACATGCCATGTGGAAGCTGTAATCTCACAAGGACACAGATATGGCCATGCAAATACAGGTTATGCCTGTGCTAACAAGCCAGTCATGTCTCTGGAGCTCCTAAATGGCTTTAACCTGGCTGCTAATGCGGGTGAAAGCTTGTGCTGGAGAAGTTTCATTTCTCCTGGCTCTGAGCAGCCAGGAACATGCTACCCTTTGGCACCTTGACTGGGGAGGTGAGGACATAAGCTGGCTGCTCCTTGGTTTCAGTCTTTGCAGGTGAGGAGGAGAGGAGCTGCCTGTCACAGTGGGGACAGGTGACATGACTGCAGGTAGCAGGCACAACAAGAGGGCAGTTGGGAACAAGCATTGAGGAACCAGCTGCATTTTCAGCACCCCCTTCAACCAAACCACTTCTAATGGAGTCCTCACAATACCAGGCTGAGGCAGCACAGCTGCTCTCACAGCTATCACCTCTGCTTCCCTCTGCAGAGCTTATCTTGTGTAAAATTACACCTAACACTGTAAACTCCTAGTGTGGGTTAAACAATTGTAATCTACCTCAGACGGTCCAAGCAAAGCTCACTGCAAAGTTAGCAAGAAGTTGCCTTTGCAGCTGCTCAGCACCTGCCTGTGAAAGGCTCCTGCATCCAGAGCTGACAGTGAAATTCAGACAAGGGGGAGGAAGAAAGCAGACACAGGAGGGAAAATGCCACAGACATCTTAAGGGGAAGGCTTGTCTTAATGGATTTTTGTCATTATTGAATTCAGCCATGGGTAAAAGCAAACTCCCCTAAGACAGCCTGAGTAGAAGAACCTGCCTCTGTTTCAAGACCCACCCATAGGTGTCTTCCCAAGGTGATTCCTGCTCTGGGCATTTGGCTTAGGAGGAGCTCAGCACCACTGGCTGCACAAGGAATTCCTGCCCAAGAGCTTCCCAACTTCTGCCAAGAGCAGCAGAGGCCCTGGGCACAGCCAGGCCCAAGAGCCCTGAGAGAGACGGGCCTTTGTGCAGCTCTGGGGGTGACTGTGGGTGCCAGAAGCGACCTGGCACAGGAGCACAGCTGAGTCACAGCTGCAGCAATTGCACCAATTGTCCCAGGGACACAACAATTGCACTTGTCTGACTGGCCAGGCCATGAGGGCAGCACAGTGCAGTTCTCTTTGTGAAAGCATTTCACCCAGAAGTAAATTTCCAAAACAAAATCCTTTTAACTCCAAGGCTTTCCAGGCTTCTCCCTGGCAAGGGCAGTTTACTGAGAGGTGTCATGCAGGAGAGAGAAATCTCACTGCTGTTGGCTTTCAGCATCACCTGTGAAGGAGATAACCCTGAATTCCCATTACACTGGGATGGGAATTGAGGTCTCAGCTCCAGCCAGCTCCCCAAAAACACCCAAGGTGCAGCCCAACGTCCCTGTTCCCCTTCAGAATAAACTGTGCAAAGGGTCTGTCAGTGGTTACACTCCCAAGCCAGCCCAGGGGAGCAGAATGAGGAGGAGGATGAAGTTGTACTCACGTGCACCATCTACATCTTGCCTTCTGCTCTTTGGGGGGTGTTTGTCTCCCTCTTTGCAGGATGGACACAAAGCAACTGCACCAGTTGTAAAAGCACATCAAGAACAAACAAATGAGTAAGTGCCTGGTGAGAAAGTGGGAAACTTAATCCCCAAAAGGCGTTCCTGCTGCACTGATTTAAGGGAATGACCATACCCTGCAGCATCCATGGCTTGATCCATGTCAAATGAGAAGCCTGTTACTGAGAGATCTGTTTATCAGCAGTACTTTCCCTGCTGCTCTGGGTGGCTGAGTGCTGTTTACAGTCTTTGGAGCTGTTTGCTCATCCCATGCTTCCACTGATGCTTTACAGATCCAGTCTGATCCATAACTTTGTCTGATTCAATAGGAATTAAACTTTGGAACAAGTCACTAGTTCAGGTACAGCCTGGGTTTGCCAGCAGTGATCACTGTGCCTGAGCATCACCTGTACAAGGGAAGGAAAGTACATCAAGTTCCCTGAGAATACAGACTCCAAAGGGTTACCTCAGAGCCAACCATAAACATATCTCCTGAGCAAAGGCTGGGTGCACCAGGAAGTTCAAAGGTCCACAAGAAACATGGACTTTAGGGAATTTATTAAAAAATAATTAGAATCAGATCCACCCAAAAAACCCAAAAAACCAAAAGGTGCCAACTAAGAAATTGTTTTGAGGAAATCAGAAATCAGGGAAACTTTATTGGGTTACTGGGACATTTGCCTGTTTCACATTTAGAAGGGAGCAGTGGTTGATAGCTGGCAGTGATAAGGCCACAGGTAAGTGTGAGGCCACAGGTAAACAGCTCTCTCCTCCAATTAGACAGTAAAGGGGAAGCCAGCCAGCTTTTGCTCTTAGTTCATGGGGAAACAAAACCATTTATTTCTTTTTAAGGCTCCAAGAAAATATTCCACCCAGGAGGGAATCAATCCTACTGTAAAGCTGAATTCCTGCTGGTAGCAGAGACACCCAAGATTAAAGGAGAGGCATTAAAAAAGGAAGTGGCACCCCAGGGAGGCAGGTGGTGACAGGTACTCCTGCTCCCTGAAACTTGGGAGAGCTGCAGGAAGGAAATTCAGCTCCATTTCCAGCACAGCCCTTCCTGCAGGCCTAGGACTCAACCTCAGCTAAGGACAAACCCCAGTGCCCCCTCAAACAAGTATCAAAAAGCAAACAAATCCCCCAAACACCCTCCCATCCTTTTGCTCCCCTAAAAAACCACCAGTGGTCCACAGAGCTCCACTTTTTCCCCTATAAGGAGGGAAAAAAAGCCAAGCCAGGTGCTGGGTGCAGGAGCAGCCCCGCCAGGAGCTGTGGGGCGCCGGGGATGCCGAGAGCATCCAGCCAGGCTGTGCTGGGGCCGGGAGAGGCCAGCGGGAGAAGTGACAAACCCGCCGTTATGTAACGGGTGACAAATGCCTTTTGTTATGCAAGACAAGTGGGAGAAAAATCAGCATTTTGCGATTCCCTGCTCGAGCACAAACAGGCTGCGGCTCCGGGGGGCACCAGCACGCTCCGAGCAGCAGAAATAGATGCCTTGGAAACGCCTCCTGATTCGGATGAGTCAACAGAAAAAGACAGAATCAATATTTAACTTTAAGGGATTGAGGCTGTCAGCACGGTAATTTGATAATTTTGGGGATTTTGTTAAGGAGAGAGGCCAGTGGGCAGCCATCCACCAGCCTCGCTCATCAGTCATCTAAAATGAGGGATCTACATCCCCTTTGCTCAGCATTTGAGGTTCTAGGCCTTTTTAAATTAAAAATTTTAATTTGTATTAATAGAATTTCATCATAGAACTAATAAACGAAAAAGCCACACACATCTGAATTTAAGCACTGGTCCCAACTCTGTTTTTACACCCGGTGAAAATCCCAGATCCAATTCTCTGCTTCGAGCTACGACAGAGAATCCTCTGCCCTCTCCTGGCTCCTGTACGTGGCTGAAAGCTGCAGAAATCAGCCTCACATCTCACCCTGAGAAAGAAATGAGGCTCCGGGGCTCTCTGAGACCGTGAACGTGTGTGGTCGAAAAAACAGAAAATCCAAGCAGCGTGACCTCTGGCATGAAGAAGGTTCTTTTTCCCTAGGGATTGCCCAAGGGATGCGCAGCTCCCCGTCCCACCCTGCTCAGCGCAGGGACCCAGCGCCGCACGGCGACAGTGACATCCAGTGGCAGCGCTCGCCCATCCGCATCCCCCGCCTGCCCGGAAAGTGCCGGTCCCGGGGCCGGGAAAGGGCTGCGGTCCCCGCGGGGCCGGAGGCGCTCGGGCAGAGCTGGGTGCACCCGGGGAGCAGGGACAGCACCGGGACACGGCTGGCACTGGCACTGCCAAGCACGGGATGCAGCCCCGGCTGCCTCTGCAGGGACAAACAGCGCAGTGAGGATGGACCGGCCGCCCCTCAGCTCATTGCTGCTGCCAGCCCACAGGGCCGGGGTTAAGCAAGAGTTATTGCCCGAGCATGAGTCAACCTGTGGTACTCGTTGACATCAGCGCCATTAAAAGGGGGTTTATGTTCCTTTTGTTTCGTTTAAGCAACTCAGCTGTCCTTCAGAAAATCCCGAGTCAGTAGCAGAAATCACAAGAAAGACTCTGAAGCAGCTTTAAATCCGTTGTACCTTCAGGAGCAGCCGGGTCAGAGACTGTCACCTGCCACCCCTGCACGGTCACCGCCCAGCAGTGACAGGTGAGGCACTCCCGCCGAGCAGGGTGAACACTCCTGCTCACACAGAGCCTCTGCACCTGGAACTTTTACAGAAGGCTGAGCGGGTGAAGATGTGATCAGTGCTGGAGGAGCCGGGCAGGTTGAGCTGCTCTCCCAGACACATAGAGCAGCTGGAGAAGCTCCTCCAGCCGGGGAGGGAGTGAGGAATGAGCCATCGCTTTGTTGGCAGCTCTTGGTAATTAGGGTGTCCCTACCTTGCAATCTGGATGCTCCAACATAGCTGTGGTTTGCCCCGGGCCCACCCCAGCCCAGCCACACGTTTGTCTTCCCGAGCAAAAATGCAGCCCGACCTGTAGCAGGGTGTTTGTACCTCCCTGCACTGGCTCCTCCGGCACCCGCACACCCTAAAGGGGGAATGAGACAGGGACGGGAGAGGCAACTGCTGACAGCGCCACAAACAGGTGCCACAGGCTGCCCAGGAAGGAGGATTTGTCCTAAACCTATTTTCAAGCTGCTAAAACACATCCACATGTCCCGGGGGAGTTCTCAGGTACCCAGAACCAGCTTGTTTTTCTCCCCAGTTTCTCTCTTTACCTCTGAAATGTCCAATCTGCTCTGTAACAGCTTGGAGGGAGAGCTTCACATCTAAATAGGTAAACTAAAAGTCAAAACGCAAGAGCTGCCAGACAACGTGATCCGGGAGGCTGAGTAGGAGTCCCTCCGTGCCCTGCCTGCTGCGCGGCTCCAGGCGATCCTCCCCCGCCTGGCTGCTTCCCGCAGGGCTGGGGAAACACAGCCGGCTGGGGAAAAAAAGCCGGCCAATTCCTGCGGAGAGAAAGGCACCAGAGACACACAGCGTGCGAAACGCCCCAAATCAGTGCAGCTGGAATGCAAGGAACATCCCAAGGGGCTGGGATTGCTCCCTGCCCAGAGCCTGCGGTGGCCAGCAGAGCAGCCCGCGGCTCCGGCTGCTCCCGGGACTCCCAGTGAAGAGGTACCTGTGGGATGCAGCCATGTCCAGGAGCCACCCATCAACCCCCCAGGGCACAGGCTGGGCTCACCAGCATCAATTCTTCTGTCTTCCAGTTACTTTAAGGGGTTTCTAAGGCTCCCAGACAACATCAGGGGTCAGTGGAAATTGGTCAGTGCAGCATCCTCACCTGAGCAAAAGCAGGGAGTCCAGACTCTCTCCATGGTTCCCCAAAACCACACAGCATCCTGCAGTACTTGCAGCGTCATAGCAACGAGCCCCAGCCCAGCCAAATGAAAATTCTGTTATTTTAAGCCGTGAGATCTTATTTATGATGATCCTGGAGATCCCTAAGAGTTGTGCATCAACAACAAGACTGGATTAAGGCTCTGGAAGTACCAGACCTACCTTCAGTACATCATTCCTCCTGTATAAATCCCAGTCATGGAAGAGCAGCTTTTGGAGGAAGCAGCAGCTGCTCCTTTCCTTGCTGGGGCAGAAACTCCTCTTCCAGGGAGTTGGCAGGGCTGGGTCACCACTGGCCTTGATGATCCCAAAGGTTTTTTCCAACCTGAATGGTTCTGGGATTCTGAATGACTCTGGCTGAGCTTCGGGGTTGGCCACATTTGATGTATGGTTCAACGCAGGCTTTAAGGAAACATCAGAAATACCAATAATTTGGCCCAGAAATCTTTCAGTCTGACCAGTAAAAAACCCCAAAGATCCTTCACTCCCATGTGCTGGAATGGGACAGCTGGGTGGGGGCTCAGTTACTGCCTTCAGCTCTGAACCCAAGCAAGAAAAAACACTCCTAGACCCCTTTGGGGAACCATGCTTAGAATCAGGACAAGAGATTTCCTATTAAAATGTGGATCCCATCCCAAAGTTGGGCTGGGCTGGCCCTGGACACAGCCCTGTCCTTGAGAGGCAGTGGGAGGATATTGTGTCTCACTCTCCCAGGGCAGTAGAGCAGACACTCGAGTGGTGCAGACTCATGAGGAGTTTTCCCTGGAAAACAGAGTAATTCCTCCAGCTAAAGGAAAACCCAGTGCAGGAGTGCCTGTGGCTGCTGTAGGAAAACACTGCCTGCCCTCAAAGTGTCACACTGCTTTAAGAGGGAACTGAGCAAGATTAAAGGCTGCTCAGGACTTGGATTATCCCACAATTTTTCCAGTAGGACTTGAGGTGACCTAGAAGTGACAGGAAAGCTCTCAAGGAAAACTGAGCTCTGCCAGAAATAACCTGTTTCCTGACCAGGTGACATGGGCAAAGAGGAAAGATTTCACCTTGGAGGGTTCCTGCTCCAAGCAGGATCAGAAAAATCTCTGGAATAAACGACAGGATGCAGTGTTACAGAGATTGCCTTTCCTGCTGCTGGAATTTAGAAGATGGCAGAGGCAGCTGAACTTGCTCTCTCCAAAATCAGCAGAACAGCCTCATTCACACCTCAGTCCCTTCACCTGGGCAGCAGATTCAGGGTTGCTGCTGTTAATTCTTCCTTCACACCAGCAAACAGAATTCTTTTGGAGTCTCCTGTTGTTGGCTTTTCTCAGCAGTCTGGATCCAGCACTCCCCAGTTGCCATTTCCCTGAGGAAAAGGGGAAGAACTGAGAAAGCTGCAGGGGCACACAGCCACACAGGAATATCCATTTCCATTCACAGGGCTCAGGCTGCAGGAGCAGAGCTGGCACTGCCACAGCCCCAGGGACTCCAGGGTCACCCTTGGGAGCCTGGGCCCCAGCCTGACCTGGGCCCTCTGAGCCAGGGGAGTGTTCCAGGGCATTTTGCCCTCAAGAACGGAAATCTCAGCCCTGTGAGATGAGGGGAGGCCTCTGCCTGAGCTCCATGCACAGCTGGGGAGCTGCAGGTCAGTCAAATGACTCAAACCTAACAGTTTAAAAATAAAACCCCCCGAAATGCTGATTTTTAACCCACTCTGTGCTCAGGCAGCCACACCAAATGCTTTGGTGCTGCCAGTGCAGACCTGCAGGAGAGAATGTGAATTCCTATGGCTGCTTTGGGGGGAAAAAAAGACCAAGAAGGAAGGATCCAGGAAGGATCCACATCTTGCAGGTACCACGGGCTCCCCCCTCCCATTGTCCACATTCCAGCACAAGCCCCATCCATAAGGAATGGCCCCCAAAGGCAGGGATTTCACCTTCTCCTGGCACAGGCAGGCTCTGTAGCTGTAACCAATTCACTGCAGATACTCCAGGCTGCGGGAACACTCTATTTATTAGGTCATTATTTCATTTGAGCAATACAGTTACAGAATATCACAATGCTGGTTACAAACATAGGATGGCTCTGTGGGCACAAAGGATGGAGGGGAGAAGTGGAGTAGGAAACACAGGAAGAGGGGGCTGCAAGGTCTAGTAATGAGCAAGATACTTTTATATAAATGAACGTGGCACTACAGGTGGAGATTCTGATTTAGAGGTGAGTTTGTGTAAGTAGTTCAATTTATACAGTTATACAGTTCAAGCAACTTTTTTTTTAAATGCTATTAAATTAAAATCCCCTGTAGTTCAATAAAGTATAAAAATAGTACTGAACCTGGTAATATTCAATAAAATGTAGAATTCATTCACATCATTAAGTAGTAAAGAAATTGTAAAGTTGTAGTTACCATGGCAACATTGCTTCCCAGAAAGGAATATACAGAAAAGTTACACATATGGTACCTGCGACAAGTATTTAGCGATCCAACACTGAACTTGTGCACCACAAACCAAGTTTCTAAATATCTCTATATATTTATATAGTATATATATCTTTTTCATCTTAAAATTTACTTTTGAGAAGAAAAAAAAAATGTGCACTTCAACAAACTCACTAAGGCCACTCATGCTATAGATACCAAGGATTGCAAGGAGTAGTGGAATACGAGACCCTAGAGCACACACTGAACACCACCCAGGGACACTTGTGTCACTGCCCAAAACGTTCCTGAGATTTAGGGACAAAAGCATTCCCAGTGCTGCCAATTCTTTGTAGGTATTGGAGTCTATTTCTAGATAAAAGGAAATTTTCCCCACTTCTCCCCGAAGCCCTCCCAGGGCCCAGTGGCACAAAGGCCCCAGGCCAGGAGTGTCCAACACACCCCACAATCAGAGGCAGCTTTGAACTGACACTGGCCAGGAGTTTTCTTTCAAGGGAACAAGGGCTTCCAGCTAAAACCAGGCTCTGCACAGGCAGCAGAAGGATGTGCTGAGAGGTTGGTACCAGCAGCACCTGCCCTGCCAGCCCCAGCCCACCCACATCACTGAGGGAGGCTTTGCCAACAGCTTCCCCCTGCTTGAGGCATGGTGAGTTTTCCTTCCTGTGCTCTCTCACACTTGGGACTGAAAAAGGGAACAAACTTCAATGTGCATTTTGTGCCACGGGCACCTCGAGTAAATCCTCCCCTCACTGATCCAAACAGCCTCACCCTGAACAGAAAATATTGAGGGTTTAACTTCATCAATAGTGAAAACAATTTACCTTAAGGTGACACCCATGCTCACCACTTGCACCCAGTGACTCTGGGGTGATTTCCTTTACTCACCTTCAAGGAAAAGATGCATTTCACAGGATTTCCACTCCCAGGTTTGCCCTTTCACTGCCAGCACCAAACAGCCCCTGTGTGGGCACGTTGTGCATCTAGAAATGCCAATCATTCATTCCTGGATCCATGTTCCACCGTGCCAGGCCCCTACTGACCCAGCTGTGCAAGAAAAACCTCCCTGGGCAGGAGGGGAAAGGAGCCACAGGGAGCTGGAAAACCCCACAGGGGGAGAACAGAGGGGACTGCAGCCCCTTTCAGCTCTGCCCGGGGCAGAGTGGGGTAGGACTGGAGTCATGCTGCAGATCCACCCCAGCAAGTCCTTTACCTGCCTCTGGCACCATCCCAGCAGCTTCCCACTCCTCAGAAGCACCAAACAAACTGTAAGAGCAGAGAGCAACAGAAACAGCAGCAGCGCAGCATCCCAGGCTGGCTCCAGGCATCAACACAGAACCTTCCAACAGCTCCATTTGGGAGACTCAGACCAAGCCCCCATGGAGACAGCTCTGTGCTGTCCCAGCCACCAATGCAGGTCCTGAGCAGCAGCAGCGCTGTCCCTGCAGCAGCAGCAGGAGCAGAGCTGTCCCTGCAGCAGCAGCAGCAGCGCTGTCCCTGCAGCAGCAGCAGAGCTGTCCCTGCCAACCCCCCATGCTCCAGCAGTGTCAGCAATCAGCCACAGCCCTGCTCCGGCAAGATGGAGCTGCAGGGACGCTGCAGGAGCAGCCCAGCCCCAGCCAGGATTCCCTGCAGGCACAGGAAGAACACACCAGAGCCCTCAAGGGTCACCACAAGAGCCCTTGGCCAAGTTCTCTACCTAAGGGATGCCCAGGCAGCTTCAGGACCTTCCTTCCTCCCAGCCCAGCTGCTGCGCAGAGCAGCTCCAGGAAAGGACAAAGAGGAGCGGCCACCAGAGCTGAGACTGAGGCCACCAACAAACAAAGTGCAGGGACACAGTGGGGTACAGACCTGCAGCCCTGCCCAGGCTGCCCTGCACATCATGAGCAGGGACACAGCCAGGGCTGGGACAAGAGCAGTGGCTCATGCAGGCCCAATCACGCCCCTCATCCCAAACACCACCTCGAGACCTTTGGCACTCCTTAGCCAAAAGCTGGACCCAAGACTGGGAGCATGGAGTGGAGAAATGATCTCCAGCCTATGTCAGTGTAAACCCACGTGCCCAGCTGGGAGCTTTAACATCTCTGCAGTACAGAATCACTCAGGTTCCTTAGGACAGCTCTAAGCCACTTTCCTGTCCATGTTCTGACACTGTTATGTCCTTTGTTTAACTTTAAATAATTTTTAATAGGACTTAAGAACTCATAAGAACTTTGTAACTCGTCAGCACTACAGGCATTCAGGGAGAAGGTTTTGCCTTGTATAGGTAAATTTGTCTCTAGCTCCTACAGTCATAAACAAAAACTGCTATAAATAAATCACATTTTAAATCCACACATAGCTAAGTTGGATTTTCACTGAGCAGCTGTTGCAGACACAGTGCAGTAAAGTCCTAATACCACAGGGGGTTTTATGCAAATACTTCTTTTCACCTCAGTGAAGATATTCTAAGCATGCAATCATTAATCTGCATTCACTAATTATGTCATTGCATTTTAAAGTTGATATTACTCAGCCTTTCCCCCCAAACAAAACACTTGAAGGCACCAGAATATGAACTATTGGCCTGTAAAATTTCACTTCTTAGAAAAGCCATTAAGCTCCAAGTCATGTTGAAAACCTCTATTTCTTCCCTGAAGATCATCCAGCACCTTTCCCTGCCACAAACCAATGAAAAACCAGAGCCCAAGCAGAACACCCAGTGCCAGGCCTGCGGGAAGAGCCGGCCGAGCCCCGGCTGTGACTGGCCAAGGTACAAACCCTGAAAAGAGAGGGAGAGAAACCCCCAAACTGACAGAACCCACAGAATCCCAGATCCAGGGCACTGCTGGTGCCACTGGCACAGCTGAGGTAAGAGCAGCGAGTCGGTTCTAGTTTGTGTTACACAGACTTTCAAATATTACCCAACATTAGGAAATAAACCCCAGAACAACACCCAAAAACCCACACAAGCACACAGCCCCCAACAGAAGAAGAATTAAGACAAGCTAGTGAGAGAGGCATTCTCAGAGGGTCTGTACAGATGAGCTCTGCTTCATAAATTAACGTAAGGAATCGGTTTCTGGTTGTACTCTTGTTTAATGTAGAAATGAAGATCACAAAAAAAAAAAAGACCTGTTGTGCTTTTTGGCATTTTCCACCGACCCCTGTGAACTGTACAATAAGTTGTGTTCTCCAGAAACAGAAAATGGAACTGGATTGGAATACAAAACTCTTCACTGGTATAAACAAGGTATGGCCTCCGTTAGCAGAGGAAGAGCCCATGGGAGAGGAAAGGAGGAGTGGCTGCAGCAGAGTGGAACGTGTGGAGCTGTGGCACTGCCAGGAATCTCTGCAGAAGCTCACTGGGTACACACAAACCATCAATTCACTTCCTAGCTCTGGATCTACCACATGGATATCATTTGCACTGATCAGACACCTACAATGAGAGAGTTCTACTGTCAAAGTGAATGCAAGGGCAGAAATATTAAATTAAAGCCACTGGTCCAAAACCGGTTTTTCTAGCAGGCTGGTCCACTGTGGTGTCCTGGTCCTGCTCAGGGCGAGCACTGGTGGTGGCACCAAGGACACTGTGGTTGCTGGTCTATGGGATCTGTGCTGGTCCAGTCCAGGGCATCCACAACAGCACAGGTGGCACTCAGCGAGCGGATGGTGCTCTCCAGAGTGGGTCTTTGCCACTTCTCTTGGTAAGGCAGCAGCCAAGGCCAGCACATCCTCCCTTTGCTGGCTATTTATCATGAACTTTGCTACAGTGGTACAGCACCAAGACCTTTCTCCTACAGCTCCTCAGAGTACAGCTTTTGTTCTCTCTGTGAATCAGCAGAAAGCTCTTGATGAAACCTTCCATCCGTAATAAGAATGCAACTCTTTTGAACTCAAACAGTTTTATTTAATGTTTTCTTGCAGACTTTCTGCAAAGTAGCTTCTTTTGAAAGAAGAAAGAAAGAAGGGGGATTTTTTTTTTGGGAATACCAAGTTAAAAATGTGAGCCGAACTAAACATGCCATACACATGCTGAGAGGAATTTAACACACATTCATCCGTATGGGCACTCTTCAGTAGACTGGACCAGTGTTTCAATGCAAATTCCAGCCCCCAGAGAACTACATGGTTTAGATTTCACAGTATGACTTTTCCCCCTGTAAACCTGGGGGAAAAAACCTTAACTGGTTAATTGACCAAGTTCTTAGCTGCTCTGTCCATCGAGGTTCTGAGACATCAGAAAAGACTGGACCACTTCTTCCGTGGACTGGGCGCTGGTGCTGACGTCCTCCAGCGCATCCGTGACCGAGAACTGCCGGTCCCGCAACCGGTTCCAATTGGCCAAAATGTTGTGGTACTCAAACACCTTCTCATAATTGCCAATGGAATTGTACAGTTTAATGAGACCTCTGTAATCGTATTCAAGTCCACTGTATCCTTCACCAAAAAGCTTCTTTCCTAGAGAAACCCAAGAGAAAAACCAAATTGAGAGGTACAAGATCCACGGGCTGCAACTGAGTTCTCAGGTTATTTTTACCAACAAAATTTAGCTATATTTTCCACTTATGTTCTAGCCACAGAATGTTGTCTAGAGACTAACAGCCAAGTTATTGTCTGAAAACTTTAGCTTAAGTTTCCTGAGGTCACTTACCAATTGCTATGGATCTCAGATAAAGCTTTTCAGCATTTTCATACTGGTTCATGTCATAGTTGTAGAGGGAGGCGAGATGGCCCACGGAGAGGGCAACTTCATAATCCTCCTGCCCTAGGAGCTGCTCCTTGATCTGGATGGCCTTGATGTGCATTTCCTCTGCTTCCTGTCAGGGCCAGATTCACACAGGTCAGTCAGACACCACTCACCACCTCAGAAAGAGGGGAAAGTCAGTTTAAAGAAACTTAACTACATAGCAGCTTAAACAATAGCATTTTGTAACTGTCATGGGTTACAGTACAAAATGCAATCAAAAGTGTGTTATTCTATCACCATCTGCTGGAACTGGAATGAAGGGAAGTGATGCAATCTTGTGTTGATAAACCAGCTGATAAGAAATCAGCAGGACAATTTCCTTATTTCTCCCACGACCCATCCTCCCTCTAGGGAGGGGTTTTCTGCTGATAGGCCATTGAGTGCACTGATAAGCTTACATCATCCCATTGGAAAATGCTCCATCCAAGGGGAGAAGCTGATGGGCCATTGAGTCCACTGATAAACTTACATCATCCCATTGGGAAATGCTCCATCCAAGGGGAGAAGCTGATGGGCCATTGAGTCCACTGATAAACTTACATCATCCCATTGGAAAATGCTCCATCCAAGGGGAGAAGCTGATGGGCCATTGAGTCCACTGATAAACTTACATCATCCCATTGGAAAATGCTCCATCCAGGGGGGAGGAGCCAAGCCCCTCTACCTGGATAAAAACCAGAGAATTGGGGCACCAAGGTACCTTTCTTCACTGCACTCTCAGAGGAAGACCAGGCTCATCTAGTACCACTGGACTACTGCCAACACCCTGACCAACAGGCTAGCAGGTTGTATCCTGACTTTGTCAGTGGCTTGCTTTCTTTTCTTCCTATTTCCTAATAAATTGTATTTCTGACTTGGAGTCTCTCACTGGTTTTGTTCTCAAACCAGTACAGTAACAGGCAAAAAGTAACAAAGCCCAGCATAAACCAAATTCCCCAAACTCCTTAGTTAAGTGGATCAGCAGATTGCAGCACCAAGCTCTGTCACCCTGGGAGGGTTTCATCCATCTCCATGGATTATTTCTGCACAAAGCTTTTGGGGTGAATGATAAGGCACAAGTTTTCCAAGCACAGAACTACCAACTGAAGTAAGGGATTGTGGACATTGAAACCCCTCATTTGTAGTGACAGATTCCAGCTGTCTTGTAGATTTTAGGTCAGGAGTAAATCTCACCTTGAACTTCCTCATGGACTGATACAGTCTGCCCAGGTTGCCGTAGTGTTTGGCTGTTTGCACATTGAACTCCCCAAAGGCTTTTTTAGCCAACTGGAGCGAGGAGAGGTGCAGGTCGTGAGCCTCCTGGAGCAGCCTCTGCTCTGTCTCCTTGTTGTGACAGTCTATGGCAATCTCCTCCAGGATAAGTGCTGGGGGCAGGAGACAGAACTGTTACAGAATTGTGTGTGCCCACCCCAGCTCAGAGCCAGGCACCTCAGACACAGCTCACCAGGCTTTGTTTCTGTCACAAACTGCTTTCACGCTGCTGTGTCAAGCTCCCAACACATTTTTATATTCTGTAATTTTGTCCCCCCACTCCAACCAATCTGGCTAAGTTTTAAAAGTTGGGGGGTTTTGTATTTTACATGTGTGCTGTAAACACCAAGCACTACAAACACCTCAACTGAAAAAGACAACTCAAGCTACACTGCCTGGGAGGGACCAGGATGAGCACATCCAAATGATTCAAACAATGAAGGGAATTACCTTTAACTCTCTTTGAAGAGGCCAGGAGGAGATGGTCTTCTGGGAGAATGTGAGTGATAATGCCAATAGCACGTTCAGCATGGAATCTGAGAGAGTTGAAATAAATTCATGGTACGTTTATGTACGTCAGCAGTTGACTGATAAAAAATTAGAAATATTAATGCAACGAACATTTTTCTTCATTTACAGCACTAACTCTGCTGCTGTGTGTTGTACTCACAGTGCATTGTCAAATTTCCCAGAGCTGTACTGGTGAACATATGAGGAATAAGCCAGGTCTTCATGAGCTGTAGCTACGTGGATGTTTTTACCTCCAAATACTGACTGCCGGATATCGAGCGCTGTCTGCAAGGGTTCCAAAAACCACAATTTCATCAGTTAACACAGAAAAAAAACCCCAAATTCATCTCTATGATGAATCTACTGGCTCTGAAATTCTCTACACATTTGAGACACTGATTATATAAAAGACACGAGTCAGAGGAAGACAAAAAAAGCAAAACCCCCATAGCTGGTGGTGTCGGGTTTTTTTAAACATCACGACTGCAGTAATTACAACTACTCTATTTCCATGAATTAACTACAACACCTGAGAGATCAAAGACATCAGGAGAAACAAGTCCTGCTGCCTACCTGATAGATGGCAACAGATTGGCAGATATTGTCTACGTTGAGCAAGTAAAATCCGTAGTCTAGTAGCGTGTCAGAGTATTTGGGGTGCTTGGCTCCAAAATGCTCCCTGCACAAACACACTCCTGTTACAAACTGAGGCAAGCTGGGCACCATTTGAGAAGGGATTTTTCTGGCATGGCCCTTACCTGGCAAGGTACACGGCGTGCTTTATGAGCTGCTCAGCCTTCTTGAACTCCCGTTTCACCACACAGGCCTGGCCAGGGGAAGGGAAGCACTTGAGCAGCTGTGCACTCACAGCTCAGCCCCTCCAGACACTGCCACACTTACTACTGTTGTTTTTCATTTCAAAATATCCTTGTGGTTATTAAAGGATTTTTTTGTTATTTAAGAAAAGGAGCATGGCATTAATAAACTTCTGATTTTATCCTGCCTGACTGAAGGGGTTGTGCTGTACCCAGTCCAGATCAAAGAGGGATCAGAGCTGTTCCAGGGAAGTTCACAGGATAACAACATTGTCACAATGGTCACTTGTGCAGCTCTAACTCAGTTCCAGAAAGACACAAATAGAAACAAACCCCCCACCCATTCTGAGAAACACAAACAACAACCTTCAGGGACCCTGAGGAGAATTCTGGAGGTAAGAACCTCTCCTCAGCCATCCTTGGCAGCAATTTAGTACCCAAAGCAACAGGGAGATTTTAGATTCACCTTTGATGCTTGTCGTAGCACATCCACCACAACTTTTACAGGGAGCCCAACTGTGATCTCCTTCATGGCTTCTATGCACCACTTATAGGCCTGTGGGACAGAGAGGCACCAACACAATGAAGCTGGAACTTCACAACATTGTAACATGAAGAAAAAAACTAATACCTGCATCTGAAAAGCTAGTCATTTACATTGCAAAATTTAAAATATACAGTTTGATTGCTTATGTGTAACAAATTGTCCAGTATGTCTTGAAAGACAGACTTCAAAACCACTTTTAAGGTTAATAATATTATGCAATCATTTTATATTGATCTAAGGTTTCTAATATTACAATGACTTTTACAGACAGAATAGATTATTTTATAATCTTTAAGCAATCCTCACAATTCTCACTGTGCAGGCCAACACCCTGTCAGTGAACTTAGGGGTTAAAGGAAAACCAGTTTACAGAGTAGTTACACTTTAGACAGTTTTACAAACCAGGTGCAAAGACTGTGTGCTGCTATTCATTTTCAATTATTAAATTAAGCTTTTATAATGTTTCATTTATGGGTGACCAACACATATGGGCAAGGTAACATGTATATCTACATGTTGGTCAAAGTGCTGTGAAGAGCTTACAGACCAACACATGGAAACAACAGCGGATAAATGAGTTTATTTGCTCTGGCAGTGCCACACAGGCGCCAAGGAGCCCAGAACCAGGGCTGGTGAGGCACAAGCAGGAGGTGCCAGTGCCAGGAGAGCTCCCAAGGCCTCACCTCATCGTAGTGGCTCTTGGCGAAGAGCAGGGCGCAGAGCTCGCCGTACAGCGCTGCCTTGTTGGCCTGCTGCCCGTGCTTGGCCAGCTTGTCCATGTAGGACTGTGCCAGCTTGAACGTCTCCTCTCCCAGGTGGTACTTGCAGTTCCCATTCCGGACGTGCAGCAACCTTGGGGGATGCAGAGAGAGCTGCTGAGGGAGCTGGAGAAACCTCTGCAAGCAGCAGCACCAGGGAGCTCAGCTCAGCACAGGCGTGGAGCTCTGCCCGCCCTGCCTGGGGTCAGTCACACACCACAGCTGGGCACAGGCAGGAATTTCTCCTGCTGGAGATGGCACAGCATTTCACCTATTGATACAGTTTTGCATTGAACCACTCTGGTGTGGTGCCTCTGTGTGTTGTTTTCCATGAAACCCACTCTTCCCAATACTGACGAGATTCCATTCCCAAAGCCCTGCCCTACACAGTCTGAAATCCCTTCCACCTGCTTCCCAAAGGGTGGAACCTCAAACAGCCATGCTAAGTACAACACAGCTCATTTTCCTGCATCCCCAGGCTTTTCTCCCAAGCCCTGAGCAGCTCCAAGTGGGCATTTCTGTGGGCTTTGGGGCTTGAGGGAGCTCTTCACATAAGATTTAGTGACATCCACTCCACATGAGATCCAGCTCCCTCAGGAGAGACCATTTCATTGACCACAACAACTCAAACACCCCTGCTCTTCCCTCTCCTCTCCTGCTGCCTTCCCATCTGAAAGATCAACACCCAAATACAGCCAGTAACACCCAGCACAGGTGAAACCTACTCCTGTTTCTCCAGAGAAGTAGCAGTTCCAGCTTGTGGCACTTATAAAGAAAAGGATTTGTGCACCAGTGCAGGCTGATGCTCACTGGCTTTAATGAGGAGCATTTGGAATGGGTGTGTTTTGATATTCCAAGCCCCAAGGGCAGAGCTGGATTCCCAGCCAGGGCAGCCACTCCTGCTCCATGGCAAACACCTGCCACTGAGCAGACAGGGAATTTTGGTGAGTTAACCTCCAGTGTCCCTACTGGAATTGTGTCTTTAGACAGTGAGTAACAGACTGAAAACACCAGGCAAGGCTTGGGAAATCAGGGCAACACAGCACAGAGAACTGCACAGAGGGAAGGGAAGCAGAACGTGAAGCTGCACTGGAAAGAGGCTCAATCTCTATGTGGGTTACTGTACAGGAACAGCAGTTTAGTGCTGATATGATACATTAGGATAAAACTTCCAATCAGTTGTTAATGGGGAAGGAGTGAACAGTGAAGTTTTTGCTCAGTTTCTTTTCTAAACCTGTTTCCACTTGCTCCAAGCAGAGATTTAGGCTACTGCAGCCACTCCCCCAGTAATGCAGCTCTGTTCATCCAAAAAACTCAGCCTGTCCAACACCGTCCCTCAGTTTCCCACCCAAACGCATCACCAAACTCAGAAACAAGAAAGGAAGTTCCCATTTTCCTAAGCAAGGCATGAAGGCAGAGCACATGACAGATGTGTGTTTGCTGCACAAAGAGAACATCAAAAGCAAAGCCTTCAAAACCCTGCAAAAGCTACACAAACTCCTGCTCTCCAGTGGGAAACAGCACCATGGCTCAACAGGCAGCAAAAAGCAACACCCACATTTTTCCTTAAACAAAGCCTCAGAACCAAACACGATGTACAAGTGCATTGTGTGCCTGGTCACAGAAACATTCCAGCAACAAGAGGCAGGAATTATAAAGAAATGAGAGAAGAATTAAGTAAACAGTTTTCCTATAGAGAAAAAACCATTTTGCCAACACCATTCAGATGGGAGTTGCTCTGCAACATCAAAACCATGGAGCCCAAATCCCATGTAATGGAATAAGCCAGTGGGGATAGCACTGCAATTTAGATAAGCTCCTGGGAAAGATCATATCCAGTGTCTGGATGCTCCAGTGATAGTGTCTAGAAACAAAGAAATCTCCCCCAAAACCAAGCTAAACCTAAGCCAATCCTCTAGGATAAGTAGAGTTTATGTGATCCAGTTGTAACAAAAAATCCTTTATTAATCCAAAGGAATCTTAGGAGATAAAGCCAAGAGGAAGAAAAAAGGCCTCAGGACGTTTATGCTAATGGCTCTGAATCTCCTTTGATGTCTGCAATAACAGCTTTTGGGGACTAACCTCCCCCAACAAACTCAGCCAGCACAGCAGCTTAGGAAGTCTAAAACCACCAGAAGAAAACAACCCAAGAATCAGCCAAACGTGTAACAATGAAGTGGGAGAACCACGTATTTGTGTTATGCATTTGTACCTTATTGTTTAACACAGAATAATGAGAGAAGGCAAACCAAAAGGAGCACCACACTCCCAGGAAAGCAGGGTAGAAGCTCAGAGAAATCTCACACCTTCCCAGCTTCTCCACAGAATTTACTACTGCCAGGACAAGGAAACACCAAATTGTGCTTAAATAACACAAAACTTCACACGTTTTTAAACTGTGTTCTATTAATAATGCAATGTATTAATTTTGCTCCCAGAGATTTGACTTGTTAGCTTTAGGGCAAGAGCTGCCTCTTTAAAATAGTGTCATACTTTCAAAAGCTGGACTTGAATTTTGTTTCTTTAAAACTCCCCTAAACTCCAGTGCAAGAGCCTGGAGATTATTCTCAAGCTGAAAGGCAGTGAACTGAGTAAAATGTCTGCACTCTGCCACACACAAGGTGTTCAGACTTTACAGACTGAGCCCTTCTCAAAGTGGTACAACTCCAAATCAATGCTAAGAGTTTGGGAGATGCCAGAACACTTCCCACTCCCCCTGCTGCCCAGAGGGGTGGTGTCCCAGCAGGCCAGCAGAGTTCCCTAGGGAACAATGGATGTCTCTACCCAAGAAAGCCAACACCCCAGGTCAGAAGGGCTCATTCTAACACAAGATGCTTTCTTCTAGCACAGAATGAAAATCTCCTTTCCACAATCATTGTCCAGCAGAGACAGTTCCCTTTTTTCCCCTCCCTTTCTCTCCCTTCTTTTCATTTCTATTTGGAGAAGGTGACAGTTATTTTTAAGCAACTTCTCCAGCTTGCCAAAGAGCCTGATACAACGAGAAAACTTTTTTCAGATTAATTAGAAGGCAAAGGACCAAGCAGTGACTGTGGCTCTATATCCATCACTCCCCAGTTCTAGGAAGCTGGATACGTGTGCCCAGGCTGCTGGCATCATTTCTGGAATGCCAGCCAGCAGAACCAGGCAGAGCAGCATTGCCAGGGCCCTGGGGCTGGCACAGGACAGCAGCAGCTCTTGGCAAAGCCTCTCCACTCTTCGTGCTTGCCCATCCATAAACAAGATGCAGGGCTTTTTTTGGAGCAGCTTTCCAAACAAGTTTTGCTCTAGATTCAGATAATTACAGCACATGCTTTGTTCTTTGTTACAGCAGCTAAAAAAAACCCCAAAAACCCTACTTCAACTCTGCCCAGCAGCCTCCATGTGCCCATGGGCACATCTGGAGTGTGCAAAACCAGGTTGGTCATGGTGAGAAAAACAGAACCTGGCCAGTTCCTGCCTGCAGCTCATCACACCTTGACACACAGGGGGAAGAGCAACAGAGGCCTCTGTCAGTGAAATGTGAACCTCTGCAGGCCCCGAGGACCAAGGCAGCTTCAAAACCCTTAACAGCAAATAAAACCCAAAAAAAAACCTTTTCCAAATGTTTTCAGCTGTGGCTGGAGGTGCCCACAAGAACTGGACATCCAGATCTTTACCCAGGCCCAGAGCTAAGCACTCAGCATGGAGTAAGAGAACTTGCTGGATCTGGAATCAGGAAGGTAAGTTTTGCCTCCATTTCTGCTCAACTATATTTATATTTGCATTTGGATTTGGCAAATTCTCTTTGTAGTAAATAGAACTTCAGCAAAGTCCAACACACAACATTCCTTCACGTGCAAAAATCCTTGGGAAAACAAGAACTTCCAGACCACTGTTATTATCCAGCAGTGTTACCACTGAGAGATTACACAGGACAGCAAAACACTGGGTTTTTTTAATCCATTGTACTGTGCTGCCAACTTAGAAGCTGAAAATCCAGGGATTAGTGTAAAACAAGCACGTCCTGATCTTCAGCTCTAGCCAGGAAAGTGTTTTGGTGCAACAGAACACTACAGGAGCATCTGGAGCTGGATGGCTCCAAGGTTTCCTGGGAATTCAAGGTGAGCTCACCTGACACAACACTCCACAGCACGGAACCAGTGAAGGATTTCATCGTGGAGGGTGCACAGCTGAAGGCAGGAAAGGAAAACCTTCTCAGCATCACTGTACCAGCCTGCATCTGACAGGAACCCCCCTGCAAAAACCAGCAACAAACAGCAATTTGAAGAGCAAAACACATTTTCAAGAGGAAAAGGGTTTGCTCAGGTCTTACAAGATGATCACTTATTTCATAGACCTGCTTGTACAGACAGAAATCCTGTCAAGGTCAAACCCTCCTGACCTGGAAAGGATGAAATGTAAGAGAGAAGTCTCCTACAGCTGAAGGAAATAATACTTTGGTTTGGGATGGTTTTTTGGTATTACAGAGTTTTCCTGCAGATTTCTGTCAAAAAACCCTACAACTTACCTACATTAAAATCATGCAAATTCCTCATCACATCTGCAAACCAATTTTAAACCTAAACTGTTTGAACTAAAAAGTCTATACATTCTCAGATATTAAAATCCAATATATTTATTCTAAGAGACCAAGTAACTTTCTAAAAATTCCATCCCATAATACAGAGTTCTTTAAAAGGCCCATCTTTAACAGGAAAAAAATTAATGTTGGATTAACTGAAGCTCGCAAGAGAAGAAAGCAAAGAGCCCATGAGCAGCAGTTACCTAAAACAAAGCCAATCTGGATTGCTTTTTCTTTCACAGCAGCATCTGACTCTGCAATGTAGGAGCACCGTCTGCTGAAGGAATAGGCCAGCACAGAAGCAACCTTGACTCCATGGTCCATCAGAGCCTGGAAACAGTGATGGAGCAGATGTCTGCAAAAAAGAGAAGCAGAATGTGGTCACACACAAAGGTCTGAAAGCAGTCAGTGGGCTCTCATGAATCTGAAGGAGAAAAATGAAGCCCAAGCCTCCCTCAAACCCAAGGCAGAAGAGCACAAGCCCAGCTGGGAGGCTGCAGCTGATGGATGCCAGGTGCTGGGTGATCCAGCACAAAGCCAGGGCACACAAAGTTCTCTACAGGGAAGCCAAACACAAGCTGCCCACACAGCATTAGAAGTGGGAGACAGCGGTTTCCAGCTCGAACTCATCAGGGAGGAGGCCCCAAATGCCCCCTCTCTCCCCCAGCACTCGCAGCCAAACGAGCAGGGATGGCCCCGTTAACATCACACACACACGCCACGGGCGGGACCCGCGCCTGAAGGCTCAAAGTTCATCCCGGTTACAAAGAATCTGAGCTAAAACAGTCAAGCTCTGTAACATCACAAACTGGAATATTTAATGACAGGAAAACTCTTCAAACTGGGGCAATCCTATCAGCTTCCCTCAGGATTTGCTAAATCAGCAGGAAATGGGTGCTGTGACTGCCACTCACAGGGACTCTGGGCACCGACCTCTCTGTGTTGAGCAACTGGGGGGGGTTGCATCATTTGTTTTTCTCGTTTGTGCCTTTTTTAAACATTTCTTCCTAGATGGAAAGATTAAGAGATGAAATGAGAATTACTGATCTACTAAGATACTCACCTTTTATCTAAAGCTCGTAGCACCTTTGCAAAAACTTCTAGTTCACAAAATTCACTACCCAGCTGGCACAAGCGGCCCTGTTGGTAAAGCTGAAAAAAACAGGAAAGTTAATCTCAAAATTTAAGATTGCTAGCAAGATGAATTTCCTAGAAAAACTCAAAGATAACTTATGATGAAATCTAGACTCTGAAGCATTGAAATTCAGCAGGCTAAAGAGTTCCTGTATCAGAAGGTTTCACCTCAGGAAATTTCAGTGTTAAAATCTGAGCTATGAGAGGTCCACAACACACACCAAGGATTTGTGGATATATTTCCAGGTGTTTGTACCCTCCTGCAACACAAAACTCCTCCACATGTAAGCTACAAACCCAAGAAACTACTGAAGTTCACAAAAAATACAACTGAGAGTTTTAATACCAACTGCTTTCAAAACATGTTTAAATGAGAGTCTAGGACACAGCAATAGAATATATCAGAGATAAATAAACCCACAAGCTCTGCAAGGGGTCACTCCTCACCAATACCAGCACTACAGACAGGCACCAGCCCTGTCCCCACTGACACCTGAGCTTCCACAGGTGATTCCCTCATCAGTAAATGGCAAAACTGGAATCTGTTCATGCATTTAACAAAAGCACGGCTTTGTTGCATGCCCGCAGTGATTTGTGCCTGCAGATATGCAAATTTATCACAGACAGCTGTCCATGCAGTGCATGGTTAAGTTCTGCCACATCAGACCATAAATGCTATGGATTTACACGGGTACAAAGGGACTGTGCAAAGAAATGTCAGAGAAATCCACTGTGAACCATTAATTCCCATTATTTTAAAGGCCCTGACCCACAGATGAGAGCCCAGGTGAGCACCTGACCTAAGGAAGGACCACCATCAGTGCTTAAATGAAGACATTAATATTCCTCCCTGTTTTAATAATGCCTTAAAATGCTTCCAGTCATAAGCATCTGGTGCCTGGTTCACCTTTTTCTCCACAAACACTGAATTAATATTCCAAACACAGCACATGAGAACATCTCCAGCCAGAAATTTAGTTCTAGTCAACTCTTATAAAAGCTCACAACACCGGCTCTAGAGCACAGCAAATTTGTTATTTTAACAACACAACCTACAAAAAAAACCTTCAAAAATAGTTTGACCTAATAATGTCAATTGCCAGAAATGAATGTTTTCCTTTTCGTTATCTATTTTGCTGGGGGAACATAAAAAATAAAAGGAAACCTTTTGAAAACCAGAGCAAGTTTGCATGCAAAGTTACTGCTCAGATAAAGCAGCGTGTCCCTGCACTTCAAAGGATCAGAGCTCCTGCTGGAGCTGGATTCTCTCTGGCACTGAAGGAACAGCCAGTCTGCTGTATTTAAAAGCTACAGTCATGGTTAAATGTTCTCATTCCTTCAGCACAGCTGTCTCACAGTGAATGTTCTATAAAACCTAAAATGTATTTTCTGCAGTAAAAAAAAAAAAGGCTGTTTAAATTGCCTGGTATTCCATGCCCAAAGTGAAGGTGGGCATCCCACCAATAACTGAGGAGATCATTTCTGCAGGAAGCTCAGACACATCCCCAAAACATAGCAGGATTTAAGGCAACCAGAAATACTATCACGTTTCACAGTTCTCAAGTACAGTACCACTCCCTCCTATCACCTTGCAGGACTAATCCAAAATCCCAGAGATTCCTGGTCTATCAAAAATTAACCACAGTAAGACTTTTAAAAAATTATGTATTTATGAGGTTACATAAACAGTTCTTGTATGGAGAGAATCCCTCCTACATGAGATTCTGAAACTGCCAAGGAGTAAATGGCCTGGTGGGGTGGGAAGGAGGGGGAAGGTCCCACAGGACCCTCAGTTTTGGAACATCAGTAATTTCGGGCACATGTCAAGTTTGGCTCAGGCCCCAAAGTCTAAGACGCAATTTTTCACTGCTCTAACATGAAATACAACATCTTTGGGACTTTTACTATCCCTGTAACCCCTTCCCTCGACATCCTGGCAAACATTTTGAGGAATTAACTCAGCTGGAAGCCTCTTGGAATTGTTGTGGCTGTTACAGCAATATTTTCAAACAAAATTTGACATGGAAATAGTGAGTATACGTCAAACTGTGAAGTAATTCCAGGAGATCCAGTAAAACTCATTGAGAAGGAGTTGGGAGGACTGAAGAAATTATTCTCTTGTTAAAGCTCCAGAGAGACAGAATTCCTGACCACAGCCTTGCTACATAAAATGAAAACAAAACAGTGGCTCAAGAAAAACATGTTCTGACATGAACACAGAGCTTTGGACTCCTAAAGAACTATTCTTTTCTGAAGAGAGAAATGTCCTTTAGACACCAGCTTAACCTATTTGGAACCTACCAGGGATTTACTGTCCTTTAACTATGGAAAAATGACTCAAAGCCTGCAAGATGACTCCCAATTCCACCAGCTCACACGAGTTCTGGCACTGGAGACAGGTATAAATTTAATATTCAGGTGGATTATTATACACATGCCCAATCCAGCTGTTGTGCACAGCTGTGAGAAACCCACCACAACCCTTCTCAGGATCTGAGGCTGAATTTTGAATTGCATGTCCAGGCAGGTGTGCTACAAAAGCTGCACATTGTGCTGTCCCAAATAAAACACAGTAATGACATTACCTTTACTATTGTTTCATAATTCTATTAAAGTTCCTTCTCTCCCTGGGTAATTACATTAAAAAAATCCAAACTTTCTCTAAACATAATAAAAAATATTTTTAAAGTAATTTTTTTAAAGCAGAGAGGGTTAATTCCAGCCAGTTGTACCAGGATCCTCTAGAACTGAAGAAGATGCAATTTGAAAAATATGCTCTTGTTGCTCCAGTTTGGAAGAGGATTGAAAAACATTGATATTTCAGGAAGAATTCCAGAGGAAATCCAAGAAGCTCCCCAGCATATTTTGTAATGCCTAATAATGTAATATGGAGTATCAGGCCAGCCTGGGGAAGGACAGTGCACTTAACAGCAGAATTTGGGAAAAAAAGCTGGGCTGAAACCACTATCTTCCTTTCCCACTCAACAAGGAAAGAAAAAGTTTTCCTGAGTAAACAGTTCACTGAATCAATCTGCTGACAAATGATTCATTACTGAAAATAGGTGATGAAGTTCAAAACGTAGATTCAAAATGCACATTCCATGCTTCTAAGCCAATTTCAAAGTCACCTACAAACCCTCTGGACAAGTGCTGCTCCTACTGAATATTGTTCAAGACATAAAAAAGGAAAATTCCAGCCCTCCTTGGAAAACACAATGCCAGCTACCAGGCTGATCTGTACAAACCTCAATCAAATAAATAAGCAAGAAAAAACCCAATGTTACTGAACTAGGGTGAATTCAGAGACAACTTCTAGGGCCCAGTGCTTGCATATCCCAAATGTTCCCACCTGCTCTGCTCTCTGGGCCAGAGCAGCAGACTTTGTGCTCCACAGTCCAGCACAAGGGATACAAAGTCTGAGCCTCACAGTCACAAAATGTGAGAGTCTCCTCAGGAACTGGGAAAACCCAGCCTGCTTGGAGCTCAATCAGCCCAAAGGAAATGAAGTGGAAATAGGAATTATTGTTCAGCAGGAGCTCAACATCTCTGTTCGTGATGTGACCTCATTATATCAATTATGATGAGTTCTGGTGTCTCAGGCTCAACATGGATACTGAAAAGGTAGGGAAGTTGGAAGATAATCAGGATGAGGAAACATAACCCATAGTTAGAGGTTGAAAGGAAAAAGTAGTCTGAGTAGCACAAGTTAGAAGATAAGAAGTTTCAAACCAGTAAAGACATAACAAAGAAAGACAGTTCAGTTCACATCTAAATTTAGACTGTAGAAATAAGGCATGTGTTAATAATAATAACTGGCAAAAAAACCTCATAAGGTAATGATTCTCCTTCACTGTGAGGCCTTAATTTGAGGAGGTGCTAGAAGATCTGAGTGGAGCCCAGCAGCACTGAGTGCACACTCTGCTCCTGCCAGGCGACAGAGAGGTGGTACCTGTGTGTGAAATCATCACTGCTTCCCCCACACCTTTCATTTCTAACCCCAAAACCACAGCAGAACAAGGGGAGTTCAGTCTCTGTGAGCTCACCTGGGGGTCACAGCAGAAGCCCCTCAGAAAGCTCTGGGATGCTCTGCCTGCCTCACTCTGTGTTGGTGACCTTGGTTGTACTTCCCTGGGCAGGGAAGCTCAGAACTGAAGCAGCAGCACAGCCACACCTCATTTTCAGAGGGAGTTCATCCTTCTCACTCTCATCAACTCCCCTGGAGACCAAAGCCTTGGGACAAGCTTGTTTTATTCTAATGGACAGAAATGATGCTTATAATGACTCTCCATCAGTAAACTCAACCTCTGCTGCAATGCAGAGAATGAACGTTCTGCTGCTTGCTGTCAACAGTCAGCAAATTCCTGTTTGTTCATTTTCTTTGGTTCAAAGAATACCTAAACGTGACAGAAATCAAGTTAATGTCAGCTCCAGCTGCTCCTGTGGTTAATGATCTCACCAGAAAACATTCCAAGAACAAATTATTTTCAGGAAAAATCAATTGGAAGAAAAGAGAAACACACAAGAAAAGACACTCCAAAAGGAAAATGAACATGGCATGAAACTCCTTGTTAATCAACACAAGTCCAAGATGAGGCTGGCACTGCATAACTGCAACAAATACTGGGACAGGGAACACTAAAGCAGCAAACACCTTGAGAACCAAAGGCATGAGATAATTATGCAAAATAGAGTATAAGGCAGAGGCACAAGGGGAAAGAACTGAAGTCTGCCCAAGACACTAGAGAGTTCAAAATCTGACTTCTGCCAACTTGATTCTTTACAGAACAACCCCGTCAAAACATTATCCTCACCCAATAAACTACAGAATACAACAGGTTGATTTTCCTCAGATTGTTTTTTTTGGGGGGGATTAGTTGGGTTGTTTTGTTTCAAGTTTGTTTGTTGGGCTGGTTTTTTTTTTGACCTTCCATTTATTCCAGCTGTCACTACTTGTTAATATACAGTTTTGGCATTTTGCTCATATGCTGAATCTCAGTTATATGAGATCCAGCACATTTCTTTCTTTGGCTTCTAAAACCTACACACCCTCTCTCTCATCCTTCCCCCCCAAAAATAAATCCAAGCAAGAGAACCTAACTAGTTTAACTAGGAAAAAACCCAACCAGGATATACACAAACCTGGCAAACACCCAAAGGAAACAAAGGATGATATGTGTGCACATTTTTATTTTTCTCCCCCCAGAGGCAGGTGTTATTGTAACAATACTAGTTATTAAGCTTCTCAAAATACAGCTGTGATTAACAAGCCATTTAAATATTTTGCAGCTTAAATGAAGGCTTGGAAATTTCCAGGATATCCTCACAAGCATCCTGCTCTGCCTCTTGTTTTTCTAATGGTTGCAAGGAAAAGTCAAACACTGCCTGGAAAAAGAGATATGCAGTGATACCCTGCTGAAGCAGAGCAGGTTTGTTGTTTTACCACAATCATGATTATTTGATAGTGCCTTGTTTTGAGCTTTAGTCACTATTTGAGAATGCTCCAGAAAGATAAATATGCTCAGTATGAGGAACCTGCCTGTTCCTGTCACCTTGCAGCATAACCCAACTCCCTATCAAAGCCACAAGAACATCCTGCAGCTACCCCAGATCCATTCCCTGCTCAGGCTTATGAGGCATGTCCCAGAAGTTAACAGTTCTGGAAGATGTAGAACAAATTGGGTTTGTTAAGGAGTAGGAAATAAAAGCAATAAGTTATGACAATAGAGCCAAATACTGGATTAGAGGGTGCCCTGGGGAACAACACCAGGACACTTGCTGGCATTTTTCTTCTCTTTTAAATAACAGCACATTGACTGTCTGTGCTGCTGTACCTCACCTCCAGCTTCTGAATCAACCACAATGGTAAACCTGGACAAGCCTGGCAAACACTGAGTGTTCATACCAATAAATATGATAAAAATATTTTTATGTGGCCACAGACAATTAACACCCATAGATCAAAATAAAATGTGACTGGTATCACCTTCATTTTTTTGCAAAAATCAGTGGTAGTTTCTCAAGTACCACAAATCATGACTAATGCCTAGATAAAAATTATTACTAACAAGTTGTATGTGAAAGACTGGAAAAATGTTTTATTCTTTTAAATCATCACAGAATGAAAGTAATACAGGATGCTAACAAATAATTGACACCCTCCAACACAACAGCATGCAGTCACACAAATATTTAGACACCTTCTAGTCTCTCTTACTCCAAAGACTGTCAATGCCTTTGGATATTCTGCTTCAAGGAACTCAGTAGCCAGGACACATGGAGTATGGCTCATCATGATGAACTGGGATTCAATACCCACCTGATATTCAAAATAACTACCCAGAAGCAAAACAAGCACCACACACACAGTGGAAGGGACACTGTCCCCAGCCTAACCTCATCCATCTACCCCTGAGTGATACTTCTGATGCTGCTGACATTCAAACAGAGGCTCAAGAAGCAGTTACCAGGCGTTCTGTAGGTGCACAGACAATCACAGGATGGGTTGGGAGGGAAGGGACCTTGAAGTAGTTGCAACCCCTGCCCAGGGCAGGGATGCCTTTCTCTAGAGCAGGTCACCCCAGGCCCCATCCAAGCTGCTTGTCCTACACAGAAAAGATGACACTGAGGACATGGAAGCCCAGCCTACTCCTACAGCCAGGAACACTTGCTGCAGGCACTGCCCAGTTTGGTTTATTCTGTATGAGGACATCCTGTGGATGAGGGCTGCTAAGAGGAATATTGGTGCACCTTATGCAGTTCAAAAACTCCTGTTGTGAAACAGAGAAATTACAGGAAAAGTGAGGGGGAATGGCCTCAAACTGACAGAGAACAGGCTGACACTAGATCTAAGGTGGGTGAGGCCTTTGCACAGATTTCCCAGAGAAGCTGTGGCTGCCCCTGAGTCCAAGGCCAGGCTGGACAGGCTTGGAGCAACCTGGGACATTGGAAGGTGCCTCTGCCCACGGCAGGGGTGGAACGAGATGTCTTTAAGGTCCTTTCCAACCCAAACCAGTTTGATTCCATTCAACCACTGTACTTGTGTTGCCCACACAACACAAACACAGTTTGGGGACAGGCACTCATCACCTGTATTATCATCTGCCCAGCAAGATGACAAACCCATGTACACAGGCAGAAGAAACACAGTAGAGAGTCTCCTCAGAAATCAGATGTGCTGCTGGATCTTCTTCAGCATGGAACAACTCCATGTGAACCCGATTCAAAGCAACCACTCAAGAGTGCTAATAAAAGCATAAAAAGTCAGTGATCTATTAAGCTCACCTACAGATGAGTTTTTAAACACATAGGAATAACACATCCTTGGATATTTCTATCACCAGAAGGAAGTTTTGCTACATGTTTTTAATAGTCAAAGAGCACTATCCTCTCACCTGAATGAACACAAGAACAGGCAATGCCAAGGAGGTCTGTCAATGGCCATACTTATTAAGAGCTGAAAGTAACCCCCAAAATATTCTTCCACATTGTGATTTTCATATCTTTAGTCTTTAGCTGATGTGTCAATCACATCATTATCTGTGAGCATGCTCATATGTCATAAAAATGAGTTTCCATCCTTCTCAGCACCTAAGACAGGCATGAAATAATCAGGACACAGAAAATGTACATGACTGTTTCAATGCTGGAGAAGTAATCTCCCTGTCTCAAATAAATACTAGCACTCTCCATGTATATGATGGGTCATCACTCCTGGTTCATAAAGATTAGTCTGAAGAATTACTTCATTTAAAAAAATCCTAAATTTGTAGAAATTTGCTGGCAGAGGAAAGGAGGGTTGCTCCTCATCTCAGGTTTAGGGGGTTTTTATAGACATTGTTTCTCCCTGATGAATGCTCATTTCCAGCTGTTCCTGCATATGAATGAAATGCCTGTTTATTGGACAATAAGAAATTAATGGACCATCTCAGTGCACCTTTTACACCAAATCTGTGTATTCCAGGGGCAGCTGAATGAGGAACAGCCCTTTCACCAAGGAATAATTCATGCTAATAAACTACAGCATTAAACAACTGTCAGTTCTCTCCATCTGGTTCCTACGAGATCATTTATACCAGACCACAGCAAACTGTTCCCTCAACCACTGACATCACTATATCCAATACAGGATTACAAAAAAATGGGAAAAAGAAAAAGCATATTCCAGCACAGCCAGCTTAGCCTCATCTTGCCCGCACCGTTCCCCAATGGCAAGAGGAATCTTTCCCCCGCGAACCCCAAGGCCAGGCCCCACGTCCGCGTCCCTCCCGAGGGCTCCCAGCCCCTCACCGCGGCCTCGGGGCGGCTCCCGGGGGCAGCCACAAGGCCCCGGCACTACCCGAGCCCAGAGCCGCCGCTCCTCCGGCCCCACAGGCCCTGAGCCCCCGGCCCGTCCTTGGGCCGTGCCCCGCACCGGTGAGACCCCTCAGCCCCGCGCCCCCGGGCCGCCCCCCGGGGCCGCTTCTCCTTCCACGTCCCGCAGGCCCGGCCGGGCCGGGCCCCGCTGGGCCACCACCATACCTTGTAGTATACGTCGAACTGGATGTTCTCGGGCAGCGAGCGGATGTCGCGGCGCCGCGCCCGCCCGTAGCTGTCCACGACGGCCGAGATGGCCGTGTTGTAGAGCGTCTCGGGCACCCACTCCAGCTCCACCGCCGCCATCTTGGCTGTGCGGAGCCGCCTTCCCCTCCCTCCCCTCCCTCCCTCCCTCCCTCCGCCCCCCGCCCGCTCCGCCTCGCGGGGCTCCCGCCGCCTGCCCGCTCCGCCTCACGGAGCTGCCACAGCCCCGGCTGCCTGACGTCCCTGCCTGCTCCTCCTCACGGGGCTCCCGTCGCCTGTCTGCTCCACCTCACGGGGATCTCACAACCCCGACCGCCTCACGCCCCTGACCGCTCCCCCTCATGGGGCTCCCGCCGTCCTGGCCGCTCCGCCTCACAGAGCTCCCATAGCCACGGCCGCCTCACACCCACGCCCGCTCCGCCTCATGGGGCTCCCACAACCCCGGCCGCCTCACGGAGGGGGCTCCCACAACCCCGGCCGCCTCACGCCCCTGGCCGCTGCGCCTCACGGGGGGGATCCCATAACCCCGGCCGCCTCACACCCCGCGGCTCTCTGAGCCCTGCCCGGGCAGGCGGCAGTAGCAGCAAGACATTGTGAGAAAGGCAGGAAAGAACCGATTTATAGGAAAACAGGGCGGTGTTGTGGGGTGGGGTTTTATGGAGGGTCGGGAGCATCTCCTTGATGAGGAGAAACTGCAGCAGCTGGGCCCGGTTAGTGTGGTCCAAGAGACCAAGAGAAGATCTCGTTAACGCGCAATGAACCTCTCAGAGGTGTCAGAGGATGGAGCCAGACTCCGGTGATGCCCAGCGACAGGACGAGGAGCAATAGCCATGAATGAACTAAACCCCAAGATGTTCCACCCCAACACTAGGAAGAACTTTGCGTGAGGGAGGTAAAGCCCTGGAACAGCTGCCCAGGGAGGGAACAGAATTTCCCCCAAACTCACCTGGACACATTCCTGCTCCAGGTGGCCCTGCCTTGGGCTGGATGAGCTTTAAATTTCCTTCCAAAGCTATGGATTCTGTGAATCCCTGCAGGCAGCCGTAGGGAGTGAGGTGGGATTGACCACCATGGCCCAAAGCCCACACCAGCCCGAGGGGCTTTGTCTTTAGGAACTGAGCATCAAATATCAGTGCTCACACCCTGAGCTCTACATAGCCCAAACTTCACTTAGAGCATAAATATCATTTACAGCTCACCTGTGCTAACACCCAGCTAATATTGGGCTTTCCATGACCTCCAGGTGTGTATGGGAGCGATATCTGGGCACCCACAGTTTGCTGTGCCAGGACATAATGATCACAAATATGAAAGAGATTTCATTGTTGTATGAAGTTTCTGTTGCTGGTGTTTTCCTAGCTAATGTAGGACTGCTACTGTTATTTTTTGTTTAAAAAATTAGGAGAGGCAGAACTCCTGCTGTTTCACTTTGGGCACATCATTTTTAAAACCCAAGTTGTTGCTGTTTCTCCTGTTTTTGTGAGAGGATATTATTCTTTGTCCTTGCAGAAAGAATTATTATGGGGTGGGAGGAAAGGAATGTGACATAAACAGACCATAGAAGATTGTATTGCCCTTTTTTGCTTTTCCTGTTAGTGGCTTCAGTTTTTTCTTTTATTTTCTGAAATGATGAGGGTTTATTTCACCTGAGGGAATGCAGCTGATTCCTGTTGGCAATTTGCTCCCCTCCTAGGTAGAGGCTGTTTAGCTCAGTTGCTTTTAGAGGCCTGGTTTGGGATGGTTGGAGGTCTCCTAAGAGGAGGGCTGAGCTGGTTTCCAGTGCATGAAGGAAATAGTATTATTAATGTATTAAAAAGGGTATTTTTTAACTTATAACTTTTTTTTTTTTTTTGCTTTAAAGCAAAGCGTCTAGTAGGTTTTCTAAAAAAGAAATAGCAAAGGTAAATATACTTTTCAAGTGCTGTAGTAGTAGACTTTATCTTTTTAATAAATTACTATCTTTTGAAAAATGAGCTAGGCTGCACCTTCTGCTCTCTGGCAAATTTTTGTAGGCAAAACTGGAGTGTGCCTATTCAGAAGAACAAACGAATGTGTCTATGAAGGAAAAAAGTTGTATAAAGCCTGTCTGGATTGTGTTCCATATTCACTCTGTAACTTGTTTTGGTGCAGCCTGAAAAAAAAATCTTTGTGGCAAAAGCAATTTAATCTCTAGGTAGAGATAAAATTTAAATATACAAGATTTTGTTTTTTATTAATAGGGCATGGCTTGATATACTTATATATTGAACAATTTGGTGCTTTTAAAATCATAACTATTTATTTTGTTGTTAAAGGTATTACAGAGAGTTGGTGGAGTCTTCAGTCACTGTGTTCAGATAGTAGGTAAGTATCAAAATAACATTTAGCAGCAAACCTGGCTTACAACAAATTATTTTATTGAATAATTGGTTTCTCCTTAGTTATAGTGATTGTTTAATTTCTTCTTTTTTTTTCCCCTTAAACCATATTGGGAGCTTATTAACAAAACAACTCAATTCAATAATGTGCTTTTCACATCCATAAATTATTTTAATGCAATCACTCATTAATCATTGCAGATGTTGGAAAATCCCTCTGACTCCAGTGCTTGTTGGCAGAGCTTCTGATGGATATTCTTATCTTTGTTGGTATCTTTCTCTTTCCTTTTGTCTTTTTTTTTTTTTAATGTGGAGAAATAGTTAAAGGACTTTCATACACACTGCCAAAGCCTGAAAGCAGAATGGGGATGGATGTTGTTTGGGGAAAAGCCTTCAGCTGGTCTGGCTGCTTCAATCTGAGCTTTTGAAGATGCAGCTGGGTATCTGAACCCCTCACATGCACAGAATCTGGAGTGTGGGACATCTGGGTGTCATTGCAAGGGAAGGGGATGCAGACAAGGCTCACAAGGGGTAAATGTAGAATGAAAATCTAATCGTGGTTACTGTGGGGAAAAAAAAAGCAACAAACCAAACTGCCCCCAGAGATCAAACAGCCTCGGAGTTGTCAGAGCTCCCTGTGTGGAAGGAGTTCGTATGGAAGAGATTTTACATCTGCAGACATGGTTCTGTGATTTTTAGGAGAGAGGGGATGGACCCTGCTGAAGTTCTGCCCCCTCAAAAAAGCTCAAACCCTTAAAATGACCCAAATCCCATCCAGACATTGGTGTTGAGTTACAATTTCTGGACACCAGTGTGTTGCTGAAGCTCCACTCTGCTGCAAGAGGCTGTCCCTGAAAGGCTGAGAGCTGGGATTTTGCTCAGCCTGCAAAAGAGAAATTTCAGGGTGTCCTAATTTCAACCTTCCAGCACCTGAAGGTACCTGCAAGGAAGAGAGAGAGGGACTCTTTCCACAGGGAATGGCTTCACACTGACTGAGGGTGGATTTAGATTTGATTTTTGCAAGAAATTCCTCCTTGTGAGGGTGGGAAAGCCTGGCACAGGTGCCCAGAGAAGCTGGGGCTGCCCCTGGCTCCCTGGAAGTGACCCAGTCCAGGGTGGACATTGGGGCTTGGAGCACCTGGGACAGTGGGAGGTGTCCCTGCCATGGCAGGGGTGGGAATGGGATGAGCTTTAGGGTCCCTTCCAACCCAAACCATTCCATGGTTCTTTTCCAAATGTGTTTGTGGATAGATGACTAACAAGTCAATTTGGTCTGAAAATTACTGCAGAAAGCAGAAATGTTGTCTATATCTCATAATTTTTGACTCTGAAGCTAAGCTTCAAACTGCAAATAGGGGATTTTTGTTATTTTTTTTCCTGTTGTGCTTTTAGATTTAGATTTCAGCCAAATTAGGGGCTGTATGTTCATTAAGACTCACACAGGAAGCAACAGAATTGCCTCTCATGCTGCTGCTTTTTTCTCACTGCTGTGTCCTCAGGTCAGGTTAAGTCCCCTGCAGTTTCACCTGACTCATTTTTAGCTGGAACCAATTAGGAAGTGCTCACACAAAGAGCATTTTTGGTGACTTTGGGTGGTGATTTTTGTCAGGGAAGTGGTGATCAGTGTTTGTCCCTAGTGAGGGACTGAGAGCCTGCAGATGCTCTGCCTTTTACACACCTATCTCAAATGATTTTGATCATTTGAGTAAATAAATAAGTACTATATACATTTTTTTTCAGGTATATAGTTCTAGAAAACCTGGATGAAAAATATGGAATCTGTTTTATGTGCTGCCAGTGAGAGAATGTTTCCCTCAAAGGTAAGATACATGTCAAAGAGCAAAAAAAATGTTTGTAAAATTCATGTGGTAACAAAGAGGAGGTTCAGTATGGATAGAGTTGAAAATTTGAGCTGATTAATTAGTGGGAAATTAAGATTTGGATCATTATCTGGTACAGTTTAGGCTTTTCAGATTGGACCAGCAGTTCTTGTTTTGTCATGGGTTAAATGAGAGCTTGTTTATGTGAAGAGTCTTGTTTTTTTAATTGCTATAGCTGGGCATAGTTAGTGGAAAAAGAGGTTCTAAGAAAACAATAAAAACCTGCTGAATTTCCTTACAATATGCTTATTTTGAAGTGGGAAGGAAGCGAGCTGACATGGATAACATATGAACCTACTATATCTCCTTGATGTGGATATTAAAGGAACCTTGAAAATAGTTTATGGGGAAGTTGTTGGAGGCTTCTAATTTTAAATTCTTAACAGGAAATCATTAAACTGTAGAGGAGCCAACATAACAGACTGTTGCTCTAAAACAAGAGCTAAATGCAGAGCATCCACATGAACTTGTCAGATCTTTTTTTTTAATGGGTTTTTTTTTTCCTTTCCTTTCATGTTTACTGCAACCCAGATAAATACATTTTCATTTCTGTTTTTCATATACATCAGTTCAGGGTCCCATTCTGAATGAGATGTGAAACCAGTGCCCTGTTGGTCTGACCTCAGGGCAAGAAATTCATATTATCCATCAGAGCCAGGGGTGTTAACTCCTTGTGGGGTCAGATCCCACCTTCCTCCACTGACTGGGATAAACCTTTTAAAATGTGGATGTTGTTCACTTTTAGTTTCCTCTTTTACATGAGATTTTCATGCTTTATCTGAGCCCTTGCTGAGATGATTGGCACATTTCACATGGGCTATGCAAGAAGTGTAACAACCTTTGGGCACTGTCAGCTGAGATGATGAAGCTTAATTAGGGGCTTAATTAGGGGCTGGAGGAAGGAGAAGCATTCTGAGGTGTCTGTAAGCACTAAGACATGAAGGTGAATCCCCAAGGGCAGAGATTGATTTCAGGGGAAAAAGGCTTTAAGAATGTGGGGTTGCCAAAGCCAGGTGGGCACTGCTGCTTTCTGCTGTCCTATAATTAATAAGTTTGTACCTAAGTGAGGAGCTTTTCTATATCTGACATTGATCTGAGATGAATTTTTGTGTGTTGATAATTACATACATTTCATCTGTCAGGCAAAATGAGTCATGTCTTTTGAAAAATTATAACTTGGAGTATCTTTAAAGCTGCTAGGAAAAAGAGGGCAGGAGGTTGGGAAAAAGAGAGGGCAGGATATTGTTCACCCAGCACCACATTGTGATGGGGAATTAGGAAGAACTTAAATGTACCTGTTTTGTTTGTTTTGATTGTCTGATGCAGCTGAGGGGAAGGAATTCTACTGTAAAAAAAAGTGTAACTAATTTAGTTTAATTTTATTGAGTTTTTTTAAAGCACCAGTTAAAAGAAAAACTGACCTTTTCATCACAAAAGGAATCATGGTGTTTAATTCTGAGAAATTATTTAAGTTAGTTGAACCAGAGCATTGTGAGGTGGATTTATTTCAGCGACTGTTGGACAAAATAAGGATAAGCTAGCATTAAAGTCAAGTAAATGTCTGATTGTGTTTGGACTAGAAACAATTTATGTGAAATGGATTTAATTATTGTGTAAAAAAGCTTTTAACTGTGAGTAGTTTAACCTGACTTCTGCATCTGAAATATATAGCTGAGGAACCATGGGCAGTTTCTGCTTGGCATTTGCTTCCTTTAAGCATAAACCAAAAATAATTATAAGCATAAGAAAAGCACTCTCCATTTTTATAAATGCATCAAGAGTGCATAAAAATTGTTAAATTGCCCTTCAGTTATTGCCTGTTCCTTAGGTCCTGGGGTTTGGAAATGGCAGTGGTACTTTCTGCCAAGCTTCATCTTTATTCAAAGTTTTTCTCCCTGCATCAAAATTCATCTTTATTAGAATTTTTTCTCCCTGCATCTTCAACTTTTATATGTTCCTATTTCTGTGAGGGTCTGGTTTAGTTGAAGGTTTGTTTTTTTTTTTGTGAGCTGAAGGACTTCAGAAGAAAATGAGGAAATATGGTTTGAGTTGCCACAGAATCTGCTGGTTGTGTGCCCTGTAAATCTTGAAGCACTTTGCTTTTCCAACAGCAGTGTGGGGAGTGTAGCTGTTGCAGGCAAAAACATCTTTAATGTATTGTAATTTGATTGAATTTGTGGCTGTAGGTATGATTTATATAGGCTATTGTCTTGATTGTAGAAGTATTGACAGAAATGAGGCACTTTTTCACTTGGAAAGGCAAAAGCAATATTTGGATATAAAAAGACAGAAATACCTTAGGGTTTCAAAAGGAGTTTCTTCCATCATAACTGGTTTTATTTTCCTTTGTTTCCTTCTTTTTACCAGACTGCCTAAAGTATGTATATGTAAAGTGTAGAGGTAGGAGCTAATCTGTGTGGTTCTGTTCCTGGAGCAGTATTTTGAGTGATTTTTGATTATTTAGTGATTATTTAGGTAAGCATTGCTTATATTGAATGAGGCTGCTCCTCACATGACATCATCTCTGGCTACATTTATCCAGCTATGAAATAGGGATATTGCACTTTTTGGGAAGTAATGGGCTTTAGCTGCCCCTGTGATGACACAAGCCTGACCATGTNTAGGTTTAGCTGAGCCCCTACCCCCCCTTTTTTGACCCTTTTTTTTTTTTTTTTTTTTTTTTTTGACAGTTTTAAGTCAGTTTGTTTGTTTTCTGGTTACTTTGTAATTAAAACTGTGCTGCAATGTGGGTGGCAGCACAGGCCTGGCAATTGTCTTTGTTTGAAAGACAGATGTCTGCTAAGGAGGGCAGGAGCCTTTTTTAAAATGGAAAATGTAAACTCTTTCTGAATTTCTTTATAATTTTGAAA
>VWYI01029880.1:628531-770987 GCA_013399455.1 Anthoscopus minutus | reverse complement strand
AAAAAAAACCAGATATAAAGAAAACCAAAACACATTCTTGAGTACCTCTTTTTTGACAGGATTAAATACTGTCTTGTGTCACACTCCAGAGGATATCTAAGTGTCCTTCTTTTGAAGCAAGAAAATGGAAACTCAATAGAGAAGAAAAACATTTCATAACAGAGAAATACATGTGTTTACACTCCCAAAAGGATTGAGGAATTCTATCTTTTTGACAGTTTCTTAAAAAGAGAGAAACAAACATGCTTCTACAAGTAAAATTAGTAAAGTAGAATGTGAGATATTCTTTCCTTATATAACAGCAAAACAATTGAACCAACTTATTTTTCACATCTTCAGTGCAGAACAAAGAAGTGTGACAGTTTCCTAGAGGTCACAGAACACCTGATATACTCATCTATATAGGATACTGTTGGGCAGAGTGATTACTACTATATACAGATCTAGAGGGCTCCCTGTTGTCAGGCAGATTTCTTGCTGTTGAGAATTTTAGGATGCTTAGAGTAGTTAATTAAAGAGAAGCACTGGGAGCATTGCGAGGCCATAAATTCCTTCCTCATAGCTTATGGGGCTCCGGCCTGGAACTTTCCATATGGCTGTTTTTAACTGGCATAAACTTGTTTTGACCTTAACCAGCATTTTAGACTAACACTACACAGGGCAAAGAAAGAAAAGGTGGGGAGAAATTATTGGTCAAAGGGGCTTGCATATATACACAATTATATATATACATTTATAATGGGAAATTCAGCACTCCTGATTTATCCAGTGGTATGTTAAAAAATTCAAAGCAAAGACAACGTAGCATTTTATAATCTAACTGTTCCACAAGAACATAAATTAACACACATTTTGCAATCAAACCAGTAAGCACTTGAAGAACAGGTTTGTTGTATCTGTAGGTATCAAATATCATAAAACATAAATTAACGAGTCTGTAGATTATTAAATGACAGTTGAGATGCCAGCTTTCCTTTTTTTATCATGGAAGATATTCCCAGGATCTGTGACATCTGTGGTGGCTAATCCCCCATAGAGAAACTGACATTAAAAGGAATTCACACTGTGGTAAAGCCATACACCATTACAATGTTAGCTGTGGGTTTCCAAAGCTCTCCTGGATTCTACACTGCAGAGCAGAACTGCAGTGAAAAGTGACAAGGTTGGTTTCCACATTTGCATTGCAAACAATAGCTTTATAAACTGGCACTTTGAACTACCCCACTGTGGTGAAGATTTCCAATATCTTTCACAGGAAAAAAGAAAGATTGCTACACGCCACTGTTCTCATCTGGTGTCTTGCTTCTTTCAAGAAATATTTATTTTCAATTGCCATCCNGCAAACAATAGCTTTATAAACTGGCACTTTGAACTACCCCACTGTGGTGAAGATTTCCAATATCTTTCACAGGAAAAAAGAAAGATTGCTACACGCCACTGTTCTCATCTGGTGTCTTGCTTCTTTCAAGAAATATTTCTTTTCAATTGCCATCCACTGCATTTTCAGCATTAAATGTGATTTTTTAAAAGTTTGATAAAAATGGGAAGATATCACTATGAAATATCACTGTAACCACTCCAAACAAATTGTGTAATTGATAAATGTATCAACAGCTTCTCAGAAAAAAAAATTACTAAGAACAAGGAATGATTAGGTCAACTTTCTGTACCACCTCATCTCAGGTAGTTGGTCGTGATTCCAGCCCAAAGTCATGCTCCACTGGTCCTTCTATTGTGGTTCTTGCTTTCTCTCATAAACCCCTTCAATTTAACTACTTCTTTTATTTCATTTCAGATTATAGTGTCTTTATCTTTTGTTTTCTATCTTGTGCTTTTGGAATGCAAATCTTTTATCTCTGCATCACCTCATTCTGACTTCATCAGAACCTTGCTGCACTAAAAGCCTTCCAGGACAAACTAGACCAAAGTGTGACCCTTCCTTTTGGATAGAAGGTAAATTTTCAATGATTCCCAAAGGGAAGAAATTCAGAAGCCAGGAGATTGCTTCACAAAACACTGTTTAAACTGAAACTTAATTTGTCATTTCTGCACATCAGCTGCTTGTAAGTAGCTGGGGCTGCAGTTGTAACCCAGCAACAGGGCAGGCATCAGGAGGAAAACAGGCAAGTACCCCAGAGCAAACTGTGTCAGTAAAAACAGAACTGCCATGGAACCCAGCTGCATCTGCATCCAGCATTTGCCTCTGCCAGAAAGATTTTAAATAGGAAGCTATTTCTGCTCCATTACTTTTAGAAATAAGACTTCTAAAAGGGACATGACCTTTAAGGATTTCATACATGGAACTGTAGAGCTCAAGCTCATTTACAACCCAGGACGAAGTCTTTATAGTGGCATGGCAGTAACTCCACACATAAAAACATCAAAATACTTCATTTCTACAGCATTAATCATACTTTCTGCTAGCCTTGAAACACAGCTTTCTTTCATCCAAAACAGCATCCCTAAAGTAATACTACATATTTTAACTCTGCTGCTATGATGAGAATAGCAATTACTGACTATGCACATACTTTCCAATTATTTAGTTAAAAATTTCCATTCTTTTTAAAGCTAGTATTTTTCAGTGGCTTATATGACAGCAAATATATAAATGAGACCATATTCACTTCTCATGTACATTAAATCACCCATTATGTTTATCTGAATTGCAACACTCTCATCATTAAATATTCATATCTCACTAGAGCTTCATTCTCTTCTTCATTACATGAAATATTTTTTCAATGACTACTTCACCGTGCAGTGTATAATAGCTAGGAATAAAGCATCAATAATTAGCAATAGGGAGAGAGAAAAAATCCAACAAAAAGTGCAAAATAATTAAATAATTAAACTAAAGGTTAAAATTACCTTTTAGGTAATGAGGAATAACATCAAAAAGAAAGCTGACACGCTATTCTATAAGAATGTAAACCATGTAAATAAAACACTGACACTATTTTGTTCTCACAGAAACATCTAAGATAGAAGACACCAAGTCATTGGCTGGTAAACACTGTAACACCCCAGCTCAGTCCTAGTCTACCTCACCAAGGTTCTGCCCCATCACTCTAAACTCTTTAATCTGTATAAGCACAAAATGAACATATTAATTGCTCCTCAGAAATATTGGATCTGCTGGGCACAGTGACAGTTTCAGGGAACTGGTGGTCCCTGGAAGCACCTGTCTCACTGCACATAAACACAGCAGCAACCCCACGCAGGGCTGCACTTTCTCCTTACTCTGTTGCCACGGAATGCAACACTCTGTATTTCATTTATTTTTAACCCAGGCATATGACAGATCACACAAGCACAAATCTACGGATAAACGAAGCCATGTAAGTGTTAAAAGCTTTAGATTTCTACTGGGAGCAGACATAAATCACATTTTGAATCACTGAAAATACAGTTAGGTATAGTACAGGAAAATACTCTGAGCGGTAACTCAAAATATAAAAAGTTGTAGCTCCACTCTGGTTTGTATTTAGATGGCAGGATATTTTGGATAAGGACCATCCTTCCATGGGTAATTATAACACCTAGCACAATGAGCCCTCGATTTATATAGTGACAAAGCAGCTACCAGAACACACATCAAACAGACAACCTTTTAATTGTTATATTCTAATGTTAACTGAAGCAAAACAATAGAATTAGGGATATCAAAATCCATAAAAATATCTGAGAATTGTCACATGAAGATGAGATCCAACATGCTGCTAATTTGGTTCGATAATCACAAATAATGGTCAATTCTAGGTGAGAGTGTGTGAATATAGATCCAGAAAGTATATTCTCCCAACTACAAAGAAAATGTGCATCTGACTGTGAACTAAGACAATGAAATATGGAACTTCAGTTCCACTTAGAAGCAGTAGTTCCTATATTATCAAATTTGAAATCATGCCAGATATCTTTGCATTTATATCGAAATCTCAGCATTTCTGGAGAACCAATGCTGATCTAAATGCTGAATATTATTCTCAAATGAAACGAGCCAAAAAGGGAATAGCACAATCCTGACATTCTCTACACACAAAATCCTTCCAATCATCTTCCCAAAGTCCCTAGATGCATGAACAGGCTTTTGAGCTCTTCAATGGCCTCATGGATAAAGTGCTGTTTTACTGAAGATCAGGCAGCTCTCTAGGAGGTGGAATTGTCTTAGTGGTGGTCTTCTAAACTGTCTGCAGGCTGTCAGGTACTGCAGACATGTGACATTATGAAAGCAGCTCAATGACCTTTCTTTCTGGTAACAGCCAAGAAAGGCAGCCACCATTCCCAGCAGCCTTAAAGTTCTAGGAGTTGGGCCAGGTGGACTGAGGTTTTCCTTCACATTTCAATGCTAAAATCAGCCTGAAGATTTTTGGCAGTCACATCCAACTATATAAAGGCAACTTGAAGCAGCCAGAGGCAAAAAAAAAAAAGTAGGCGGCTGGAAAGTCAAGGGCACAGGAAGAAAGGCATGGTAATACATCCCTGAGAGAAAGTAGGAGAGCAAGAGCACGCTCTAAAACAAAGGACTAGGAACTACAAACAAAGAAATTATTTGCTGCAGTTTGATCCCAGCCATGTTTAGATAAGCAGTACTATAGGTATTTTCTGTGAATAAGGAACAGCTTTTATGTGTCTTCCCATATGAAAATTTGTTCTCTTAGCAGAAACAGTCAGAAAACTCTGAACAAGTAATAAAGCTCTTTGGCTATTAATAGCCTACATTTATGAAGCACCAGTTGTCATCAAGGATACTCAGTGTGCCAGTCACTCCCAGAGTCCCAGGCCCGAAGTTAAATATGCAGCAAGTGGTTGTGTGAACAGTAAGGGACAGTGAAACATAAATCTACATTTGGCTAAAAATAAATAGGGAAGAAGAAATTTGACCAAATTCGCTATGGACACCAAATATTTCTACATCTCTGGTTTAAAATATGTTCTTCCTAAGTACCCATGTAAATTGCCAACAACATCTACATGTTCTAATGCATTTAGATCATTTATTTTAAAAGAGTAATGTGATTTGCCATAGCACCTGTAAGTAGATGTAACATAGAATTCACACTGAGAGATCTTTTTAGCATTTTCCTTCAGGAAAACTCTTTTATCCAAAAGATACAAATTGCTCATTCTAATAAGTCTGATATTCTAGGTACTACTTACTAGCAGTGGAATTTCCCAGAATTTCCCTTTTCTGCAAACACTGCCCAATCTTCCATCCCGTGCCCTCACATTACATTGATCTCTAAAGCAAGGGCCTCATGACAAAAATCCTTGTATGGTGGACATTCTTACAGCCTCTGCATCATGAAACATTTGGAGCACCTGGAACTATTCTTCTAAATTGCAGAGTTATCTTGCATTTAGATAAATTGTGTGAGTCTTTTGCATTCTTAGGGAACCACATTCCCACTGTTCCCCAAACAAACAAGATCCAGTTACATTGACCAGCAGAGTTCTACATAACCACTAACAAATATCCTTCCACCCAAAAGGATAATCAGTAGGACTAACCTGATAAAGTAAGCTGATGTTATTCAAAAGTATTAACTAGAATCTGTGCTAAAATCAAAAGGAACACAACAACCCAAAAGTCCAATATAATTGCCAACATTTTTCTATTTTGTGTGTCCTCTAGAGAGCAACCCAAAACTGAACCAGGCAACCAACATAACAGCTTGAACTGAAGTTTCTTTCATCTAAAATGACCCAAAATTCCCTCTTGGAAAAAAAAAGAAAAAAAAAAAAGTGGGGGGAGAAACTTGTCTTCCCACACTACTGCTAAATCTCTGGGTTAAAAATCCATGCAAATCTAATGCAATGAAGAAATGTGATGAAAATGAAATTAAAGTACTTCTATACATTTGAGGATTTGGAAGAATCCCCCTTTCTTTTGAACATATAAAATGAAAAGATCCACAACACCCAGAAGGCTGTGAATAATTATTTTTACTAACAGGGCTGCCAGAAATTTTTAAACACTTACTAAGCACAAGATTTCAAGATTTAAAAAAAATTAACTTTTAAGTTTTTTCCCCAGATTCCTTTGCTCAACAGACTTCACATAAAGAACTTATTTCAATTTTCCCCTCTATTAAAAATAAATGACATTAAAAAAGCCAAAGAGGAGGCATTTCTAGTCATCTAAATTTTGCAAGGAATTTATGCAGATGGATTTGGAAGTGAGCACTACAAATCACCAAGTGCGGCTGCAGTGCCTCAGGTTTGGCCTTCCTTGTGATGTAAACAATAAACTCGATTCTGCTATTAACTGATTGCACAGGTGCCACTCTAACAGTGTATTCTCATAGCTGATACAAAATACATCTTCATCTTAATTCTTGTGAACTTTTTATCACTCAGTGGCAAATGAAGGCTACAGCACAGAACTCAGAATTATTTATAATGAAAGGCAACAGAGAGCTCAAATTCTGTTGTTTGCATTGAAGTAATCCTAAAGTAACTTGATTTCTAGAACAAAATTGAGTTTTGATTGAATTTTGTCTTAAATACTCCAGGAGTTGTGTTAACAATTAACTGTAAAAGAGACTTTTTCCCTTTGTGAGCTAAACTATATTCTTCTACGGAGGAAGCGCTTACCTGCTTATGAACCATAGCATTCCTGAGGAGAAACAATCTATCCTGTTTTGCTCTTCTCACTTGCTGATCAGCAAGTATTTCTATCAACTTGTGATCTCTAGAACATGTTCGTGTGGGCTGGGAAATCCCCAACCACCAGGTCTGACAAGGATTCAAGTATTTTTTACCCTTTGTAAAACCTGATCTCAGCTCTCTTACATGGTAGCCAAGATGGTAGTGTAATAAAAACAGAAGCTCATCCTGGCTGCAAAGTGCCTGGAATCTCATCTTCACAGAATAAACTTCCTTGGTATAAGGAAAATAACAGAAAGCCTATGGTCAATGCTGTTTCTAAAACAAAGATGTTTGTAATCTATCAGCAGAGTCTTTCTGACTCTAACTGAACAGGTTTAATCAGCTCTCTGTTGGCTACAAGAGGTCATCACTTTTACACTCTTGCTCCTTAATTTAGCCAAATTAAGCCAGGTGCTTTTTCCTTTGGTCATAATTGTAAAAATAGCAGGTATCTAGTGCCCTATACAGCAAGATAGCCAGAATTCTGTCAGTGAATAGCTGCCAAAGAATTTAAGAAAAAAATGTTGTCCATATTTAAGAACAGCCCATACAACTTCTTTACTAAAAAATGAAATGTACTTGAAGCATATTCAAGGCAAGTATTCACTTCTGTAATCCAGATGAAAACACTGATCATCTGGATCTTGATTCCAAATTTACTGTAGAAAAACAACTATTCTGGTTTATTAAATCAGATTGTGAGGCGTATAAATAAGCATTCTTGATAGAATGATAAAGTTCTGAAAGTCTGCAATAGCCTGGGGAGAATATTCGAAATGTCATTGTGCTAAGGAAGGAAGTGCTGTGCTTTTGTGAAATGCTTTAATACAGCAATATTGACAGGACCAAGAGAGCCTAAAGGAAATAAATATTGCCTTCCTTTTGATAAAGCTGTTTACTTCTTGGTGTCCTCATCCTTAATAAATGTTTAGATTCACTTTATGAATTACAGGTTTTTTACAAAATAATTATTTTAGTCACTTCAGTGAAATATACCATGACACCTTTAGGCAGGTAAAAAGGTATTCAGGCATTGTTGAGTCAGGCACCAACAAGCAGCTGTAGAACATCAGCATGTTAGTTTTGAAGATCAGAGCCATACATAATCTTTATATATCCAAAGAATAGGATAAGCCAAAAAATGGCGATTTATCTAACTAGCAGTTTTCTGTATTATTTCTGTATTTGCCTACATGGGAAACTGTAGTAAAAGCAGAAAATAATTTAAAATCAAGTAGAATAAAGCTGTTCTAGTTCACATCCTTCAGTTTTTAGCAGATATTATCATTTCACAGAACAGGCTGTTACTTTTTGCTTATATTTAGTGTTATATGTCTATCAAGATCATGCACTGAGCAACAATCTAAAATAAATTAATACACTCAGCAAGAGATGAAAGAAAACAAAAATAATGAAGAGGCAACATGGTGTAGCACTTGTTAAAAAATAAAGAGTTTGTGAGATCAGAGGGAGGAAAAAAAATCAGTGTAACTAAAGGTTTAGGTGAGACTTGGGGTCAGACTCTACCTCTCCTTTGACTGTTTTTTCTCAAGAGACCTGCAGCCCCAGCACACAATGTGTGCTTAAGACAAGGCACCTGTGTAACTGGGGATATTCTACCCTACCCTGGCTCCCTGGCCATAGTGGGCCTCTGTGCCTTAGCTCTGCCATTAACTCCCCATTCCACCACTTCTTGGCAAAGCTGATTAAATATGGAGCATCTTAATGGACTTACTGGACTACTGCATATACTAACTTCATTTTCATTGCATAGCATATAAAAATACAAATTGAAATAGCTGAACCATATGTAGGAAATACCATTAAATATTGTAGTGTATTAAAACCATTAAGAATTTCAGGCAAGAAATCTCAAAAATTGCACAACAAAATTGTGCATATTCCTTTCACTGAATTTTGAACCCTGACTCTTATTAACTGCTATCTTGAGCTGGGAGTTTCTAAATTAACTATTATTACTTTTGTCTGTAATCCTTCACTGTTTATTCCCAAGGCACCATGGCAGTTTGTAGTTGATCACCGGGGACAAGGCAGAAAGCTGTTAAAATGGATTAGGAAATTTTAGGTAGAGTGGCTCCTACTACTGCTGTAGTAATAGAGCAAACCAAAAATGTGACTGCAACACAAAAAAGCTCTTTAGAGACTGTGAGTTCATAGCGCTCACATCAATTCTATCTCCACAGCTGCTCTGTCAGATGGACCAATACAGGACCAAAACACCACTTTGGTACAGATCTTTATAGATGGTTAACATCCCTTCACCTTGTCTCATCTATGTGTACTCACATCAAACACAAAGCTCCTGATTTCTGTTCCTTCTTGGCAATGAGGCTGGCTTAGCAATACACCTCTGGAAAATGTTCTAGTTTTCACCATATTACCCACTGCTGTACCAGCATTATTCCCTTCCCATGTTTTACATCACAAATTATGTCAGAATAATAATGAATCAAATCGAAACACAGAATGACAGTGTTTACCTGATGTGAACATGCTCTGAGAGTGAGATTAGACTTGCTAAAATGCACATGCATAAAATTCTCATCTTTTATATACATCTTCCAGTGTTTTCAAAAATATCTAAGTACATATTATGAACAAAGTAGTTCAGCACAAAATGAAACCATGCTGGACCTGCTACAAGTTCAGTGTCCAACAAAAATTAGCTTTTACATGTGGTGGGAACACCTCTTGCATCATAGTTTGTGCCTCACGGATTTTTCCTATTTTGTCATATCCTTTGTCATGAAGCTTTTCTCAATGGTTTTCTCACAACTATTACCAGAAATTTTCCAATTATCTGTGAGTCTTGCTCTTGGTACCAGGACATGCTTACCTATGGCATTCTTCCTAAGCAATGTTATCTTAAAACCTTGCTATTTTCATCCATTTCTTCTTTGAATAAAGTAAGTCTGTCAAACAAGATCATTTATGCATATTACCTGTCAAGTTTCAGTCATTTTTATGTATTTGTCTCCTTATGGTTGGTCAAATGAGTGGTAAATTGAGCCAGGTAGAACTGAGATCCTAGCACTGAGATCACTTTCTAAAAATTACAATAAGACTGATAAGAATTTAATGATCTTGCAACCCACCGGTAAAAACTCTCATTTAAATGACAGTCTTGTTAACTTTTCTTCCTTCACTCTAGTAAAAGCCAAACAAATAAATGGGGGGAAGGAGATGAAGTAATGCAAATTATACAGCGATATGTTTAAATGGTATTCATCTGTAGTTCAGTTATATATCCCCAAACAATCACTCAGAGTGTTTTTGATGTTAACATCTTTAATCACTTTGCACATCCAGAATAGATTCTATGGCATTTTGGCTTCAGCATTTTGTTAAAAACAGCAACAAGCCAAAAAAAAAAGTTTCAGTAAATATTATCATGAAATATTGATTTGAATTTAAACAAAAAATAAGTAACCTGACTGGCAATCATTGAGATTAAGAAAAAACACTGTAAGCTCTATCTTACTTCATCCTGCAATTCTTCTCAAAAATGTTTGTTTATAGCAATAAAAATAAGTATTACAATATGCTAGATAAGAACATTTTAGGATGATTAAATAAACCTAGTGCTATTTTATCTTTAAAATGAGATCAGACTTGCAAAGAAATACTCATTAGTAATTTGAAAACCATGTTATGCTACACTTGCATTTAATAAGGTAATGATTTACATTTATGCAGTAACTTTTATCCCGAAGTAATTTACAATTTACAGCCAGAGATTATCACTTCATCTCCAGAGGAACTCAGCAACTGTGAAGTGTTGCTCTGTACAAATTCTGGTAGGTAACAATAAATATAAGGTTTCAGTTGAATAACTGTGACTCTTATATTTATGTCTCCAATTAAATCAAACAAAAATATTAAATTATTTTCCTGAAGTTGCATTGCCTTTTTTATGTACCATTCACTTGCAAAATGAGAAACAGGTTCTACAAGAGGCAGAAAAACATTTGCCCTTTACAGATTGTCTAAAATACAGCAATATTGCTCGTCCAGCAAGGATTCTGGAAGTCCCATCTAAGATATGGGTAGGACTTCTTCCTGAACTGCTTCCTATGAACAGTACTTAGGAGTAGCTTGGGATCAGAAACCACATTTAGAAATACCTCTGAGATTCAGACATGTCGATATAGACAATGTTCAAGAGAAAATATAGATAGATATACAAAGCATTGAAAATGTAACAAGTTCATATTACCTTAAAACAAGCTGTATACTTCCATTTTCTGTGAATTTACTCTCTGGGATGCACACTTTCCCCTTACAGCCTGCATCAACAAGGATGAAAAATTGCTCCTTTAAAAGACAAAGAAACAAAACAAAAAGCACTGAAGGCAAGAAGTTATATGACAAAAAGTTATATAACAAAAACACATTGGTTTGAGGGTAAAAACATGTCTAGCTTGCTCTAAGGTTAAACAAAATCAGTTTTGGTTTTCCAAGAAAATTTGGCATGAGTGTAAGTACAACTAAAATTCAGGCTTTCCTGTCTAGGAAAAAAACAAGGATGTGAATGAAATGGATAGAAAGTATAAAACGCTGATAAATGAGAAAACATCTTGTGCAATCAGCCTGCGGAGCCACTTGACATGAGATATTGTGAAAAACAAAACATGAGCTTAAAATTTCAGACAGCAGCAAATCATTTCATTCGCAGCACATAAGACAAAGTCCTTCAAGAAATAAATGCCCAACATTGGGATGTAACATCCAGGCCTGGCCATGCTACCACATATTTAAATTGACTAACACAACTCTTTGTAAACTTTCATAAAATGTTAAGCAATTTTCAGAATTTTTAGTCTCCTTTGGAGACTATGACCACGGAAGGGAAAGAAGAGTGCACAAAAACCTACACAAAAAGTCCGTTCCAGTTCTAGGATCAGATTCTGATTCTTGCCTGGGGCCTCCAGAGCTGTGGTTCAGTTGACCTTCTACCAGAGTGGGGAGAAGGAAGACACTGCAACAAGAGGCAGCTTTCTAAGAACCTGTTGGTGACAGAACAAGACAGATCACTGTCTTGATTGATTTCATTTCCCAGTATACACAAAAGTCCTACAAGAAGTGGCCATATTGTCATTTCTATGTTTTAAATTAATAGAAAGAACAAGTAAAGCACTAATTGATCATGCGCTGTGAAAAGATTTGGAGAAATACTTAAAGCAGCAACATGAATACCCTGTCACAACAAATTATAAAACATGCATTTCCATATATATCTCAGAGTGAATACTTCATACAGTCTGACAAGGCCATTTGAAATCGATCACACCCAGTTCTTCTCGGACACTCATGCATAAACACTTGCTACAACAATATTAATGAACAATGACATAAGGAATTTTGGTCTAACCAAACAGACTCCATCTGAACAGTTCCGTGCTTAAACCCTTAAACTCCTTTTTCATCTCCCTTAAGCAAATGAGGGTTTTTCTTTAAAGGTGAAAAAAAATTGGTCATATAGATGTCATTTTATACACTTTTTTTAGCAAACCCTCTCAATAGAAGTGCAGTATAATAAACAGACACATAACTAGGCTACAGTGGAGCCGTATTCCTCCTCACAGAATGCATCCACCTCCCCTCTTGTTCTACATCAGGCAGGTAATTCACAAAGACTTTGAAAGAACTAAAACTGGTTCAGAGTTTTAGCAAATCAACCCAGCCAGACAAATCTCTCACAGTTTTCATTTCATTTCATTTTCTCTGCAACTGTCACTTTCTGACCTCAGCCAATCTTTTCTAAAGACTGTATTCTACCATGTGGGTTTAGAACAAAAACAAAAACACCAAAAAACCACAACAACAAACCACAAAAAAAAAACCAACAACACAGAGGCTTAAACAAAAAGTTCTTAGTTATTTCTAAGAGATTTATGGTTTGCACCAGGTCCTGAACATCTGGATATTGAAATAATCTTATTTTGGTTACATGTAACACTAATCTGAAAGGTCAAGTGACCTTATAGTACATGCTTTTTATGCTGCTCTCCTCCAAGATTTCACTCAGAGAACAAAACTGCAGAGCATATCACAGAAGCTATAGAAGCATGTTACAAACTCTGCATTCCCATCCACACTACATCTTTGGGTGTCAGTACCACTTGGAAATTTCAGGAGACAGTATGTGTAACATAAGAAGATCAATTATCTGCCACCTGGCTTATGGTCAGAAAGTTAAAAATATTCCAACTCTAATTTATGCAAAAATTTGTGGAGTGCAGAAGGTATTCCAGGAGAATGTGATCAAGGATGTCATTATCCTTAAGACCAAGCATTATAAGCAGCAGATAACCATCACTGGTGTTGTCTGTCTTCTGAAGCACCGGAGTACACCCTGTACCAATTAAAAGAGTCAGCCCCTCCTTACAGACAACATAACATGTGAAGATCTCACTTTTACTACACTTTCTGGATTGCCAGGGAAATGTAGCAAATCCTAAGACAAGGTCCCAAGTACATTAGTACCAACTGGGACACTACAGTGGTTGCTTGTTCTTAACATGAGCAACTACTACTACTGAACATGAGAACTGCTACTTCTGTTAGTACCTAAATATGGTACAGTCATCAAGGAGAAAGCTACATCAGATCTTCAGTTTATTCAGCCCAAGCTGTTCTTAATTTTTATTTCTTTCTAGGTTGTAGACTAAAAAGCCAAACCAAACTCAAGCCAAATACTAGTCAAAACATCTTTATTTTTGCCTTCCTCAATCTGAAAATAAAACTTAACTGTTAGTTTGATCTTTCTGTCAAACAGGAATGAAAACCTCTTCCTTCTTCCCTCATTTTTTTCTTTCCCCCAGAAAAGAAAATTCTGATTACCACTTCAGAACAATAGTTTGACTAACACTGACATTCCTTAGTGGACCCCATTTAGCACAGAAACTGTTTACTTCTGCTAGAATTTGCAGAGCAGCATTATACTGATTCTTTCATCTGCATTTTTCTCCCTTGACATGAACACCAGTGCATACAATATGAAATTTAGTCTCTGCATACACTGTTCTGCAGATCCTGTGGCATCCTGCTGAGCTCAAATACCTTCCTTAAACAAGTTTAAACTACAGGTGACAGAAGGCTAGACCTTCAAATCTTCTTATTGCACGGAGAAACATAAATAGGCCCCACCAACGTGCCCTTGCACCCACCACCCTCCCCTTTGGTGCTCCCTGCACAAGTGTCCCTGTGTTTCACGTGGACAAGTGTCCATGCATTTGCACAGGGCTCTTGGTGGCCATTCCCTCTGCTTTCTGGCCACAGCCTGTGCAGCTCAAGCCACCCCCAAAGCACTGCAATGCCACGGCTCCTCCCAGCTCCTCAGTCAGTGTATAAAATATAAATACCTGGGGAGAAGCTGCCACACCTGTTGGGAATGTGAAGGACACCAGACTCCAGGAGATGAAAACCAAAGCTGTTACACCATGGGGGGACACTGCAGATTCCATGTGGCCCTCTCCATTTTTAAATTATACATTTCCCACAGAGAACTCTATCAGGATTTCTGAACCAGCTAACAGAACATTTGAATGCAAACACCTTCAGAAAGAGCCGAGCTAAACCCAGAATTTATCTTACAAAATCTGCTTGACTACTCGCATGAAATTAAATGTCTTTACAAAGTAACCATTCATGTAATGTCTTGTACTGTGCTTAATCAGATAATAAGCAAACAAAAATGGTCTATTATGTAAATTTGCTTCTCTTGAACATGACAAGTTGCTTTTCCTTTGCATATTACACCACCAAGTGGTCTAATGCTCTCTTTTTTTGTTCAGTGTGTTTCCTCTAGAGATACCACTATACAAAACAAAATTTAATTTAAAAAGATGAATTGCTACTAAAAAAAAATAACTGGAGTATCATCTAAGAGATTCAGCTAGATACTTGTCTTAAACTTTCTCCTATTATAGCTTGCAAGGGCAAATTTAATACAAGCATAAATTCTATAATCTTTTTTCCTCTTACTGCAATTTAAAACTAACTAGAAAAAGGTTTTTCTCCACATTATCTGGGTAATACACATATCTAATTGAGTGTTGTGGTGAGCCTGCTATGAGCACAGGCATTTTCAGATATTTCATTCAATTTAAAACATGACAAAAGTAATTAAAATATATACTCAGGGAAAACAAATGTTTAGGACTTTAACTGAAGTCTGGCCAAGTATATGAATCAAGGAAGTTCAGAGCTGGCTGGTAGCATCTCAATTGAACAAGCAAATCTTGCATGTATTTGAAATGAGCAGGACAACACACATGAGAGAGGGCAATAGCAACAGGCTTAGTAAATATATTTTGATTACATCTCAAAAATTATTAGGTTGGATCCATCAGTTCAGCCCCAAGTTCAAACTTTTCATTCTCAATTCCAATGCCTAGTGTCATGCTGCTACCAGATGGTGTGGTTTGATGTGGAAATCCACACTATATTTTGACAAAAAAAAAAAAGAAAATATATATATATATATATATGCACATATAAAATCTACTGGCCTCTGCCAGTAACATTTGTCCTCCTCAAGGAAATTATCTGCTGCAATTGCTAAGACAGGCTTCAGTTCGAACTTGCTTGCTCTTCAGGTTTCTCCCTTCTTTTACTCCAAATCCTCCACATCACTAGAGAAAAGCAGGGATGATGGATAAATCCCATTTGTCCATCAATCTCCTCTCATAAGAATCCAGCTGAATCCAGTTGAATTTTCCCAACCTGTGCAGCAATAGCAGCCAAGAACTAAGGTCATAAATGTTCAAATTTTATGCAATTTCATGCATGTCTAGCAAAAATTTTGTTATTTTAGTTCAGAGTTTTCAACAAGGTATTTCTTCAGGTGCACAAAATCACTTCAAAAGAGAGCTATTAAAAGAGGTGTCAGCAGGATTTGGGCATGGTCACAGGAAAGATATTTACAAAACACAGACTTGTACAAATATATATACACCTAGATCTTAGAGCATGATCCATATGAGTGCTTTATGGACAATAATAATATAATCATCATCCCTACAACTGAATGACAACCTTATTATAAAGTTTATTACAGTCATAAGGTTCTTGGGGTAGAAACAGATAATTGCCTATTTTCATGAGTAAATGAATTAAACACTTCAGTGATAAACTGAAAAAAGAGAAAATGCATCATAATGATGAGACTGTCTATTCAAATTAAGGGAAAAAAATTGATCTGTCAGACTGGATTTTGTTGAGATATGGAAAATGACAGTTCCCTTTAATACTCACAGAATCAAGAAAATAGTCATATTGATCATACTTTCAGCTAATGAGTAATTGATTTAAAAGTCATATTAATAACTCAACAGTCAATAAAATATTGACTGCATTCTTTACTTCAGTCATATTTGCTTAGGTGTTTTTAGAAAGGTCTGTTGGGGTAAAATAGTGGTTTAAAATGAATGTCTGTCACAAAAACTTTATTCCAGTGTTTCCATGTGTCACAGACTACAAAACATACCTGCTTATGGAAAACTCCCAGTGACTTTAGTATCACAGATTTCTATATGCTTGTGCATTCACAGAAGCCTTCCACAGACTTTGGCACACTCTCCTCCTGTGCCTCGCAGCAGCCTCTGCACCTTTCTGCTCTTACCAGGATCTACCTCTTCCTTCTGAAGCAGTGACTGAAGCAACAAAGTTTCACTACGTTTTTTCATATCTCTGCTAACAAATTAAATTATTATGCTTATGTTATATATTCACTGAGCAAAGACAAACCCACAAATGACCCTGCTTATTGCACCTTCTTTTTTCATCTGGGGGAAAACAAAACAAAACAAAAAGACCAATTTAAATAATTACAAATATTTGATGTCTAGCTAAATGAATATACACTAATATGATTTATGCTTTCCATGGGTCTCAATAAAAGTTCTTTATGAGATGGAAAAGGTATATGTGAAAACACTTGGACATCTTGGAAGAGTTGAAGGCTAGACTGGATGGAGCTCCGAGGAACTTGGTCTGCTGAAAGGTGTCCTTGTCCATGGCAGAGGAGTTGGAACTACGGGTTTGTCTTTAAGGTCCTTTCCAATCCAAACCACTCATAACTCAATGATCTATTTTCAAACATTTTGCCTGTTAGTGGCTCACAGTGATAACACACATTATTGTCTCTCACTCTTACATGCTAGTTGCTTTAGAAACTTGACACAGATTAAGAACATGACCCTCAGAAAATATGCAATAAATTGAAATTATTAATTCTTCACATTCAACCAACAAGAATGAGACCTTGCCTTTCTAATATCAAACAGTGATAACTCTTCATAGGCTTACAAATGGTGTTTCAGACACCATGCCCAGCTAGGGTATGAGGGGTTTGGAGGGGGAAGAAATACTGAACTTCTAATGGGAAAGTAGAGCTGGAGACAAGGATGGCAAAGCCAGTGTGTATTCTAGGTGTGTGTGAGGACTAACTGTTCAGAAGTATCCTTCTCTGACCCAGAGGATGCTATAGAAGGACACACCTAGCAGCTCTCAACATTGGCCAGATCTCACATTACTCGCTTGTGTTTAATTCCCTGAGATTTTATTAAATTCTGGACAAGATTTGTCAGGAAATTTCAGAATAACAATTGAACAAATTATCTTACCATATGGCATCTGAAAGAAAAAACTTTAGAAAGTCTGCCAATCTTCTTGTGGGAACAGAGGATATAGCAACATTTTTTTCATTCTATAAAACATGTCCTTTAAATATTTACTAGTCTTGTATTTTCTACATGTGGCCACATCCCAAGCAAAAGCCCTCTACCTCTCACTAAAGTATGCTTAAGAACGTTCACTGCACATGTAATAAGAGTTTTAAAGGATCCAGATGTGAATTAGAAAAACAACTACATCCATTATAAGTGAATTTCAAACTACTGGAGTAAGATCAAGCAGGAAAGCTGTGGTTTATTCAGAACACCACCCACACAATTCTCTGAGTAGGATACCAAATGCAAAATGCGAAACAAAGCTGTCACATCTGATTACACTCCCAGTGACTGAATGGACAACAGATAAGCAATTTTCTCAATCTTCACAAGCTCTCAAAATAAACCTTTTATCACTGTATGGCCATACATATAATAAATCTCTAATTAACAACTTTTTTTGCTTTTTGGCTATAAAACATCACATATGACTCACCAAAACTGAGAAATACTTACAGGAGTATTGTGTGGGAATAAATTAAAGCTTCTCTTCTGAAACAGAAACAGTTTATTTTTGCACTCCAAGCTTCAGAGAAATGAAATTTCAAGATGCACTGTTGAAGAGGTCTCAGCAGAAAACAATACCTACACAGTACTGCTGAAAAAGCAATGACTGTAACTTAAGCAATAGTAACATATAAACAACAAAACTTTGAAAGACTACAATCAGTGCTGTATTTAATTTTAAAAACCAGTTATTTGCTTTGGGAGCACACCCAGGCAAGGCAAATTGGCAACTTCCAACATTTCTAGTAGGTCAGAATTTCTAAGTTATTTTTGACCTGTAATGGACAATATACTTTCCTTAGAGTTTTATCCTGATTATAAAGTATTTGTTTTCAAAACTAGTGAGCAATTTTAGGCACTCAGTCAGCAAGGCTGAGCCAGTCCCAGCCTGTGCAGGATAGCCACAACCAGCACTACTGTTTGCCAGGACAGACATGTACCTTGGATGGGTACAGACTCGACACACTTCTGCCAACCTTTCCTCGGGCAGACACATCCTCTGCTCTTCTCACTGGTAAAATTTAGGCTCAGATTCTCAAACACAGGAACAGCAAGGCTTTATCCTGGACTGAGGGTCTGTGGTGAGCTGGAGCTCTTGCCTGAGGTGCCCGGCCAGCAGCAGCAGCCAGGTCACAGCCACATCCCAGCCTCACAGATTCCTTGGCATCCAGTGGGGTAAACTCTGTCAGAAGGACAGGCTGCCGCAGCACCCCTCCTGCTGCTGTCACCTTCGGCCCCTGGCACACACAGTCATGGCAGGGGACATTCTGTGGCACTGGGTTCTGCTGAGTACTCGGGTGGTGGAGCCACTGTCCCTGGGTGTGTTTAAGAACAGACTGGACGTGGCACTCAGCGCCAGGGTCTGATTGACACGGTGGTGATCGGTCACAGGTGCGACTCGATGGCCGCAGAGGTCTTTTCCAGCCTCAGTGGTTCTGTACCTCCGTGAACCCTGCCGAAGTCTCTGAAACGCTGCACTGGCCCAAGGGTTCCCAAGGGCGGGATAAGAGGGGCAGGGATGTGGGCACAGCCCCGCTCGGGCCGGAGCAAGGGCCACCGCCGGGCGAGCAGAGAGGAGCTGCTGGCGGCTGCGTGAGGGGAGAGGGCGCGGGAGGCTGCGGGAAGGCGCAAGACGGGCGAAATTCAGATTAGATGTTAGAAAGAACAATTCAGTATTCGGGTGGTCAGGCACTGGAACAGCTGCCCGGGGTGGTGGTGGAATCACCGTCCCGAGAGGTGTTGAAGAGATGCGTCGATCTGGTTCAGGGTGATGTGGTTTAGGGCTTACAGTGGTAGGGCTGGCTTGACAGTGGAACTTGATGATTTTAAAGTTCTCTTCCAGCCTTGAACATTCTACGATTCGGTAGGACACCCTGAGAGTTCTGGAGGGGCGACGCTTCCCGGGGAGCGGTGTGGGCTGCTCTCAAGGGAAAATGTCCCGAGCTCGCCTCTTACAGGCGCGGAGGGGACCGCGGCTCGGGGACCGCGGCTCGGGGATCGCACACTCCGATCCAGCCGCTCACCCGCCCAGCACTGCGCCTGCGCGAGTCCTCCAGCTCGCCAGGGGGCGCTGCCGGCCGCCAGTGCCTGCTGCTGGGCCGCTGAGGCCGCGCCGGGCTCCGCCTCAACAGCGCGGCCTGTCCCGGGCGGGCCGGGCCGGGCCGGGGCCATGGGGAAGAAGCACAAGAAGCACAAGTCGGACAAACATCCCTACNAACGCGCCGGGCTGAGGTGCGGGGAGCGGGGCCCTCCCGCCGCCGGCGGGCCCGGCGAAGGGAGGTGGGCGGCGGGCTCGGCTCTGCGCTGGGGCGAAGCAGCTGCAGGGACTGGAAATAAGGAAATGGCGCGGGGTTATTGAGGACGGGAATGTGTTTTATTTGGTACTCACACAGCCTGTTTCTCTGCTGGTTTAAGAATACGTAGAAAAGCCACTGAAGCTGGTGCTGAAAGTTGGAGGAAATGAAGTTGCTGAGCTCTCCACTGGAAATGCAGGACTTGATTCCAGCCTCTACGAAGACAAATCTGAACATGAAAAACACAAGGACAGAAAAAGGAAAAAGAGAAAGAAAGGAGAAAAACAAGTTCCTGGAGAAGAAAAGGAGAAAAGAAAGAGAAAAGTTAAGGTATTTGTTCATGCTACTGCATTTTAGCAAAAAAAATGTTTTGACTTTCACATCAAAAGGTTAGCAGATATGACTGCAACTTGTATCCTTAAACTGGAATACATTCAGACTCTGTGTGTGAGGTGTCCTGTCTCATAAAGGATTCGCACAAGATAGATGTCACATTTTCTAAAATACTGATTCAGTGATATATTGCATTGTATGGCTGAATTATTTCACTGTCCAGCAGATGGAGACAGTAGAAAAAGAATACAGAATTTTTAAACACAACCTATTCTTATTCTTTAAACTTCGTGAATTTGTTTTGAAAAATCTAGAGAGCATTATGTACAGTAATAATGCAGGTGTTCTTGCATTTCCATAACAATTTTTCCAGGAGGATAAAAGGAAACGAGATCGAGACCATGGAGACAGTGAGGGAGAGCAGGAAATGAAATGTCAGACCCCCATCAGAATGGAATTGTCACCAGAGAAGCCACTGACGAGCACTTTATCAAAGCAGGAGGGTAGGGGGAAATAAATTTGCTAATTCTGTTTTCTTCAATTGACTCATATTTTATTGTTCTTTGTTTCTGTACAAAGTGACTTGGCATTTTTTGCCATCTCAGTGTTTTTCTCTGTCTGGTACAAAAGTTTGGAATTAGGTTGGTGTACACTTCTTTTGCAGAATGGTGTCTGGTACTTCTCTCAGAGCGAGTAGAATGTCAAGTAAGGGCAATGAGAACTAGATCTCTTGTAGTTATTGAGGAGTTTGCCATCATATTCTTTTCTTTGTACTGAAGGTAAATTCAGTCGATATATTGAGAAGTTGTTCTCAAGGTGCATCAGTTTTGTTTAGTTGATTTTTAATATCTTGGAATTTCCGATCTTTTTCAGTCAGTTCTGCCTCACACTCTTCTCTCCCCTTGTTTTTGGTCTAGAGGTGGAGCAGACACCACTTCAGGAAGCTCTGAATCAACTCATGAGACAGCTGCAGAGGTAATGTCTGTGCTACAGGCTTGCAGAGCTGTGAAGTGAAAATAACATCCAGTGAGGGAAAGGGCCCACACAAAGCTGAGTGAAAATATTATTGCTAAATATATTGCTAAGGAGGGCTATTTTAGGAATTTAAGTGCTAGTTTAAGAAAGTGTACTTAGAATTTTTCAGCTTAGGCTTCCTTTGAACACCTCCAGTTTCAACTTCATATTAAAAAGTTTTCAAAACCAGGACAATTTTCCAATAGTGTGATGCTTTCTTCAGGGGACTTTTGAAAGGAAAGCACAGGAGAGTCTAATTAACTTGTCAAAGTTTCTTTTACATTGAGTTCTCCTGTTTTAGTATTATTTACTATAAAAAGGATGTATGCACTTGAAAACTTCAGCCATATTCTCTTACTGTTTTATTAACCAAAAGTCTTTTGGTTAAAACAATCAAGCCTGTAATTATTTCAAGTAGTTTCTTATCTAAGATAATCTTTCTTGAGTTTAAGAGTATCTGCATTTTGTGCAAGATCTTTCCCTTTAGCTGTCTCACCAGACTGAGTTTGAAACTTTGTCTCTTATCTGTAAATTTTCAAGCCCTAGGTGTCGTGTCTGTTTCAAGAAACTTAAATTATCAAAAAATGTCTGTTTTAGTTTTGGCTCCCTTTCTGTGCATACAAAAAGCAGCACTTTTGACTTTGAAACCTGTCTTGTCCCTTGTGACAATTTCTGAGTGAGCCATGAATGACTGTTCTTACAATATACATTTATTTTATTTTTAAATTAGTTCTCATATGGTATAAAATGCCTTTGTTAAAATCTAAAACCTTAAAAAAAGTTTCGGTTTTTTTACATCTTCTTGGGAACACAGGTAATTATGAAAATATAGAAATAATTTCTGAAATACATTGGTAGTGCTTTTTTGGTATATGGGTTTGCATATGAGATGTTTTCAAGCTTGAAAAGGAAGGATAATGCTGACACAAGCTATTTCTCTCTTTATAGTTCTGATTTCTTTTCCACTTAGTTATTTCCTTTCTAATTAATTCCAAACACAGTATGTTCTTTGTTGTAAGTTGAAACATAAAAAACTGTATTTCATTTCTTAACAGAAAGGACCCAAGTTCTTTCTTTTCATTTCCTGTGACTGACTTTATTGCCCCTGGCTATTCCATGATCATTAAAAACCCAATGGATTTTAGTACCATGAAAGAGAAGATCAAGAACAATGGGTACCAGTCCATAGAAGAATTAAAGGTAATGCTTTGAATTTTCTTTTGACTACAAAGATGTATTATGCTCAATTGACTTGAAGGCTAGTATTTTATGGGAATAGAAAGATGCCAGAAAGAACCAGTACTTCTGCCTCAAGAAACATTTCTTCTTGAATTTTTGTGAGCAAGTAAGTTCTAACAGTAAAAGAGAAAACACTTCTGCTTTGTAAATGTACATCTCAAAAAGTTGCAGATGGTTTCAGGTTTTCTGCAGGATTGCATGGAATCTGTCAGTTTGTCCTGCAGCCTTTTGTTTTAGATCTGTTACTTTTTCTGGGCTAGTCTGGTCATGGAGATCGAGTGAAGGCACCGTGAGCTTGGTTCTGTAGGCAGCAACCACTTGTCCTGGTGCTGTAGTGTGCCTAATGGGTTCAGGGGCCTGTTTTGAAAGTCTCCTAAAGCTTTTAAAATATGTGGAGCCTAGTTTTGTTTTGTTTTCTTCAACAGAAATACTCTAGTTTGTTACTGGGCTAGATGAGAAATTACACCTGAGAGGTGTAATTTGTGTGTAATTAACAATTAGAAAGATGTTAGTTAATAGTATTGGTTGTATGTTCTTGCACATTCTTCAATAGAGCTCCAGAACTTAAGAAGATATTCCCTATTGTAACAGCTGTTTCTGGTTAGTTTTTAATTTTAACTTTGTAAATAGATGAGAATGTGATAAAACATATTCACCTGTAGAGGCTGTGGTGAATATGGAAGTGCAGTTTCTCACTCACATGAATTTCCAAGGAGCATACATTTCTTCATTGTAACTAAAACTTTGGGATATTCTTTGTAATAATTTAACTTCGAACTGCAACTTTTCATTGTCTTTGTTATGTTGTTCACTTTGTTTTAATGACTGCTGATTGGCCAGGAGGTGAACAGTTGTAGATAAGAGGGCTTCCCTTAAAATTTTAAAAACTATAAACAATACTGAACACTTTAGAATACTTTAAGGATATTTTTGGGTTGATAGATTCAAGTCTTAAAACAAAGTTACATACTTATCCCTGTTTACATTTTTCATAGATTTCTTAAATTCATTCATTAAAAGTATTCTTCTAAATTTTTTTTCCTAAAGCTCAAGACACCACATTTGCAACAAGAATATCAGTATAGTACGCTGTAAAATTAACTTTCATTCCAAAATTATTAATGTTTGAACAGGATAACTTCAAACTGATGTGTAATAATGCAATGATTTACAACAAACCAGACACCATTTACTACAAAGCTGCAAAAAAACTGCTGCACTCAGGGATGAAGATACTTAGCCAGGTAACAAAAAACACCAACCAAAAATATTAAAAAGTATACTGCTTCTTTTTTTGATCCCTGTTTATTCCCTTTTGCAGGGATCTCTTGAAAATTAATAAAACTTTGCTTGGTATTTGTGAAATGATTGTATATTGGAATATAAAGAGTACATTGTTATAGTACTGCTGCCAGATCAGTCATTGTAGATTTAGTTGCATTTAGTATTTGACCTTCTAGACTCTGTTTATGTTTGCTAGTGTAAGAAAGAGCTGAAATAAAATGAGTCTCTATGGGTAGGTTACAAAAAGATTAATTGAAGCAGCAAATAAAAGGATTTTGATGTTATTCAGGAGAGAATTCAGAGCCTGAAACAAAGTATAGAATTCATGGCTGACCTGCAGAAGACAAGGAAGCAGAAGGACAAGACAGAACTGCAGCAAACTGGGGAAGAGGAAAATGGTCCTGGGAAAGACAGAGGAGAACCTATGGATGGTGACACCAAAGCATTCAAAACACCTAGCAAAGAGCACAAAAAGTGAAGTATAATCTTATAGGATACACCTTTTAAATGCTACAGAAACAAGATGACTTAGGGTCCAGTGGATGTGGATTTCTCTCTTTCTGGTACTGCTTAGAGATTTTCATCTCAAGAGATCCACAGTTATATAAAACATCCTCATTTACTAAAACCAAATGAGTTTAGAATCACTTACGATGCAATCATTTTTGCATGTAGGTAACCTTGTACTGCTCACCAACTCCATTCCTTCAGTTATTTTCTGGTTTGGTGTCTGTTTCTCGGAACTTGCATAGTTTCAGAGAAAGCTTGCAAACGTGCCTTTAAAAGCACATGTACTTTGGTACAAAAAGCTACATAGCCAATTTCAATTACTTTTTGTTTGTTTGTTTACATAGTATTTGTCTATGAAACATGCAGCTGCCTAGCTACAGAAAGTGTACTTTCTGAAATAGCTTTTCATATCTAGAAATACCAGATATGAAGATGGTAAATATATAGGTAGATAAATACTGGATACTAAAATTAAGAGTATCTAATATACCAAGAATATCTTAGTTTTGTGAGAGACCTTTGCAGAGATATTGACAGTTACTGACATAGCATTTGTTGATGTAAGCCTTTGTCATGTGCCTTCCTCAGCTATATTAAATAGTCAGATGCAATTGCACTTTTTTTTTGTTGTTGTTCTGTCTACAAAACCAGGTGCAGACTTGTCTAAAACAGTACTGTCACAGTATCTTCTTGTGTTACTTAGCCAGTTGGTGTTCCAGCTAGGCCCTAAGCTGTGTGGGTATATTCACAGGAAGGATAAAGACCTGCTTGAAGACAAATTACGAAGCAACAGCTTGGAAAGGGAACAAGAGCAGATTGATCGGATTGTTAGGGAGTCAGGAGGCAAGTTAACCAGGCGCCTTGCAAACAGCCAGGTAAGCACTGGGACATGTGGTAGCTCCTTTCACTTTTCCATAAACCACCTTGCCTTGGCCTCTTATACCAGTTGAAACCTCACATCTGCTTTTACTGCTTTTTACACCATTTTACACTAGTGATTATCTGTAACATCATAAAAAAAAGTGCTATTTGAATGCATGCTGAATATCATCAGCAAAACAAGTTGAACTAAAATTTTCAATAAAGTAATAGAAAAGAATGAATAGTAGAAATTTCAAGAAAAGAAATCTGACCTGCAAAAATCTCAGTTCTCAAACAGACATATACCTGATCAAAGTCCATTAATGTTACAGGAAAAAGAGCTCAGTTTGGTAATACTATGCCTGTTACATTTTCTACATTTTTTTGTCCCTTGGCCTCTACAGAAACATTAATATTTATCACAATATCTTAATTCTTTGTGCCTTTACCAGTAATAAAATTATTTGTGAAAGTAAAAATTTAGAAGAGCACTCACTTCTGGGTGACCGATTTCCTTTCTTATTCCTGCAGATAGGACAGTTTTATTCAATGTTTTCATTAGTTTAAGAAACAGGAATTTCATGTCCTATGTAAATTAAAATAGTCTAATTTTACTTTAAGTGTGAATTTGAAAGAAGAAAACCAGATGGAACAACGACTCTGGGCCTCCTTAATCCAGTTGACCTCACTGCAGGAGGTGAGTTGGCACAGTTCAGGTAATGAGCCACTTCCACTGGCCCTCTGTATCTTCACTGGGGCAGATGAGCAAATCCTGGCCAAGAACTGAGTGCCTCTTTCCAGTCTGATAAAGATCTGGATTGGAAAAGCTGCAGCTGGGTGATCATGTAGATATCATGGTAGATGGCCCTCGGCTGTGGTTGTTGTTGGGAGCAGCTGGGGGGAGCCCTCAGTGCTGTTGCTTCTCTCATTTATGCAAGCTGCAAAATAACACTTTTGGTGCTAGAAAAGAGAAGACTTTTCCTGCTGGATAATTTTCAGGGATCCTCTTATTTCTGGTCTGTGTACAGAGTGCAGTGTCTGCTGACCCAGAAGGTCACAGATGTTGTAGAACTGGGAACTGTCTGGGTCCCAGATCATTAGTATGAAGCACTTGGATAGGAAAGCCCACTTTGAGAGGCATGTCTTGTTTATTTTGAGTTTTTAGCTGTATTAAATGAGTTTAGTCATGTTCCTGTGACTTCTCTGTTTCTGTATTTTGATGTGTCCTATTGCCAGAACCAGGTTACTGCCCTGTAAAGCTGGGAATGACAGCGGGGAGGCTTCAGTCAGGAGTTAATACATTACAGGGATTCAAAGAAGATAAAAGAAACAAGGTTACTCCAGGTAAGTGCTGATTTAAAAAAAAATACAAGTCTTTCTTCTTATATAAACAAAGTGTGTTGATCTTGTTACTAGTATACAAAAATTATGGATTTCTAAAGACAAAGCACATTATTACTTGTCCCTGCCCATGGCAGAGGGGTTGGAACTAGATGATCTTTAAGGTTCCTTCCAACACAAACCATTTTATGACTCTTTGTAGCTATTTTACAATTAAACAGCACATCACAGGTTCCAGCTTAATTTATAGATACAAAAGGGGCAAGATACTTATTTTTTATCTACATTGAGAAGAGAAAGTACCAGAGAACGGTTTTTGGTAGCTTTAATAGAGCAGGGGGGAGCCTGAGAACCTTTTTCCAGCATCAGACTGTTCATATTGTGCTAAGGCATGCAGTGGTGCTAATGACTTATTTGCAAATACAAATGCTTTTGATTTAGATCATATAAAAGTTGTTAGATTGTGAACAGATGGTGTTCTGTGAAGGCTTGTTTCCACCTTAAGAAATACGTTCCTTTAAAGTTTCTTCTTGGAGATTGTTTTACAGCCCTTCTCATTTCTGTCTGATGCATGCAAAACAGGTTAATAATTAATATTATTGTTATTCATTAGTGACATACTTGAATTATGGACCCTTCAGTTCCTATGCACCAACATATGATTCGACGTTTGCCAACATAAGCAAAGAAGATTCTGACTTAATTTACTCAACCTATGGGGAAGACTCTAATCAAGGATCTTCCAGGTAATGCAGCAAGCAGGATGCACAGTACAGCTCCCATGGACAGAAGCACTTCTGTGCAGCTCTCTGCAGGATGGGCTGGCTTTGTTGTGGAGTGATGGCCCCACTGTCTTTATAGTTCCTAGGGGTTTGCTTGCATAAGAAACAAATACTTCAGTAGAAGAACCTGCCTCTAAAGTGGTAATAGCCAAAATGGAAGAATTTTGATGCTACTGATTTCTAGGAGTACTGTCTAACCTTAGATGTGTTTATAACTGAAGGACTCATGTTCAAAGCCAGAAAATATTGAGTTGTACAAATGTTTATACAAACTGGGAGTTTTCTCACATTAATTATTCCCTTAAATGAGATACAGCTTTGTAAAAATAATTCAGTTGCTTTATTATTCTCAATTACAAACATTTCAAAGCTCTTTTGTTTAATGAGAATTTCACAAGGAGCAGGCACAGTGATATAAATTCTTAGGAAAGGAAGTAATACTTTAGTACAGTGTAAATGTGAAGGGCCTGTGCAAGATTGCTTTTGTGTTTTTGCAGCTGCCTGAGACACTACACTTTTCCAAGTTTTCCAGTGTCCCATTCAGAATGGATTCCTCAGCTACAGAAGGCAGGCAGGATTAAACTGAAGCAATCCATTTTGATCAGATCCTGTGCTGCTTTTTATGTTTGCTGTGCTGTATATATCGGTCTGACCTTACGTAACTTTTCTACATTAAATGTTATGAAAATAACAAAGACCTTAATTGTCTTTATTCTTTCAGTATTCAAGATTATTTTATGAAATCCCAGGATTATCCTCTCTTAATGGCTGATAGTTTGCTTGATGTTCTAACTAAAGGAGGACATTCTAGAGCTCTCAGAGAACTAGAAATGGTAAGAGTGCATTTGTGTACTATCTGGTCTTTATTTTAGCACACAAGCTATAAAGCAAGAGAAAGATGGTGCTGATCCTATTGATGGGCTTCCTTTTAATTGATAGAATTGGAAAGTAATGACTGATCTTTGCCTCCAATGGCAGGATTTTCTGGAAAGGAATGATTTTATTGTTAATCAGTGAATATTAACATATTGTACATAGAGATACAATTGCCCATTTTTTGTCCATTATTCCATTCCCATTGTTACTAACTCCTGTTTCAAGACTAATAAGTAGTTGTTTAAAAGTGAAGTGATCTTTGACAGGCCTTTTTTTCCATGAAAATTTAATCACATTCCTAAGCTGCTACTGTTTAATTCAGATGAATTAATATGTAGTTTTTCCCTTTACTGGGTACCATGATTTTGAACTCAGACATGTGCTGTGTAAAAATACTGAACAGCACCCCTTCAAATTCTTAGGAGATTCCAGTCCTGTCCATGCTAAACATAACTGGAATCATAGGGGCTCATTTGATATCCTTAACATAATTGACAATCTCAAAGAATTATTTGAGAATCTCCTCAGAACAGTTCCTGTTAACTAAAAGCCTTGCTTTTACCAACTGTTGAAATAAACAGATTGTAGCCTTTTACTATGGGTCAGATATTACCTAAATTAATACTAGAAATAGTTCATAGACCTTTTTGCCTCAGTTCACACCCTTCCTTAGCATTACACATTTAGCTCTTTTCTTGTACCCAGTAGTGGCACTGTCAGGGGTGATCGATTACTCTTGGCAGTATTAAGAGAAATACAATTACATACAGAAACAGAAACCATTTCAGCCTCTAATAACCACCCTTCCTCTTCTTCCTGCACCCCAATAAATAGTCTCTGATATGTCATCAAAGATAAATAAAACCTGAGCTGAAAAAATGTGTTTTAGTAAACATTAATACCCCAAGAGAGACCCTAAAAATAGCTGCATTACAACTTGCTTTACAGTGAAAGCACATTATGACATTGCATACTTACCTCTCTTTAAAAGTACTGCATCTTGTAAGATTTTACTTTGAATTTGAAAGAGTCATTTTAACACCACCTTTAAAAATCCTTTCTTTTATTCAGCCATTGGAGGAAGCTGAAGGCCCACAGGAAAGAAGTGATGCAATGAAAGATGTAAAGGTAAAATTCTTCTATATTAGTTAACTTCTCCAGCCAATATTTCCAAGCTCACATATATAAAATGGTTTAAAGCTTTTAGTCCTGTATAACAACACTGAGACTCTGACATGCTGTGAATCTTAGGAAATGGTGTCTCCCTTTGTAGGCATGAGGAGAGTAAGGTTCTCCAAAGCATTAAGCCTTAACTATATGTTAGGAGAACTGGAAGAAAATGCTTATGTATATTTGATGGTGATTGTTGAGAGCTATAGCTTTGTTTCTATCTGAATCTGGTTTTGTTTAAGGTGAATTTGTAATGTGAATGTAGGATACCACACAATGTGTAGCAGTCTTTTAGAAGTTCTCGCTTTGTGCCCCTCTAGGCAGTATGTTATAGATCTCAAATCATTCCACCCAAACTTTGCTCAAGTAGAGAAAGCAGTTCTAGGGCCAGGGCTGTATTCCTGAAGCATCTCTTCATCTGCAGCCAGTGTCCAGATTCCTTTTGAATTTTTGCCTCAGATCTTCGATAAAATCTCCTTAGGTGAGCTGAAATTGTTTCTTAATTGGAGATGCTAGTGTTAAGTTACTAGATCCTTTTTGCATACCCTCAGTGGTTTTGGCAGATGCCATTTTCTATTTGTGTGTGAAACAGAAAAGTAAACAGTAACAGTAAGTTTTACAGGGTGTCTTTTTCAGCTTTCCCTCTGTATGTTCACTTATTTTTGTAGAGCAGACTAACCTTACCTTTGTATTCTGATCTTCCCAGACAATTTTGTTGTTTCAGGGCTGAGCAAAGTATTATCTAAATTATTACTTGCTGATTTTTATTTTCTTTTCAGATTATGGAAATTGATATTGCTGCCAGGTTGGACACAGCTAACAGCGACAGACTTACAGCTCTAAAAGCAGTTACAAACTTTGGCATGCCTATAGAAGAGTTTGATTCTGAGGGTGAGTCTGATAGTCATAGTTCTGATATATGTCCATAATTCCTTTATTTTCTCAGTCCCTTACAATATATTATATCATAAAGTAAGTAAATAGACTTAGATCTTACTAGTCAGGACTTTCTCTTTAAACAGAGGCTGAAATCTTCCAGAGGAAACTTGATGAAACAACAAAGCTGCTCAGAGAACTCCAGGATGCTCAAAATGAACGACTGAGTACAAAACCACCCCCTAATATGATTTGTCTTCTGGGTCCATCTTACAGAGAAATGCACTTGGGTAAATAGACTTTTTCTGATCATTCTTGCAGGACTGATGAAGTCCCAACTGGTATCAACTCCAAGATAAAAACAAACCTCAAGGGCTATAGTGTAGATTATATGCCCTGTTAGGCCTAGAGGATTAATTTAAACTTTTTTGGATGTAAAGCAAGATTAAAATCTTTAGTAGTATTTACAAGTATTTCCTCATTATTCCTAAAAGTCCCTAGAACTGATTGAAGCTACTGTATGCCATGGGGCAGACAGTAGCCAAATACCAATATAGCTCCATGAGTTTTGCAGTGTCTTTGAACAGGAGTTGCTTAAGTATTACTAATTCTTATTGCAAGGCCAGCTTTGGTCCAGGATGGATCTGGCCATCAGTCTATTGATTACAGTAATTAATACCAGTCATTCATTCTTCAGTTATATGAGCAAACCTTGTCTCATAGATCAGCTACACACCTTGTGTTAATGGCAGCCCTCTAAGATAGGACTGTGTGTAGAGTGCCTGTTTGGCAAGTAAAACTGACTTGTGCAACACTATTCATGGTCTAAACTAAACCACATTGATGGGATTAGATGAATTCCCCGTTATTGAAGGAATATGACCAAGTTGCTACCACATCAAGTCTATACCAGATCAAATACTATCTTTTTAAGTTTCACTACTTACAGCCTTCTTGAGGGAAAGCCACATTTGTAGCAACAAGAACATCCAAAGCTTTGTACTGAATCCCAAAATCCAGCTACTGCTAACACCAGTGCTGTGTGAGTGCTACCAGCCCTTTCCCAGCTGCTGTGAGTGTGGCCCAAGTTTCATTGACTTGGTCTTTAACTGCAGGTGTTTCCTTATGGCAGCAAGCCTTGGTCAGCAGCTGTTTCATTTCTCCTGTTCTGCTTAAACCATCTCTTGGTTCCCAGGATGTCTTGCAGGGCTCCACACAGCACAACACAGCTCTTCTGGTCTAGAAACATTTAATTTTGTACTAAATGATTAAACTCTTTGCAGGGTGATTCAGCAATTTGGTGTCTATGTATAGCATATAAACACATCCTCTTATCTTTTCCAGCTGAGAGAGTAACCAATAACCTGAAAGAACTTGCCCAGCAAGTGACCCCAGGTGACATTGTCAGTACCTATGGAATCCGGAAAGCAATGGGAATCTCAGTTCCTCTACCTGAGACAGAAGACAGCTGGGTAGATTTGACAGAGGGTGAGTATGCAAAAACATTTTGTAGCATCTTTTCAGCTGGAACAAAACCACATCTGCAAATCCTTAGACTGGCTTATGGTAGAACTTGCAGTAGTGTGGTTCCAATTTTCAGTTCTTCTCTCCTTTTTAAATTCTGTTTCAAATGGAAAGTTGGTGCCTTTGGTCTCCTTCCAGAATGAATTTTTGTGTGTATGGAACTTTGGTTCAGCTATGTGGTTATTTTACAGTCCATGTTAGAGCACTGCCAGGTTTTAAAGCTCAGTAACTCAATTCGATTTTAGTTTTCCCATTTTGCATGAAGGTGCAAGAGAGGAGTTAAAATTTCTCACTTGCTAAAATGAGAATGTCGTGATTCAGGCTTTTGGCTGTGCACTCCTTTGCTTAGTTTGGCCAGCTGTTGTGCTTTGGAAGTTGACAGTGTGAGTTCAACTCACCTCATCCAGCCAAAAGTAGTGGCTGTTTTTGCTGGATTAGAGAGTCTGGTCAGTGGAGTCTCAGTGCCAGACCCTGTCCTCCCCCATTTAGAGCAGTCACAGCAAAAGAGTGCCCAGAGTTAGGGTAGGGTAGGAAGAATTTCCTCTCACAAAATGTAATTCATGAAACACAAATTTAATCAAGCTGTGCTTTATGAAAGTTTTCATTAAATAACATTTTAACTGAAAGAGTGGGATTAATTAAGGAACTCATTCTTCTTTTTAAGTCAGCTGCTCAAGAAATTTCAAAATTTTTGAGCCTTTTCCTTAACATTACACAGAGGCTTTGTAAAAGAACCAGCTGAAACACAGGATTTTCTGGGACTGTTGCAGAACAAACAGCTAACACAGGGCTGTGTGTATGAATATCAAATGACTTGAGGCATGCTCTGCTGCGTATGCATGTCTTCACTTGAGCAGTCTCTGGTCAGTGACCTGCTATCTGTTGTAAACTTTCAGACTTTGAAGAGCCTAAAAAGACCATCACTGTCCCTGAAAACGAGTGTGGTGCAGTTACAGGCTGAAGATTCTGTTCAGCTTACAGCTGTTAGCTTGATTCTGTTTAAGAACCAGGAAAACGTCCTTCAGGTGCATTCACCACGCATGTATATTGTGTGTTAAACTACTTTTGTTTATTAAATTTTGGAACCGATGGCTTTCAAAGGGTTTATATTAGTTACTTCTATGTAAATGCACTAAATTATTCTTTTTGCATTCTCTGTGTTTTTTTAATCTCCTCTGCTGCATTTAAGTTTTCCTGAATCACCAAATGTCTGGAAAAGTCAAAGCATAATGAAAATGTGCCTATGTATGGTGCAGAGACTCAACCAGAAGTTTCTAGAAGCAATGTATAGACTTGTCTCTGAGTCTGGTTAGAGCAAACATCATTCATGTCTGAACCTTCAACTTCCCCTTTTTAAAATTACTGTGCAACTCCCATGGACTTAAGGAAGAGAAATAAACTTTTTATATAAAACTGATGCAGTGTGGTGAATTTACAGAAGCTCAGCTTTTTAAGATTTCCCATGTGCATGAATCTCCTCTTAGAGAAACCTTGCTGTGTACGTGCAGTATCCTAAAACTGGACTATGACCAGAAGTGAGACTAACAAACCCACCTACTGTCAGCAAGTGACAGCAGCCCCTAGGTGTGGTACAGTCATCTGAGACACTCGGGCACACAGCTCTTCACATTGCACAGGGGTACTGGCAGATGCTGGCTGGATAATGATTCTAGGCTTTAGGTTATCAGAGAGTACTTTTCAAAGCCTTTTCATATTAGACAGTTCACTGTTCACCAGGTGCAGACCAACAGCACAGCTCTCAGGCACAGAGAACTTGGGCACTGCAGGGGTACAGGTGCAGCCTGTGGCACACCCAAGTTGGTTTTTCCCTGTGCTCCCCACTTAATCTCACACCATTGCACAGTGCTTCACAGGCATCCTTCACTGATTTGAAATGTTGCTTTTCTTTTAGCTGTGGTTTCAGTATAACCCTGCAGTCAGGAGGAATGAGCTGTAGGGTTCCAGCCATCTGATGTGTGGCAGGGAACTGAACTGAGCTAATTTACAGGCCAAACAGCATTGTGACTTCCAACCTCTCCCCTCAGTCTCATGGCCAACATCATCCTTGCTTCCTTCCTCTCTAAAAAATGCTTTAGAAAGATTTGTTTTTAAACTTTTACAATTACTAAAACAATGCAAAATTTTTGACTGTCAGCTTGGATTTTTATCCAGTAGTTTCGAGTGTCCCAGAAGAGTTAATGGGCACTACTGGAATTTTTTCAGTTCTAGGTGATAGCAGCTGCGTTATTAGTCTAGGGAATTAATTTTTCCATTAGTATATAAATAATTGCTTCTCATGCTATGGGAAAAAGACAAGATTCAGGGCAAATGTACCACCCAAATCCTTACTTGCTCCTTCCATAACATCTCATTGCCCATCACTCACCTTTTAGATAGTGAAGGAGGTGGCTGCCAGTGACAGAAGTATTGGCATTTCTCATCAGCTGTTGAACATGTGGATGTCACTCTCAGCACTTTCTACTGGCAACATATTTTAAAAAACACAAATACCAAGTTTATGAGTAGAACCAGTACCATTAAGTCTGCAGCACCATAAAAAATATGCCACTTTTTCATGGGTATCTCTATCAAAGTAACTGCAAAACCAGACATGTTTCAAGAAGTTTTTATTTCATAGTAAAAACAAAAGTTTGTTCTTTAAAACAGATTCCTAGTTCCAGATGTTATTAGCTCTTCAAATTAGATACAGTGCCATTTTTTCCATTTAAGAAAAAAAATAATGCTGCAAGGAAGATTTTTCCAACAAGACTGTTTCCTCAATGTCAAGTTTCACTCTCAGAAGAACTGCTGAAAATTATTTCAATACAGTTGCTTGTTAAACTGAACTTTTTCTGTGATTGAATATAGCTCTCATACAGTTCCAGTTCTGGTGAGAAATTAGTCATCCTCTTTTTCATTACACACAGTTTCTAACTGCCCCAAGAAGGCTGTGCACAGCACACCAAGTGAACATTCTTTTTAAACCTGCAACCAAACCCAACTCCTTCCCCTTTGGAAGCTGCAGCTCTTCCCGCCACTTCTGCAAATGAGGTTGAGTTGAAGTTACACCCAAAGAAGTTAGCAGCCTGACAGGCAACATCATGTAAACAAAAGCATTTCAAAATGCTATTACAGACAGCAAATGTTCTTTCATAGATGACTTACAGCTACAGTCTACTAGTTCTGTGAACAGGAGCACTTCAGAGCCAGCTCTATTTATAGGCATAATGCACTTTTCAAAATAGATTCATGAGACAAATGGTCACTTTACCTAACATGACATCAAAGACTGCTGAAAGAAGCCTTTCACATATGTATGGTCCTAAAAAAGAATAAATACCTCAAAACAAATGCTTGCTGAGCACCTGTAATTACAAATACACAACATACAAGAGTAGCAGAAGCTGTTTGAAGGTTTATTCAACTACAACACTGACTTGCACTAACACAACAGCGAGTGTGACACTTCCTTCTTCAGCAGAGCCCCTGCGTGATCTAGACAACCTCACATTCAGGTTTTCTTACATGCTGTTTTCTGTTGGAGACCTACACACATAGGATTCACAGATCTGAGTTACAAAATTGACAAAAGACTAAAAGCACGATTTTTAATCCACAGTTGGACAATATTTAGGTTTGTTCCTGTCTTGAAAGACAGTCACTCCCTCTTCTAAAAAAATTACACAGTAATTAGAAAGTGGCACTGATGCACAGGACTGCTTCAACACTTGTCCAGGATGGGTTGGTACTAACCCAGAAGCACTAGGAAATGCTGTTTGTGGAGGAGTAAGGCTCAACCAAACAAGTGTTGTACTCACTAGTCACTCTGCTGTCCAGCCCTAACACGTGGTTTATGGGGAAAAGGGGAATCCATCCCTAGTAATGGGCATAACTGGGCACAAGGTGTTAGCCTTACAAGCTACTATCATCTCCACCAACAGCTAACAGATCAAGACACTGCATTAAGTAAAAAACACCAATGTAGAAATTAGCAAAGGTCACTTACAGCTCAAAAACCTTACAAACTAAACAAATTTACACTGTGTTCACAATGATCTTATGAATGCTCTACTCCCAGTATTGGGGCTCTGCTGAAACATTTCCATTACAAATATGCTTTTTCCATACATCATTTTGTAACCTTCAAAACCAGTTTATAAAAAAAAAAACAAACAAACAAACTGCCTTTAAAAGGCATAGAAACCAGACAAAGGCTAGACAAATAGAAATAAAAACAGAAAAAAAAAAAAACCAACCAAAAAAAACCCCTAAAAAACCCCAACCCCCACCACAGACACAGTTCTGTTTATACAGTATCTGCTACTGTTTCTAACACTATCAGTAATTCTGTTCTTCAGCTTCCCAGCACTTCAGAAGAGATTATTTTTTCTTCCCTAAGTGCCCTCAAGAACACAGCACAAAATCAGTATTCCTGCTGGGATCAGCAACAGCAGCTGCTGTCAGAGCCTGTCCCCTGTGCTCCTCACCAGTACTTGTACTTTTTGAAATATAAAGTAAAAAATTTAAGACTTACCATGACAGAACAAAATGCACACGCAGATACTAATTACAGAGAAATACAAAGGAGAACATGTAGTATAATGTAAACATGCTGAACTAGATGAAAGTTATTTCTGAACAGCTTTTGGTCATGAAAATGTCTGCATAACTCAAAGTACTGCTGTGGGGGAGGCCAGGGTGGTGAAGTGACCCCATACTGTGCAATTCAGGTTTTTTTCCAAAAGAACTCAGCACAGTTATCATGTGATACACTTGAGTTTCCTTGCATCCCTCTTCCCATTATTCAGCTGTTTTCTGCTGTGAAGTCTGTTCAGCATTAAAAGCAGGACATGCAGTGTGCTCAGGATCACTGCACATGTCAGGACAAACACAATACTGTAAGCAGGTGTGTGTCAAGCAGGCAATGGAATGTTTTAACATGGGAATGAGTTCTACAGTGCATCCACTCCTGTTGTCACTGGAGCTGTTAAGATTCCCAGTGCAGGCAGGGAAAGCGACTAGCTGAAAATGCTTCATGGCAATTCCAGGTAAATCTTCAAATTACTTCAGGAAAAAGTAGCCTTTTTCAGACTGACAGTTGTGTATCTTCTAGAAACTTCTCAGAATTCTTCTTTATTAAAAAAAAAATTCTCTTGAGATGTAGAAGAGATAGGAACAGTATATACATGTTTTTAGAATAAAGTCCTTCACATAAGGAGGGAAATTCTACGTCTTCACAGAAGGGAGGCAGATCTAAGTCTATTTTGATTAACTTCATTGTAGCCTCAGTTCAGCCCCATGCCTTGGAATTTGGTTGTCTCAGTGCAAACAAAGTAAGTCCTCAGTTCTCCCTTGCCCTTGACATTAATGAGTCCCCTACATTCACATGAGTATCCCAGCTCCTGTAGTATTTTGCTTGTTTCTTCTGTGACCTTTGTGTGAAAAGAACGAGAAACTCTTGTGAAATTCTGATTATTCACATTAAAGCAAAATTCCACAACCAATCAGAAAGAATGCCTTGGACATTGCAAGGCTCATAGGTTTACCTGGATCTTGCCAAGCTCCCCTGTGCTCTCCATTCGGCTGGCAACATTAACAGTGTTGCCCCAAATGTCGTACTGAGGCTTGCGGGCACCAATCACACCAGCAATCACTGGGCCATGATTGATCCCTGCAGGAACACAAGCAGGTTCATTACTGAGGTAGAAAGGATTGGGAATTCCAGCTTCATGATTACCTGTAGCTTCAGGGGGAAAAATCATCCCAAAACTTAACTCTGCAACACCTTTCTAGCAAGCAGTATTAGTACTGTTCTATAAATACTCATACTGAGGCTCCGGAGATGTGAAGTGACTCACTCATTGCAAAAAGGGAAGTCTAGGGCACAAAGCAAATTTCTTCCTCTTCTACTTTTAATATATAAAATGAGCATTGTAATGAAAATGCTGTCTTTAGTCAACAGTCACTAACAAGGTACTTCACTCTTCATCTGTAATTTTCATTTCCTCCAAAGTCATCCAGCTGCACTCTTCCTGCTGCTCCCTCCAGTGATGAGAAAAAGCCCATCTGTGGGGGAGCTGGGCCTGTCTGAAAAGCTGACCAGACAACACTGCCTTTGGCTATTCAGCACTACACCATCCTACCTCATTTCTCACTGAGCTGTGCAGTCCAGGTGCCCCACAAGCAGAACTTACCAACACGCAGGCGGAAATTGTTAAAGGAATGTCGGTTGATGCCATCCAGTTTGCTCATCAGGGCAATTCCATACTCCACCATAATCCCAATGTGAGCGTGCTGCCTTTCCCTATCCTGTGCAAGTCATGGCACATATTAATGATCAAATTACAACACAAAAGGCTGTGTCAGGCTGCTACTCCAAAGTGACTGGAGTGTTTATAGGGATGAGACCACTCATCTTTGGAACTGCAGAATTTCAAAACTCTGTTAAATTCACCTGGGATGGCTATGAGGCAACAAGCGTGATATAATTCAATTTTATAACAAATTAATGTCTGTCCTTTAGGGTTTCAGCTTTAATTTTATGTATTTTGGATAAATTATTATATGCATCTTAATGTCATACACAAACCTGCCATACTGAAAATGAGCCAGAGAAATTTGTGTTAGTTCTTATGGGTGACAGTTCCAGACCTAATGGGGCACTTGAGGATTCTCTTTCTGTGCCAGTTCTCAGGTATCACAAAAAGCCTAATGTCCAGTTCTGACACAGCCTCTACTTTGGCTCCCGTTCTTTGACTCCCCTATTATTACAGCCCTTCTGTTATGCATCTAGGAATGTCAAACTACTGGAATAAAAGATGAAAGTAAAAAGTATGCTGGGATTACACACTGAACACCTTGGTTTGGAAATAAAATGGAACTAAGAGATAAACAGTGAATTCAGAAGGAAACAACAAAATTTTGTCATCTTTTTCTACATTTCAGGAAGTCACCCTTCATGATTTACTTTTTTGTATCATGTTACATTTTGTTATTTTGAACACACCTATGCACCCACAGAATACTGAAGGCAGATTCAGAGCCAACATACCTGGTTGTTCTCCTGGCCTGGTGTAACACTGAGACCAGCTGCTGCCATGTAAGTGCTTCCAATTGTTTTTATTTTTTCAACACCACTAAATTTAGGTTTTAACAGGAGCTGTTTGAATGGAAAAAAACTTGAGACTTTAATAACTTTCATTGTAGTATTTAACAAGAAATCTTATACTGTCTACCATAAGCATTAAACACCTCTAGCAATACTATGACTCACGTGAAGATTAGGTAAAATACTGAGGATTAGTTTCACAGTTTTGCTATACCCACTCACAGAAGAAATGAAAGCACTGAAGTGCTGAAATAAAGTTCTTAAATTCAGGATTTTCAAACCATACTTCTAATGGATTAGATAATGTACTTGAAAATCTCAACCAGATGGGAAAATACCTTTCAAGATTGCAAGGCTGAAGTCAGAGTATTAGTACAGCATAAAAAATTATTTTCCCCCCTCTAATGCTCACAGATCTAGTGAAACATGTATTTTTCAATAAATATGCAATCCAGTGTATTTTTGACAGAAGCTTAATTACCTCATCAAAATCAGCGATGATTTCATTTAACAGCCTCAAGCATTCCAAGCCTTCTTTATTGACATCACATTCAGTGTAAAACACCTTAAAATCTGGTACTGATGCAAACATGACACAGACACAGTCGTAGGATTGATGGTACCAGTCCTAAAGGAAAGCAATAAAGCCCCACATTGTCAGCAGCCACATTCCCCCATACCCACAGGCACTCTCACTCATAATTGTTTGCCACCAGTAATCAAATTATAACTTTCCTATGAAGTAAACCACATCTCTTATTCTATCAGAAATATTAACAAAGTGGATTTTCCTAAGGAAAAACTGAAATTCCTTAAAGTTATCTTAAAAATTTTCATCTACTTGGACATTGTCATTCTTCTGAGACACAGCATTGTTCTCTCTGATGACATGCTGGCAGAATGACATTTCTTTTTAAAAAATCATTATCAATGAACTTCTCTCTGGGAGATACTAACTGCTCTTCAACTAATTTCCCTAAAAACTATGACCTGTCCTCTCTGGTAAAATCCAGCCTTTGGAAAGCAGTAAATCTTATTTAAATATTGCCAAACTTAAACTCTTTCCTGAAGCTGAACTACTAATTCTGAGAGCAGATTTCAGGGACTAGCACTAAAAGTTTTCCATTTTTTGAGGCCATCCGGTTAACAGGTTCTTGGATTTACAAAGGTCTTGGAATACAAACAAGAGGCAAAGACTGCAGAAGTTTACAGACTGTGTTCTTTTTCGCATCACGTGTAATACATATCACAGAAATCCAATTTGCTGTCCTTCACAAAGGAGAAACACAACACACCTCATTTCGTTTTTCTCCAATGAAATATGCAGCAACGTGTGCTGGAAGTACATTTTCCAGCAAAAGCCTGTTAACATTCTCCATAGTTTCAAATTGTTCATGTTCTTTTTTAAACTTATTCTTCCACAGACAATCCAGTCGACAGTAATAGTCAATCTGCAAAGAGATCCAATATGATAAATTAAATCCATAAAATAACTCACTGGAAAATATTAGCCAATTTTCTCCAGAAATGTAGTAGCAATAGTTTCCTCAAGGCCTTTTGAGTCTATAGAGTTATGAAAAATATGCTTTGAGAGCATAGGTCAGAAAAATATGAAGCAGCCACTAAGACCAAATGTCATTTGGTACCATCAGGTGTATTTACCAAAATGACACTTTAGTGATATGATTACTTTTATCTTGAATTGCTATGCTGATTTAGAATGAATACTGATATATAAATACAGATAGATCAAAACTGGAAGAACCAGGAAGTTAAGATCTCTGTGATGCAAAAAAGTTGAAAGCTAGAAAAATGTCCTCAATCTTTCACAGTAAAAATCTTTACATTACCAAAATCTAATAACAAGTACAATATATGCAAGACCAAAATATTTTAAAAATATTAAGAAATATACTAATTTAAAGCACAATTTCCAGGAACAACACTTTTGCATTTTATTTAAATCAACTTGCTGCAAGTAAAGGAACCATGCAATTGCATTTTAAATACATACCTGTTTTGCAAGTAAAACTAGGGTTATGTAAAACAGCACCAGATATAAATTAGTCATTATCCTTGGCTCTTTGATGAAAAACCTGAAAATAAGAAAGCAATACAAAGTCATCTGTATGCTTTAAGAAAATCTGCAGGATGGAGGGTTGTGGTGGGAGGTGGGGAGGAGGGTGTCTGTCCAGACCTGCACCACAGTGTCACTGTGCATTTGTGCCCGTGGCTGGCTGGGGACAGCTCCTGCCCTAACAACAAGCCAGTCCCACACCTGGAATGATGCATCTCACATCAGGACACACTGGGTGTTGAAACCTTGTTCAGTAGCTGTTGTAGTGAGATGCTCAAGTAAACATGACTTTATGTTAATGGAGCCATCTTAATTTCCACCAGACTGAGTTTCAGCTCCCAACCCACACCACCCTACAAAAACACAGCAATAAAACCTTGAAGTAGGAAAAGAAACTTTCTTATTTGTGGAAGGAAACACATAACAAATTAAAAACCCAAATTCCTAAGACAAAGACAGCAGTTAAATCATACCTGTATCTGAATCACCACTCATATTTCATAGTAAGGTAAGTCTTACCACATCTATTACTTTTTACAAATGCAAATTAAATTCTCATCATATGAATGATTAAGTTCACTCAAACTTTTTTAAGTGTGACGACAGGTTACAGCCCCTGCAAAATAAATTTATTCTAATCTTCAGTTATGATACTATGATGAGGAATCTGAGAAAGACTTAAAAACTAACAGTAAAGCTTTTGCATGTGATTTATCTTCAGTATTTTCAGTTTCTCCAATTAGATCAGGTACATTGCTGTTACTTTTCAGAACACTTTCACTTAGGTTAGTACATGAAGAGTTCACCATCCTATTGACTACCAAGGTCTCAAAAGCACATCTTGAGCCTCAGACTTTTAGCAAAGCTTTTCTTCATAACCTAAGATCAACCTTACTATGGCATTAATATTTTACTCTCTAGTCCTTGAAGTAATCCAAGGTTTACAGGGATCTCAGAAGACACCTTACAGATTTTTTCCAGAGAACATACACTTTGTTTAAAATGAAAAAAGAAAAAAAGGTGACAAAAGGTGATGGTCTAATAGGATTTCCATGTGGTTAACATTACAGAAAGGTTTGCAGTGTTTGGCTTACATGATTTTGATATTTCAATATTCCAGTAAGTGCACAAAAATCTAACACCGCCTTAAATGAAACATTAAAGGATAAGAAACTTTACAGTGCACCTGGTACTGTTGCCATAGATGTCTTTGTGCTGAAGGGTATTAAAAATGATGAGGTAGACAGTCACAGCAATGGACAGGAGGAGAACTTTGAGTTCGAAGCTCATTTGAAGAAATACCGAGCAGGCAATGAACCCCAATATACAGCAGTAAGCATAATACTGTAAAAGAGGAATGTAAAGAGCCTTTGAATTACTTAGAATTTATGTCTAAGAGATGTTCAAACCACAGTAAATGCTCTGAGTTCATGGTCACTACAATTTAAAACAAGGAAATTACAATCACTTAAAGTTTTATTTTTAATGACACTAAAAGAATGAACTCAATATTGATTTTAGTTTACTTTCTTAATTTGTTATGGGTAAACAAAAATATTTAAACCAAAGTAAGTAAGCAATGCCGGATAAAAACTGAAGCGTTAATAATTTCTCTCCTGAAGTTTCATTTAACCAATTACTTATTTAATGTTCAAAACTAATCTAAAATTGGCTCACAGTCCAGTGAACCAGCTCTGAACCAGCAAGTCCAGTGCTCTAATACTATTCTGACTGTGCTTTCCCATTGTAACCTGGAGCAGATAGCCCATTCCCACCTGCCACACCAGAAACACGTGGAGACCATGACCACCACCCAGCCTCAGACACAGCTCCTTCATCAGAACTTCAATGCTAACAAGCATTATCAGGCTAAGGCCACTATCCTCATTATGGAATTACTGAGCATTTGCCAGGGGAATCCCACCTCAGGCAGGGTGCCCAAGGTCAGCCTGCAGCTGGCAGCACCAAACATGGTACCAAAGTTTGTGGTGCAGACAGGACTGCTGCCTGCAGCCATGGGCACAGGTGTGAGGTGCTCAGCTGGCATACTTTAGTCTACAAGCAGCTCCAAAATTACCTCAGCTTCTGCTCCTCAAGAATTCTTTCTCTTTAATGCACAAAGCACAGTTTTCCCACCTGTAATAGCATAGGCCTACCACAGAACTGTGATGTTCTTGGCTAAATAATTAACATTTCTGATGAAGTGAATGAAAGCAGAACAATTTATGAGGCAATTCCTAATCAGAGCCCATATATAACACATTATACCAGCTCTGTTATCCTAAAGACATTGAGTTTAGCTCCAAAAGATGTCGAACACTCTCCCTCAAGCCAAACCTCTCTCTGAAAAGGAACCCTATGTTGAGAACACCAACAGAAATCTGTCAAGCTGCTTAAGCCCTTTCACTCTGTAAACACTTTACTGGGACATTTGCAAGTTCAGCTTTCATCTTTCACATTCAAACATTATCACCATGTTCTGCTGGCTTTTTCCTTAAAGTTTTAGACCTACTTCTATGTCAGAAATTTCTAAGAACTGCAAAGCCATACTTTACTCCGCACAACAGCAGCTGAATAATTTTGATTTAATGAATAATTTTTCTGCTGTCAGATACCTAAAAAAGCTGCCTTTTATACAGCAGCAGAGCCTGCCATTTGTCAGTAATATACAAGACATTCAAAGATCAGACTTAAGAAAGATGCACTCACTACTTACAGTTTCCTCTATGCAGGAATGAGTTGTGTTTCCAGAAGTCTGATTTACAAACATGCAAGAACAAAAAATTAACAGGTGAGTACAATGTGCATTTCATATGTGTAACTTATCATTTGTCACAAGCACCTGAATGAAAATATTCTCACACAACCTGCTGCACATAATTCAAAAATACATTCATCATACAAAGGAGTGGCCAGGTAAAAAAGGAGCATCCCATACATTTGGATGAACTCAAAACACTACTTTGGCAATAAAGACATAAAAAGTGAAACTTCCAGAAATAATACTTTTGTGTCACTAGTAAATGCTGAATTTACCCTTACCTAAATGCTAGAGAACACCTTTCAAATATGCTGAGAGATCAAAACAACCCAAAACTTCTGTTTTATACATGAATGCTCCAGACTCCTGAAAATCCCAAAAGGATGCACAAGAAAGCTACATGTAAAAATACAAAATATCCCTTAAAACTGCTTTATGTCATGATCAAGTCTTCATGTTCTACAATTTAAAAAAACAAAAACAAACACCCTATCTTTATAAATAAAAGGAAAAAAATATAAAAATGTTGCCATCCATTTACATGATAGGAGTTGGACTTTGACAATCCTTGTGGGTGCCTTCCAATTCAGGATGTTCTAAGATTCTATACCCACTCATTTCATTTTAATGCTAGAAATTAAGATGGTAATCTACTCACGTAGGTGGTAGCACACAGGTCATTTGGTCCAGTAAAGTTGGCAGGTTTGCTCTTTTCGGTAGTCTTGATTTATTGGAGGGGAGGAAATAAAACCCACAAAACAAAACACATCAATAAAACCACCATACAATCTTATTAGCAGGTAATCATTGATTTTTTCCTCCACGTATTTTAAGAAGAGTGGTGTTCTGGTTGTCTTTTCAGTGCTACTGAATAAATGTTGAAATACAGTGGCATCCTATGAAGTTGTATTAAACATATCTGCACACACAAGGTGCAAGAAGTTTAAAATTTACTTATTTTCTAATTGGGGGTAAAGTTTTACATTATGGATATGTTAATTTAGCAGCTATTTGGCACAACATGTGGTTTTGTCTCAGCCCCCAGTTTCACAGCTGCTGTTCCTATTTTCATTCAGGCTGTCTCTGGTGGTGTTCACATGACACCACTGTGAGTCAATTCAAGAACCTAAGCCAGCAGAAAAAAACACCTTGCGAAAGAAAATTAATCATTTTCTGCAGAATTGCTTTGAGAATGAACTCCCCAAGGAATCAGAAGAATGGCAAGGCAAACAAACACATGGGATCATGAGGACATCAGTTTTAGTAGTTAACTATCAGTTAGGTGGAACTATTAACACACAGAGCTTGTTTAAACAAAAAACACAGCACAGTAAAATGTACACACCCCAGGTGCAACATAATATTCAAACTAAACTTAAAAGACAGACAGCATTTCCACCTTACTCCATCAGTACCCATCCTCAATGCCTTTGCTTTAAAAGAGAGCCAAGCTGTATTCTTCCCTCCCTCATCTACTCCCTTACTACCAGTGAGTGCAACACCACAGTGAACTGCTTACAGCGCTGCCTGCCACTGCCAAACATTTAAAGCCACATGAAAAAAGGAAAACATCTTAGTGATGAGGGCTACAATCAGGAGCTGTTATAAGCACCATCCTGAAAACAAGGAAAAAACTTTGTAGAACTGAAGTCTATCACGTATACTTTCAGTTCCACAAACTAGGAGCTTTTATTTTTAATGCTTTTAATTGCCATCATGCACGATCCCTGTGCGAATCAACTCCTGTTACAAATCAGGCATTAGAAAAAGCAGCAAAAATTGGTACCTGATGAAAAGAATACAGGAAATTACCTAAACTGTGGATTTTAAATCAGTTCATCAATTAATATGATTACTCACCAAATTAAAAATTGCTATGATCAGCAAGGCAGCTATAGTGATGAGTGCTAAAGGCAGCCTAAGCAAAGGCATTGTCTCCACCTTTTCTGAGACAGCGCACAGATGGCGCAGGAGAGGCCTCTGATCTGAGCAGCACTTCTGTAAACACAATTAATTCCTTTTCAGTAACAGGGATAACACTTTCATACACGGGAAGAAATATTTCTAAATATAAAGTTGACCTTTTTTCTACAGGAGAGTGTCAAGAGTCTTCACTGGAATCCTAATTTAGAACTTGGAATCTCCTTATTCAGAGTCAATGTCTAACACCTTTCCCCAACTGAAAATAGAGACAATGCTTCCTTTCTTCAGAGGGGTTGGGTGCTAAAATTTTCTGAATTTGTGCTTTAAAAATACAGAATTATGGTCTGTCTGAAAGTTCTAGAGAAAAGTTAATAAAAATGCAGTAAAAATGTGTATTTTTTCAGTTATACAGGTATAATATTATATTTGGAACTACATTTTCAGATTAATAAATCAAAACCAACCCTGAACAGTCCCCATTCCTGCCACCCCTATGTCCTCTAATTGTTGCTATAGACAAAAACATCCAGCAAAGCATATAAATTTAATGACTGCAAGCATTATTCCATGATGCTACACCAAAGCACTCCCAGCATAACACTCAAGTCTGATGCAACTTCAGCCTTGGAATTTTCTGTTTTCTCTGTGTGTTCCTACACATGTAGAAAAAACACATGAATGCATATGCACACACCCCTCTCTCTCTACAGACATAGATGCAAAAATCCATCTATAAACATGTATAAATACCATATAAATATATAAAATCCATAAATCTGTCTAACCATACAATTAAATGAGTCATAAATCTTTATCCAAGAGTGCAATTTTTTCTTATTTTTTTCTTTCCCTTTTACACAGCTTGACTATGGCTCTGTAAGAAACTTTCTTTCCCTGGAGAGCTCCATCCCCTCACTGGGGTGCTGCAGTGTAGTGCTGCAGGCTTGATGAGTGCAAGGAACATTCCAAAATCCCTTCTCTAAAATCCTTTCCCTCTCCTCACTCTGCTCCCAAGGCAGTTCTTGAACTGACAAGGACTTTTTTTTTACTCTGTTATCACTGAACTCTCCATCACTTTGGGCTCTCTCTGTCACTATATATTTTTAAACAGTAATTGCATGTGTTTAATAATGCAAAGAAAAAGGAACTACAAGTGCAAAGTGTCCTAATTGATGTAATGGTGAATTTGGAATTCTAACCACCATGAAATTGTTGCCAATAAATAATTCATATGTTTGTCATTTTCATTACACTTCATAAATTATTATGAAAACTGATCTGCTGTTCCAACCTATTTCAATATTGTTTCCAGCATAGAGAATAACAGTATTTACCACCAAAATTACTATTAATGACAAACATAAAAATAAAAATACATTTTAAAAAAACAATCCCATGTCCTCCCTCCTACCCATCTATTCTAGCTCTCAAATAATTCTGAATTACTGTGAGGATTTTCAGACATGAATATCTGTTTCAGGCAATAGAATCTTCTGGTAATCTGAGGTTCAAGGCTCCTGTAACTCCTAAAATTTCATCAGCCTAAAAGACAGACCAAGTTGCTGAAATATATCCATCCAATTCTGAAAACAGGAAGTGCTTTTTAAAAGTAAACTTACCAGACATTTCGCAGCAAAGCACACAAACAAAATAAGCACAATGATGAGTGCAACAACTCCAAAGGAAATTCCCAGTTTTGCAGTTCTAAACAGAAGAAGAAAGCAGTGAAAAAAACCAAGTTTAAATATGATTTTTTCTTCAAATAGCACTGAACGACCATAATATCACACAGGTTATGGCTGCTCTGTTGCACAATCACTGCTTTAAGAGATTCTGCTTGGACTCTTTTAGCATGGGGTAAATTAATGTATGTTTTTTAATTTAATCCCTCAGAAACTCCAAAAAGTTCCATGCACACGAGGTTCACTTTAGCTGTGGTTAATTTGAATTATAAATAATTAAAAGACCAGCACTTACTTTGGCATGATAAACATCTGGATCACAAATATACAGAGGAACACAAAGCTGGCACACACGAAGTAACTCTTGAGTTTTAGAATAGGAATGTTGCGATACTGAAACACGGAGAATAAAGCATCAGGGCAGTTTCAGGGGTGTTTTTTCTTAATTTTATTACATTCTTGTGATGACATATATATACAAGTTTATACTGTATTATTAAAAATATAACCAGGACTAAAACAGAACAGAAAACCACCACCAAAAAAGGCAATGACTTGAACATCTTTCAAGAAAAACATCCCATTCTGCAGGATAATTTCCAAATTTCTAGCCTAGGGGGAAATCCAGGCATTATGTAAATCAGCTCTCCATAGATGCCCATGGTCAAAATCCTTATCAAGAAAGGACATACACAGAAGTAAACCTAAAGTGTATGCACAGACCCACATCCATTACAGCACAGTAAATTTAACAGCAGTTATTCAAACAGAAAAACTACACTGCATCTAATACCAGCATTATATCTACAATGAAACAGCCACAGAAAACAAAGTATTTTCATTATGGATGCAGAAATCCCCCCTTTTTTTTTTTTCCTTTCCTTCTTTAAATCTCATTATTTTTGAAGGACGTAGTTTATATACAAAAATTATCAAAATCCCACTTATTCCCTTATGGCAAGAATTTGACCACAGATTAGAGACACTCTTGCTTAAGCTCAGAGTCTGCATTCTCAAGGAAGAATGACCAGTTCAAAAGACTCCTGAAATCTGCTTTCCATTAGTTACCAGAAACTTCTTAGGATGTGCAGTCACCTCCAGAATGAAAAGTTTCAAAAATATTCTAATGCTGCTCTGAAGGGCAAATCAAAGACCAAAAAGGATTATTTTGCTCTTACCAACCTCTTTTTCAAGACCTGGTTCTGCAAAGATCAGTGAGAATCCACAGAAGTCATCTGATCTGCCACACCAGGGACTGCAGCCAGAGAGAGACAGGGGTTATCAGGAGCACACAGAGGCCGAGGACAGGACAAAAAAATCATCGCTGCACTTGAGACCCCATAGCCACTCTCAACACACCTCTGATGCTTCTGCAAGGTCATTATGCTTCACAGCAGAAACCAGTGGTTATATTTTTACTCATCTGACAGGCAGATCCAGAACACTCACAGACAGCAACATCTGCCAGCTACATGAAAAATGTAAGTCCAAACCTTCCCAGAGGCATATGAATAGGAAGCAGATGTTAGAGAGGGCTCACAGCCTCCAAAAACTTCCCCTAAATAATAACAGACTCCTACTAGGAGTACCTAAGGTACAGCCTTCCTAGAATTTAGTTGAAGGAGTTTTTCTTCTCAAATTCAGTATTTTAGGAATTTAAATATTGTATGTTAAACTAAAACAAAACAAAAACAAAGAAAATTCAAACCACCACCACCACTGCCTGTGTTTGTCTGCTTTTAAATGCAAATGTACTGCCAAAGGAATTACCTGCCCCTGACAGACCATTCGCCTTCAGTGGACCAGACACTAAAGCAACTTTATTGCCCACAAAGCTATTTTGACTTTCTACTCAGTTTTTTGTTCAGGACAGCACCCCATTTCATGAAATTTCTTGTTTAAATACAGAAAACATTGCACAGCAAGACTGATCACTGGCTTCTTGCTAAATATGCAGTAACACTCTCATTCAAATTAAATCAAAAAAGAAACAAAATAACAAACAAAGACCAAAAAATGGCAAAGACAAAAATCCTGATAAATGTACACATAAATTTTATATCTAGGTTTAAACTGAGAATGCAGGCTAATCTCAAAGAAAAGATGAAGAATAAATTAAAGTACTGCATACGTAGTTGAACTGAGGCCTTCAATGGTTGACATCATTTCATCATAAATATCTTCCTCTATCCTTCCCTTCTGAGATGAATTTCTGAGGATGAAACAAAGTCTGTGTGACAAATACTACTCAGAAACAAGTAATGGGTACAGAGCACACTTTCTCAGCATACAGTGGGGCAAGCTTCCAGGGAAAAGTTAAACCAGAATGCTCCAAACTGATTTAAAAATACACCCATGAGCACTTTACTAGGTATTTCTCTAGTTACTCAAATCGTGCATTTTTCAAGACAGCATTCTGACAAACTGAGGGAATGTTCCACAAGTGAAAATCAGCTCCTCATTCAACTCACTGCTACAGGTACCATGGTACATGACAATTCTTTATCACACTGAAATGGCAAACATTAACAACACTAACCAAACCCAAATCTTTCTGCTGCTCTTTAGGGCTCTCCCTTCCCAATTCCCTACCATCCTGTCACAGCCCAGCAAGCAAAATGGAATTTGAATGACTGGGGGGACAGTAAGACAAGAAGCTCCTTTTAGAATCTGCTAGCAATAACAAACATGAGCTGAAAAATCTTCTAAAAGCCAAAGACTTAGCTTAACCTTTCTAAGGCAGGACTATCATACACACAGTGATTAATCAACCAAATGATCACATCCTTACAGCACACTGAACTGCAAGAGGAGCACAGGAGCACCGAAATAAAAAAGAAGGTACTTGACAAACCTATCAGAAGTTCTCTGGCGCCCAGTAGAACACAAAGGTATTTCCTAAATAAAATAGGAATTAAGAATAGGTTACACACTCTTTGAATACCAAACAACTATAGGAAACAAACATCAAGAAACTGCCAAAATAATTTTATTAAAAAATAAAAGAATTCAAGAACTATTCTCAAACAGAAATGTTTATAAAAATCAGTCCTTTCCAGCAATGTTTTCTGCTTTAACAAGTGAGAAGTGAATGTTTTCTAATAATTAAACAGATGTTCCCTCTAATTTTTCTCTACACACCAAAATAACTAAGCAAGCACCAGCAAAGGCAAGCTGACTGGCAACCACTTCCATACACCTGAATGGATGGGCAGATGGATGCTTAAATTAAAATTTACTACAGCTGTGAAGCATGCACATCTCCTACTTCCAGCCTGCAGGAAGGGGAGATGAAAGGAAAAATTAGTTTTCTTATATTTTAAAATGTTAAAAACCTTAAGAATTCTTGATCTTAGAAATTCTTTACTGATAAAATCTAGTTGCAGAGAGAGCATGTGGAGGGACTATTTATTTTATACACATTTCAATTAAGTATTGAGTGCATCTATCTAATCTTTTTACAAAACCACATGTACCAGGCAGGATCTCAAGATGGAAAAATAATAGGAAAAATAGATGGTTTTGCTTTGAAGACAAACTATGATTACATGATGCTACAGAGATTGGCAGTCTGAATTTGGTTAAGCTCTGACAGAAAGAGATGTTGCACAGACACCCCCTGAGCTCAGCGTGCACACGGAACAGCGAGGGTAGGAGCAGACATTCAGCCACGAAAGTCAGGTCAGGCTTTGAGTTTCACAAGGCAGGCACGGGAGCAGTTTGCAGGGGCAGTGCCCACCACCAGAGCTGACCTTTCTGCGCCGGCCCTGGCAGCTGGAGGAGTCGCTGCTGACGCTCTCCCTGTGGCTCAGGTGGGCGAAGGGCCGGGCTGCTCCCCAGGACTCCAGGTACCGCGTCATCCGCACGGACGCGCGCATCTTCAGCCCGTCGTTCACCCGGGTTTTAGGGAGGTGATTGTTTGACAGGCATTGTTTGGACTAACAGGAAGAAAACACGCTCATGTACAAAACAGAAATTCAGACAAATCACAAAATCCTGAAGCTCTGTGTATTGAGTAGTTTACAACTACACAAATCTCGCCATTTAGTAGAGTTCTGAACACATCAGCAACGTGTCAGCCAACCTCAATTCTTTATCTCCTTTAAGAAATGAGAGCTAAAGCAAATCACAGCACACACAATGAATTGCTTCAGCTGCCTTTACGCTTGCAACACGGCAGTCAAACTTCCAGGTTTATTTAGTGATGCAAGGGCTCACAGGATCTTATGAACAGATACAGTTTCCTCGCAGTCAGCACTACAGCAGGGAAAAAAGGTGCCAAATTCCTGAGCTGGGGTGTGTCAAAACAGTGGTTAGAAGATCCTACAAATTACAGACTCCACATTAGATTATATCCCTGTGTCACAGGTGCTGAGTCAGGCAGTACAGACAGGGTGTACAACAATACCCTTGCAAAACTACAAGGAAGCTAAAACTACAGAATAAAGCAAGACATCAATGACTGGTAATTCTCTAACATTTCACAAGTATCTTCAGGGGAGCAGAGATAATTTTAATAGATGTAGAATCTCATTCTGAGAACATGTGCTGTGTGCAGCTGGGGGGTGTTGCAGTACTCTAAATGTAACCAAGATAAGACTGAGTTCGTACTAATTAAAAGGGGCTCTATGCTGTTCCTTCCTGTAGAGATCAGGAAGAACTTTCTCATCTGCATTCTTTGTTATTTGAAACATTTTACTCACAAACCACAAGCCAGTACAAAATAGCAATATTCCAGGTCTGCAGTTATCCAGCTTTAAAGGAGCAACTTGCAGTTCCCTGAAAAGGTGGATCTTACTTTTCAGATAGTGAGGAAGATTCTGACACTGTTTTACAGGGAATATTTTAGCTGAAAGTGGCCACTCAGTACAGGTATTCTTTCATTCCTTCATCCTCATCTTTTGACCTGGGCTTTTGAGACACTTCACACAAATATGTAGTCAAATATGTGTTTTAACTCTAAGTGGGTTACATAAGAGGTTTCAGCATAACACTTAATACCTTCACTGTAATAGCTACGTCATAAAAAAGCAGATTGAACTCCCAAATCCAAGCTACTCAGGTGACTCATGCTGTTTTAATTCTGTTCTTGAATGAAAAAAGCTGTACACACTGCAGAAATCTATGTACTTATAATGTGTGTGTATGCTTGAATAAATATATATGTTTATTAACAACTACATACCCTTGGATCGACCACTAAGTAGGTTTTGATATTCATGGATTCAAGGTAAGGATCCCTCAGGTGTCCATTCCCTTCTTCTACTTCATAAGCTTTGCCTAGGTGATTTAATGTTGCTTCAGTGATGTGCACTCGGCTGAGAAAGGGAGAAAGAATAAAGACCCAAACACTCACAGAAAGGTCACATTAAGCATTTCATTTACATTTCAATGGCCACTGCTGACATTTCTGCTTTTCAGTTTGCTTTGGCAGCCAATTGAAAAATCCTGCCAGCACCTAAAATTATATTTGCAATCTTTTACTATAGATAAATACATATGCATCATTCATAGCAAGCATGCTAAAAACCACTTCCCACAATGAGGTAGTATTGGTATAAAATTAAATTGAAATAAGCAGGGAAATAAACTAAACAAGAAGAAATGTGATCAAAGGAGATCTGATGACTCACAAGACAGGCTCACAGGCAGGTTGTGAGAGCTGAAGGGAAAACCCATGAACAAAACACAAGCAGGGACTGCTTTGTGCTAGAAATGCATGAGGGTGGGGGGAGACACATACAAAGTCTGGGAAAAGAAAGATGGGGAAGGTTTTTTTGTTAACTCTGAAGAGAGTTCTGAAAGTCTGCTTTTTCTGACTGAAACAATCGGAGGAAAACAGAGCAACAAAAATTATGCACTTATGAGGAGAGTAGCCAGTATTATTCTGTACCTATTCTATTGTACACTTTCCCTTAAATGTTATTTCACTCAGTATGCCAAATCATGTATTTCCACGTAAGTTGTGAGTTATCTCTTTCCATATCATTTCTCAACAAGAGACTGAAGAGAGTTCATAAAATAGCATTTCTTAAGTTCTACTTTCTCATTGTTCAGCTTCCTATGCTTTTCTCACTTTTCTTTGGCACAAAGGGGTTAGATGCTGTCCTACAATCCATTAGCTCAGGGCTGGAAAAAGCACAGTTCCAGAATGGAAACTGGCAGGGTGCAGCGCTGCTGCCACTCTACAGAGAGCAAGGGAATCACTGTCCCATCCACCTCTCCTTCCTAAAGCCGGACATAGCTTTGCTTGTAGGTAATGTGTCCAAGACCTGAAAACTACTGGCTGTAGCTTCTAAGAAGGAAGAAAAAATAACTTCCTCAGTACTTTTCAAGCCAACAGCAAGAGCTGAATTTCAGAGGGTGTGTGCTTTTATTTGTTTACTGGTAATTTTCTCAAAAAAATGTTTGTTACCTTGACTACACACTTTTGCAATTAAGGTGAACCTTCAAATCTGAAATTCTGAAGTTTGCTCTAAAGCATCATTACCTTCCACAGAGATTGGGGCATTCTGGGTGATGTCTGTGCCCCGAGCTTTAGAACACAGCCATATGCTGCAGCAAGTTTCCCGTGCTTTTCCACTTACTCCAAAAAACAGTGCATTTGTTCACTACCCACCATTTTGCATTCTACCAAGCTTCCTCTCCCCTCACCCTCAAATCACACACTGCCACAGGACATTTCCGATCTTACTGCGAACTCCTCCTCAAATCAGCTGCCAGTGATCTGTCAGCAGCTGCTAATTGCTTACTGGATTCCAGGATAAGCACATCACCAAGAACTGCTCTCACAGGCAAGCTGGAGCACACACTGCTGCCCTTGCCATGCCAGGACAGAACACCCAGCACACTGCACCCAGTTTCCTATGCTGACAGGAAAATAACACATGCTGAGCTTTCAGGCATTTACACATTAGAGACAATCAGCTGTAACTGCATTTTTAGTTTTGGTTTTATGGCTACTCCTTTCTGTTTTAGTAGTGTATTACACTGTTATGAATGTTAGTAATTTTTAAAATCACAAGGAAGATGAACAAGGATATTCTGTCACTGTCACGAAAATACTTATAAAGCTAAAAGATTTCCTGCATCCTTTCAAATATCTTTAGAATTCCTTCTTCATTTACAGACACTCAAAATAGATATGCTTCCCATTTTAAATAAAACCTCTAGCAGGCTCCCAATGACAAAACTGCTTCCAAAGGAGCAGGACTAGCTAACATGAGGAATCCTCAACAAATAATTTCCCTGCAGAGCAAGAAACAAATATGAAGTAACATTTGGATAGTGGATAATACCCATTCCACCCTGTCAGGCTCAGTCTTCCACAAGTGAAGGTGTTTCCTCTGGCCAGTTTTGAAGTACAAGATGAATGAGTACTACACAGCTATAGGTAGAAGAAGTAATAAGGATAATGTTTTTGAATCAGCATGACAAACTAAACCAGCTTAATTCTTTACCAGCTTATCAACTATAAAGCTGACAACCACAAGGAAATAATCAAGAGGTTTCAAGATTAGGCAAAGGTCCTAAACGTGACTAACAAAGTATGGTTTTGTGCCATATTCAGAGTCATGTTGTTTGCTTTACCAACAGAAGAAACTTTACAACTCTGTATTCTTGTTTAATCACACTGAATCAACACACTAAACCCTTCAGCCTGGCTGGTGGTGTAACTGTTAACCAAGGTCCAAGTAGTTTTCTTTCTGTTTCAGTCACCAATGCAACAAAGTATTTTGATATTCATAACCCCTTATCACTCAATAAATCACTTTAATTTTCCTGTAACAAGCATATATCTAAAAGGTGTCTGAGGTACAGAAGTAATAAGAAAAGCTATAATGTCACTGGTTAGACCCACTTACTAACAGAAACCAATTTGCAGACTACCACAACACAAAAAAATCACGGTCTGATTTGGGAATGAAAAAAGGAAAAGTCTTATAATGGCCTTTTTTAGTACAAACTTCCAAAATAAGAAAGAAAAAAACAGAGGGTTTCTTAGATTAATTCTAATCCTTAAATTAAATTTAGGAAACAGGAAAAGATTACACTTTCCTAAACAAGGAAAATACAAATGTTGGTGCTTTGGAACGACATTTATATTTGTTCTGTTCAATGAGCATCCTAAAAAGCCTACAATCTCAGACTCAAGCCTTGTATCACTGAGCAGCACATGGCAAATTATATTCCTGCTCTACTTCAAACCTCCCATTCAGCACCACTCCCTTCCCTTCGTTCTGCCCGAGGCAAACGCACGACAGACAGCTCCAGACTCTCCTTGTGGGATATTCCCCATCAGGGTGCACTTTCATTTCTGAGATGTTTGTGGGGCTTGAGTGGTGGGGGTGGTGAATATAGAGATGATATAAATCAAGTGGGACTGGTAATAGACCAGCAGAAACACTGGGAATAGACACAGCTTGGCCTTGTTGACCTAAGGAGTACAATTGTTCTTTAGCTAAACTCACAAATGTAGAATTATCCCTGTGTACAGCATGGATTAACTAAGTCAACACAATGCACTGTTGAAGACACACATGCTTCTCCCACAAAGGGAAAGTAAAGAAGCAGTCACTTTCCTAAGAATAGAATTTTATAGCTCATTGAAAACACAATCAGAAAATATTAACATTTTACAGCTCTAAGTACACATCTGTCCTATTTCCAGCATCCCATGGTGAAGATTTGTGTCATGGCACAGCTACAGATGCCAGGCCCATGACAGCACAGCTCAACCCCAGCAGGGAGGTAATGCCTTCAGTTTTAGCTTTCATATTTTCCAAATTCTGTACTGAATTGGTATATAACTCTGAACTTCATATAGAGTGCTAGCAAGTTCTCTTACAGTTTGATTAGACAAAACAATCCTTTTCCAGCCTGAGAACCAAGGACACTTGCAGCTTCAGGCCCAAAAGGTATAAACAACAGCAAATTAAGAAGAGCAATCTGGGAGGATGTGACTTCATAATCTGAAGCTGTAATTAGACAATTAACTCCAACATGTAAATGGACCAAAACTTATAAAAGTGTGAAAACTCATGACCCTCTGTCCATCTTGGGTGGAGCCATGGCAAGGCTCTTGTACTGCCCAAGCTGAATCCTTTGAAGGCCTTTTAATAAATGCCTACTTTACTCCTTCATCACTGTCCTGCCTCTGCTCCAGGCAGCCTCTTTAGGCAGCAGAGGTGCTCACCCCGGCACTCCGGCGGACTCCATGCGGTTGGCCAGGGACACGTCGTGGGACCACACGTCGTACTGCCACTTCCTCAGGCCGATCACCCCGCACAGCACGTTCCCAGAGTGGATCCCAACCCTCATGTTGATGTCCACTCCTGTGGCTTCTCTCACCTGCCTGGAGAGGCATCGGGGATTAGAGCAGGAGATTTGGCGTTTCCTCTCCTCCCTCTCTGCCAAGGTTTAGTCTCATCACACGCTTGGTGTAAAGATGAGCCAAACTTATGATCGGAACTGTGCAACCACCGCTAATGGATACACTTGGAATGTTGACAAGAAAACTAATTACTTAATTCAATATCTGCACAGTATCTGTATTTTAAACAGCATTCTGTGTAATACTTACTTTATTGCTTCACACATGTCGAGCCCCATCTTAACACAGTTCCTGGCATGAACTGGTAAGGACACAGGCAGGCCTGAGACACAGTAGTAACAGTCTCCCAGGATTTTTATTCTCATGCATTCATTCTCCTGCAAAATTACACCAAACATTTTTAACAGGAAAAAATTAACTGCAACATAAGCTAACAGCTCCAAAGGCTCTGGTTTGTGAAAGTCAGCCTCTGTTGAAACAAAGCTTTCTTCCTTTTCCCCACATTCGAATGCCTAGACATTGCTCACTGGAGAGAACAAAAATGACCACTTAAAGCATTTCTGAAATAAAACCATATTGTTAGTTTCTCACCCTTTTCCTTGGAACTGTGTGCAACTGAAAAAACTATAAATAAAATAAAACTGTCACAGAATTTATCATCTAAAGCATTAAATCTACTTATCTATCTTTTACACTTCGTCTGAAGTATGGACAGTTTTCCCTCTATTTTTACATGGCAGCCTCATAAGTAGCAGTGTGAAGTGTTATAAAACCTCCCAGCACTGAGGGGAAACTTAGAAATTCTGATGCTCAACCTGGTTGTTCTGCAAATGCAAAATGGGGTTTTTTTGTTATTTCAAACATGACTGAAGAGGAAACTGGCACACACTACAGTCTGCTATTAGAAAACCCACAATACTACACGGCAGCAAAAAAAATTTCCCTAACTATGCAACAGAGGATACTGCTGCCAATGATTGGCAGGAGAGAGCAAAAAGCCTCTGATACTGTCTTTTGCTTACACTTTACTGAGGAATTTTAACTACAAAGGTTGCAAGTATGCCAGGGCTAAATCTGCGAGGCTGTGTAGTGTTTGACTGATGAGCAGAAACGGCTGAATTTGGGCCAGCTGGGACCTCCTGCTGTTCAACCCTACCTGCTCTGGGAACACAGTTCCTACATCAACTCCAACATCAGCCCAAATGTGTGGCAGTTTCCCAAACTGAGCTGTTCTCCCTCATCACTTGAAACCCTTGGGGAACATCCATCATTCTGCACATCTTAATCCATCCCAGTGGGTTCTGAGCAGTGCCACAAGTGACAAGCTCAGAGGGATCAGCAGGGAAACCCAGCCTTGGATTGGAGCTGCTGCACTTCAGCATCCAGCTCAGTGTCCAGCTTAGCCATCAGTTTTTATTAGGTAAATTGGAGCTTGCAACATTTGTACATTATGGAAAAGATGACAGAATACTCTCTGGCAGAACAAAAATAGCACAAAAAGCAGGAACCTCTTCTCACAACTCAACCACAGAGTTGCAAAAGACCTTGACTCACTAAATCCAGACATTACAGTGCAATTTGCAGACAGCAGTGAGAAATTAAAACGCATCACTCAAAATCTAGAGTTTTTTCTATTTTTGTATCTGCAAAACAATTATAAAACCTAAACAAATGTGTTTTAACCTCAGCTTCTACTTCAGCATTAAAAGAAATTTTGCCATTAGCAACTAAGATGACATAACTTACTCTGTTCTTTATAGCTGCTTCACAACAGTACAATTGCAATAGATGTAGTATAACTTTTGTCAGTACTTAAACACTTAACAGCAACTGAATTCACATAAATGCAAAGATTAGCCATGTCATTTAGTCAAAAATGTTACTAGCATCTCAGTCAGGTTTTAATCAGTGGTATATTTAAGAATTTATTCAATGATATCCGAAACTGTTTAATTACAGCAATTTTGCTCCTCTGCTACATTAATAATTTTGGATTTTTCCAACTTTTTCTGACAAATTTTTAGAATTTCACAAACATAACACGCAAACATGTAGGTAATAAGAGTCCTCGTAATGTGAGAAATAAAAACCTGAGTTTGTGATTACAGCTGCAGAAAGTTAATTTCAAGCAGCACTTGGAAGTGGCAACAATTCCTGCCAGGCTGAAGGGTCAGTACTGAGGTATGTCTTAATAGGGACCATTTTAAACTACTCCTCATTTTTATACTTTTTGTAAGTATCCATTACTAACAGGAAGTTTTCTTTACCTCACTCTTGATCTAAAGAACTCTTTGCCTGATGTCTCTGAATTTATTAATTTAAATGTATGACTGAGAGTTCTCCATCTGTGGAGTCAAACAAACAAACAAACTTTGAAGCTGAACACAGCAGAGTTCCTCAGTGGAGTTTGTACACTGAACCTCCTATAACCCTGCTGCAATCACTTACCACCATCAGAAAAATTCCTAAATGACAGATAAACCTCCACGCCCAAGAACTGGAATTACAGAAGCAAATTGCTAAATTTCCCATTTTTGTTTTACATTTTGTTTTAATGTCATTTTACCAGTTAGCTTTAAATCAAAAGCAGTCATGCCTTCCTGACTTGAGGACTAACACCCAGCTTCCTCATGTTGTGCAAAAAGACTTCTTTTTTCCAAAGGCTTTTATTCTACAGCACAAACTGTAAACCTACCTTTGCAATCTGATCAAACTTTCCAAAGAGCTCATTCAGCATCACTACAAGTTCCTTAGGAGAGCAGTCACTGGCCAGGCGAGTGAATCCTACAATGTCTGCATAAAGAATGCTAGACAAGAGCAAAAGGAAAAAGCAGGAAAGGTGAAATATGAAGATACATCAATTCCACAGTCAGCATAACTATTGAAATGCATTTAAAAGAAAGCACTTCTCTCCTCTTTGGGAAACAACTTCTGCAAAAAGAGTTCAAGTATCTCCCCTGATGTAAAAGACAGCACACCAGTTCAACAAACGTTATCTTCCTGTAACAGGAAAGAAGCTCACTTCAGCCTGAAAGTTTGTCTTCAAATTTTAATTTCACTGGACCATACGCACTGATAAGAATCAGAAGTTTATATCAATACAATTATTTCTAGGGCTTCCCCTTACCTAACGTTTTGGTGCCTTTTTACATATAGGCTGTGGAAATTGTTGTCATGCATTTGCCTGTTATCGTTGGTTTCCTTCAGTCGCTCAATGATTGCCAGCTTCATTTCCATAGAGATATGAGCAGGCAGAATGGATAAAAGCAAATTTTCCTAAAAAACAGGGGGAGGAATAATTATGCAAAATTATTAACACAGTAAGTTTGAAACTGCAGAGTTCTACTGACTGCAAGAAGGCATTAAAAAAAAAAACAAAACAAAAATGCCTTTATTCAAATAGCTTTTAAGTAATGCATGTCAGATTTTCCAGAAGACATTTTTTACATTGCTGTTTTCCAAATTATTGATTTCAAAAATATGTTGCATACTTTTTCTTTTGTTCCTTGTGGCCTAGGTGTGACACCCCTTTGTAACACACACACACACGAAATGTCAGTATTCTGTACTACATTTTCTGGATAAATTACATTTTATTTTGTCCACTAATGTCAGTGTTACGTTAGCACTGTCTGATAAAGCTTCTGTAAAAGCTTATGTTTTGTACCTAAAAATCTATTCAGTATTAAAAATATTTGTAAATTCTCAGATGCTGGAAAAGCAGCAACAGATACAAAAGTGTCAGCTACATGCTGCTATAGCTAAACTGAAGCAATGCCACTGAAATGAAGTCTTTTGAACTGAACGGGAAACAGACTCTTCCAAACCCACTTCTATTGTCTGACTATTCAATAGGGCACCGTTTTACACTGGCTCTCACTCAAAAGCTCAGCCTTCAAAGAAGACCCTGGTGAGTTCCTGGGCAGAAGAGGATGACAAAAAGAGAATACTTTGAGCAAGTAAGGGCTCTCCCACCACAGAGATGGAAAAGGAAATGTTGTGCGGAGCAGCTACAAGCAGGAACTTTTTCAGACAACATCAACAGCAAGATGAACACAATGTGCAGCCAAGAAAATGCTAAATGCTGTCCCCTGGGACCAAGTCCTTGCCCCCTTTTCCTGCATACCCAATGCAGCCATGTGCAGGCAGCAATGAGCTGCCAGGGTTATTTAAGCAGTGCCTGCCTCCAAGAATAAATACCCTGGGATCACAGTAGGAAGAGAGAAGAGAATCCTTGAGCATCAAGTACTCGCCTACACGAGGTATAGGCAGCAGTTCAGTTTGAGACTGATCCCAGAAATAGAGAGACCTCCTTTCCCTCAGCTACTGTTTCAGTACTAGAGACAACCCTGGGAAAGAACTTAAACTGACAGCCAGATCCCAGGGAATGTAACAGGGCCACTGGGAGGCTGACACATCACACAGTTTTCAAGGAAGCAATGAGGAACCCTGAACTACAGTTCCCACATCTTCACAGAGAAAAATAGGTGGCAGAAAGGTTACTCAGAATTGCCTAAAAAATTGCAACACAGACGAAAAGAAAGCTCTTCATAGACTTAAGCCCATTTACACTTCAAACAAGCAACCATTAAAAAAAAATACCAAAATCAAAATTCTGAACATCCATGGAAGTGAGCACATTGCCCAGGAAATGAGAGCACACTGCCTGCATAAGGTGATCAGAAGCTTCCTTGGTGGCTGCGTGGGGAAATTCTGCCAGGGCTTTCATGAAGATTTGTCATCTCACAAGATTAGCATCAGAGAACAGATTGCACTAGCAGTGTGGCATTTTCTTCTTTCCAGTTTGATCAGGTCAGTCACTTGACAGCCCCTTCTTTTTATCTAATATCTGGTGGGCAGAGAACAGGGTACTTGTAGAACTGTGAACATCAGCCTTGTAGAGCTCTTCTTAACCCTATTTACACCAGGAAAGGTGCCCCAGTTTCAGCTTCGGTATCTCTCTACTATCCTTCCTCAGTAAGAAATTCATGATCCTTGCTTATTCTTTGAAAACCACTGGAGTCTATGGAAATAAATATTCTAATCTATTATATGATTTCTTTCTCTCCCTTCACATCTAATTTTCTCCTTCTAGCAAAGGAAAGGCAGTTTGTGAGACAATAAAGTACAAGAACAAATAATACTTTAGAATTCAATGCAAAAAAAGGGTGACCAAGGGAAGCATAAAACTAACTGCTAAAATTATCTTACAAGAAATTTCAGGGCATATTCTCTCTTAAGTTACCTTAGGCCAGTCCTAGGAACAGTTTATTCTAGGAGAAAAGGAACTAAAATGACTAGAAATTACATTCCTGTTACAAATACTGTGATTTTCACGTAGACAGCTTTCAGAAAACAGCTTCCTCCCTTTAACTTCCTTCTTTTGTTATAAGTGGCACAACTTTTATTTTTGACACTAAGTGGGTATCTCAAAGATTGGACCAAGCCTTTCAACTTGGATCAGTCACCAACCTTAAGAATTTATACAGACTTTAGAAATGAAAACAAGCAATCCATAACATGAACTAGCTCACTCACTTGTTGCCTCTTTTCAATCTTCAGTTTCATTCGGACCTGAATGCACTTTAAGGTGTATCTGTACAAATCCCACGAAGCAACCTGCATTTGGCGTTTGTGAAATGCACCCATGAAGTTGCCACAAAGGAAAATTACAGCATTGGCAAGGAGCTGCACAAGAAGAAAAATATTTACCTACTGCAGGGCAGTCATTGATACTTCACTAACACACATATTAGTCCCGTAAAAAACAATCAATCCCAGACCATGCCTCATTTCCTCTTACCCCATCCCATAACAAATCACAATTCCTATTACCCAGGATGGATCTGGCTGATATAATCTAACTTTCACAGTCACAGGCAGAATAATGAAACAGAAAATCCTACGATATCATTTAACATTTATTTGCAGGCACCAGCGTTAGATTTGTGGAAAACCAGCGCACAGACTCCTGCATCAGCAGGCTGTGGTGTGTGGCACACGCCTGCAGGGAATGAGCTGGGGTGCTCCTTTGAACACACCCTGCTAATGAGTGTTGGGAGCCCTGAACCAGCAAGCAGCACTCCAAGGCCCTGCCGACACCCCAGGGCAGCAGAGGCCCTTTTGATCCACCCTGTGGGCAGTGCCTGATGAAGGCAAACCCACCTGAAAGAGCACAGATGGGGAAAAGTGACCGTGACCAAGCTAGGCATATTTTTAACAACTTAGTTTAAAAATTAATATAACAATCCTGCTTTTTCCCACTTAGGTCAGAAAAACAAAACACACTGTAGATTTAAAAATTCGCAATTTTACAAAAAGCCCAAGGGTTTTTGGGCCTAAGCTCCAAACTGAAGAACTTGAAATATCAATGCAGAAGACTGGAACTTTTCTGAACAGAATAGTTATACCAAAAGCAAAGGGTAACTTGTCTAGGGTATTTCATTATGTAACAAGTTATTTCCTTACCTGAAAGAGAATGGATTCCTTATTTTCTTGAGAAGTCACACTTACCACACTTACCACAGTGCTTAGAACAATAATATGGGAGAGAGCAGAAACAACACTAATTATGACAGCACCTCTCATCCCAAAGGGTAGCATGGTATAAACTGTGAAGATTATGAACAGAAAGAATGGCACCTTTGGAAAGAAAATAAAAATAAAAAAGAATCACACATACAGGTTATTAGGGAGATCCCAAAAATCATTAGAGAAATAGGGGCAAAGCAGTAGGATTCTTGCCCAATTTCAGGCTGAACAATTTAGATATTGATGTTTTAAAACACAGTTAAAACCATAAGGACAATAGAAGTTCTAAGAGTTTTGAGGGATTAACAGCTATAGGTCCACAGACAAGATGGGTTAACAAGTCACCTATAATTTTTTCACTTGTCCATGCCCCTTATCCTGAACTTATCCTTTACAGCCGGAGATATACTTTGGATACACTTTGTACTCACACATCAGGAACAGTGTGTTGCAAGGTAGCAGTACTGAATAGAATCAGATTTCTCACCTGCTGGAAGATATTTTTCTAATTTTAACATCACCCAGTCACATGTGTATGTTTGCTTCGTGTTTGATAAAAACCAAAAATCCAACCAATACTTCCTGGTCCTCCCACAAGAGAATAACCTTTATTACCACTAACCATATATTTAGCTGCACAGACTTTACAAAATGCAGAACTAAACTGCTCCAGATCAGTGGGAAGGTCTGTAAATTTTAAATCCATATTTGTAGACTTGTTACAATTGTTAGCTTATATATATATGGAAACTAAATACCCTGATCAGAGGAATACATTGCAGGCTCAGCTCCATCTCATCACAGCAACTAAACTTGTGCCATTCCAGACAAGAGCTTCCTTTGAGGAAGTCTCAAAGTCCAGTCTGCCCTTAAATATGTTCCCAAAATAGCTAGTTTGACTGGGACAACAACAATCAGACAAACAGAAAATAAAAGTTTTCATTCAATGAAAATATTATTCTGTGTATATCTTACTATTTTAGCTGGAGTAATAACATTTTTTTTCTGCCATATTTGCAACTCCCATCACACAATGTTCTGAATGCTGCGTGATAGTTTTATAAGCACAAGCAAAGGATGGACAAGCAAAAGCCATACCTGAATTTAAACAGGTTTAAATAGCTTTAATTAGTGATAAATTCATAACTTGAGGTGAAAGTCTGAAATAGATCTATTCACTTTTCAGAATAGGACGTCCTTATATTTTAGACTTAAAATCAATATGAATTAATTATTACCACATGACAACACTACATTGGCTTGCAGCACTCAAAGCTGCAAAACTAAATGTTGCTTTGTTACATATTGGCATATGTATATTTACATATACATATTTATAGTTAAGAACAAAACATTTGGGGGGAGTTTCCTAAGGCTATAGGCACTTCCTTAAGTTAAAAAATACTGAACAGTCGCTCTAAATGTACAGTGCTGGATCCAGACCACAATACAAATCAGATTTTGGTTGTTTAACTGATAATTCATATCTTTATTCAAATAAAGAAGGGAAGGGACAGAGTTCATAAAATAAAATAAAATAAAATAAAAAGTCATTTTTATTTAATTAAAACTCTTCTGCTTGCATTATGAGATCTTAGGAGGAGTTTCCTACAAATTATGATATTTTTGGCTTCATGAAATCACCCATCTTCTGACCAGAGATAGCAAGAAATGAAGTTTAGCCACACCCAGCAATGCCAGGATGTGTCATTAATCCTTATTGTTCACTTCACCTCTCCCACTGACTTAAAAACCTGCTCCCTAGGGCACACCCAGCTCTGGAGTCCTTTATACATCTCTTTGACCCAAATAAATTAACAAAATAAATATTATTAACAAAGAAATCACTCAGAGATAAAATTCATAGTCATTAAGATTTAGTAAAAATCCTAAATAAAAATCCAATTCAATTACAGCTTAAAGATGCAATTCCCAAAGAGGTTTATGCAATTATCCGATTTTTTCACTGAAATATATTTTCACTATAATATAGAATACCAACTAAAATTTACTGAAACCAATAAGTAAAAATCAATTTTTAAAAGTTAAGCTAAATCTCAGAAGAATTATTACAAAGTTATAACATTCTGAAAGACTAAAGCACACAAACATATTCATAGAAACACATCTACAACCAGTTCTATGCAAGTAGCTGAATGAACACAACACACATACCTGTTCCCACAGCTGACAATCACTTCCTTTTTCAAAAAGGGACACATATCCCACAGTGAGGAAGCAGAGCCAAATCATCACTCCAAACCATGCCAGCCACCTCCGAAACAGGGATTCCATGCACAGCAGTAAGTACATGGCTGCGAACACGGCCAGGGCAGCGCACACAGCAATGATGAAGGCAAGGTGGGAACGTGCTTCCTGCAAAAGCAAAACAAAGGCTTACAGCTGGTCCACATGTGCCCTTCAGAAAAATGAAAAATGCGTCTATACTGCCCTGGAAACAGCATGGAAACATTTGAAACAAGTTAACCTGGGTTTTTAAGTAGACTAGCTGTGGCAGTATGAGCACTATGTGATATTCACACATATAGAGACAATATAATAAATACTATCACAGATACTCATTCTACTCCAGTTCCATCGTTATTATTTTCCAAACTAGCTTAAAAGGCAAACCCCAAACCACTAAGTTCTAACTATACTGTATCTATAATGCAGATGTGTCCAAAGAAATGTACTTAAGAGTTCAAACTTCGCTAAAGAGTTTAACAGTGCTCTAAGCTTTACAGAAGATAAATCGTTAAAAAATAGTGATGCTAATTTTTTGTCTTCCTAAGAAATAAAAGGTAAAAGGCATACAAGTGCAATTGGTAGTAGGATTTGTTTTTCTGCTAAAGAGAGACTTGAAGACCCTTTATCAAGAAGCACAGTGTTTGGAAAGCAATGTTAAAAGGCAATGAAGGATTTTAACAGCTACTTTACTACCTTTTTACAATGCTGTCTTTATATCAACTCTTCTTACCAGCTGTCAGCTGGGCTTGTACAACACCAAATTTCTTTACAGAAAATCAAATTACACTGCATAACAAAAAAATCTTTAAGCTGCATCTTTTCTATGCCTATGGGATCACCACTCTTTGCTAACTAAATATTGATTCCACCAATCATCCATTGTACTGGGAGGCTCCTGTCGTGTTTTTATTAATAAAATGAGAAATAGTTTAAAAAAAAGGAAATTAACATCTACAGATCTTTTAAGAAAAAATCACCTCAGGAATAACCTGATGAAAAACCCACAAGTCACCATAATATTTTATATTTCTTAGATAACTCTTAAAAAAATATATGAGAAATGCAGGATATTTTAACTTATGGTCTAGTTCCTTCCTTGGCCCTTTTAGTACCTACTATCATAACTAGCATTCAATACAGATTAGGATTTGTTCCTAATATATAGAAAGGAAAAACAATCCTTATAATAACTGTGCATGTGCCTGACAACCCTCTTCCCATCCTTTCAAAAACATACACTACTACATGCACAGTTACTTGTTATCTTTCAGCATTTCAACTTTGATTCCATGTGGCTCAAAATATTATACAGCAAAAAATGTTCAGTGTGCTGTCAGAGCGACTCCTTATTCTCTCTGCAAACACTGAACACACACAAAAGAAGTTTACTCACAGCAGTAGCAAAGAAGATTATAATTAGAGTAGTCCAGAAGAGGATTGCGATGAAGAGCAGCAGCAGCAGGAGGGGATGCTGCTGGCTGGTGTAGCAGTACTTCTCGTAGAGCGGGTCCGATATCCTGCAGTCATCGCTCTCGTTGAAGAAGTATTTCCCTTTGGCTGGCATCTTCTCTCAGGCTGGCTGCTCTTTCTCTCAGTTCCCAGTGCACACAATGACACAGCTGAAGCCACTGCTTCAAAGAGAAGTTTTGTCGTTTCGCTGCTGCCTCTGTGATCTTTAGGCACACCGAGTGACCACGTTCTCTGATTTCACTTCTCATGAGCATTAACTTCAGATTTCCAATGCAATCGAAAGCAGGAATTAGCCTCCCCAAAACCATAGGCAATTCATCATCAGCTCTAAGCATGAAGCTCCAGATCAAGTTGTACTGGTGCAGATAGGTGCCTTTGGCATGGGATTTTTTAAATTATTACTTAGCAAGTCTCTAACTCCTTTCCATAAGCTTGAATCTCACTTCCTGGGATGAATTCTGCAGAGAGACAGGATTAGTAAATTCATAGTTAATCATACACAATGTTCCCCAAGGGGGAGGGAATAAAAATAGCTGATTCCTTAAGACTTTCCTTGAACTTTCTACCTGCGTGCTCTGGCCAGTGAGAAAAGCTGTGTGCTGCTGATGGGTGGGAGCCCAGGAGCCTCATGCGTGGGCAGTGGTGCCTGGCAGCGCTCACCATGGGCTGCTCTGCTCACCTTGCCCTGGCAACTCAAACTTTTTCATGTACAAATGTACTGCATGGAGTTTTTCTCCTTTTGAGCAAATTACACCATTCCTGTGAGCGTGTTGTGTAACCAAGTGCTCACAACTCTTTGGAAGTCGTGTGCATCTGTGTGTGTGTGTATATACAATCTTCAATCACAATACACTTGGCGCTCTTTCTCAAAACATGCACCTTAAAAATTAAACATTAAATATATTATTCATTTCACACTTTAATTAAGACACAGAAAAAAGAGAAAATAATACAACTGTCCACGCCAAAATTTATTAAACTTTTTTTTTAGAGATACTTAACATCTAGCTCTGTATACTTATTTCATTCCAGTCTGAGTAATGCTGTTTCCAAGGCAATGTGTTCTGCTAACAATGAACATTAGGGAATAAACTGGATTGGTAATATCTAATGACCAATGTTTTTCAAATAGGTTCATGAATATAGTTCATTCAATGCCAAGAGCCATAAAAAAGAAGCATGGGGATGTGATGGAGGGAAGCACAAAAAACAGGATCGTAAGTCTTATTAAAACTTGATAACAGGACCACAGCTTCTTTGCCACTTGACTGCCATCACCATGGTGCCCAAGGCCACTGCTCCAGGGAAAAAGAACCCACTAAAACCCAGTCTTTTTTTCCTCAGAAAAGCCAGTTACTTTCAAAAACCAAATGCTTAACTGTACACACACGTTCAGACTGCTTTCACACTAAAAGAAGGAAAAAGTTTCAGAAACCACACTGAGCAATTCTGCCTCTGGTAAATAGGGCCAAACACTAACATAATATCCAATTACTTATTGAGCAAGCAGGCAAAAACAGATACGTCAACAGTGAGACCGGATCAAAAAAAAAAAAAAAAAAGTACTTTTGCAAAATGAGAAACTAGAACTTCTTTCCCAGAGTATACTATAAACTTGGACTAATCACAAAAGAATACTGTATTGCATCATACCTATTCAGTAATACTCAGAACAAACTGACATACATATTAACATGTTAATATGTTTATATGTATAAAGCAAATAAACTTGAATCTTTCCCATTTATAGCTAATAGTATACCTAATATCTCACCTCTACTGTTTATTACTGAGCTTTTCATCATAATTAAAGTCCTCCTATTTTTTCACTTAAAAAAGGATTTTGGTACTGATATCATTTGCACATGCATAATAATGCTCTTGAAAAGAAGTTTCTGACACTTAAAGAAGAGACGAAGAAGAAATTGAAACATTTGCATCATGTTTCACTGCATTCTCTAAGTCAAAGGTAACTGCACTATTACTTCACTTGGGCATAAGCCAGTTTTTTCCTAAAGAAGAAACTCTCAGAAGGTGTGCACAGGTGCAAGTATTTCAATCTGAATTTGTCTTTCAGTAACAAAGACAACACACTTGAGACTGTGGGAAGGTTTGGCCTCTGATGCACCAGAGAGGCAGACAGCTCAGGAAACAGCCTGAGAAATTTCTTTACCATGGGGCTGGGGGTACAGGAACTCACTCTGCCTGTTGTGAATGACTATATGAAACAGATGGCAGGCTTGCAGTCTCAATTCCTTCTAAAAGTGTATTTCAGAACAAAAACAATTAAGACCTTCTTTAATATATTTTCAGAAATATTTTGATGGTAATTTTTATGATATAGAGTTATTTTGAGAGGGAACTTTATTTTTCCAATTAGCAGAATCCATTTTCAAAAAATAACTATGTATTGCTAAGCAGCAATACATTCACAATTATGAGGAACAAATTATCCAGTCTTGGGCTACTTAACATTAAGATCCAGGAAAAATTACTTCACAGCTTGCTTTCTGTAACTTCTCTTGACTATGTCAATGAAAAGAGTACCAAGGTCAATGTCTCTTCTACAGGATCATACTGTGTGGCTGTGGTTCAGTTATCTGATGCTCAAAAAATGAAAAATGGGTGCAGCGTCATCTTGGAACTCTCTCTGAATATTACTGAAGAGTTTTACAGAACATCAAATTGAAGAGACATGTCCTTTCAATAGTCTAGCCCATTTTAATAAAAAAAAGAGATTGTTATGTCATTGATTTGTTTCTTCCTGGCTGATCTTTACAGATATGCACTGCAACTAATTATGAACGACCCCTGGGTCATACAATTTTCTTCTCAAAAATCCACTAGGTAAAGAAACTCTCCAACAGTACTTTATTGATTTACCAAGAATCCATCATGCACCGCATGAATGCTGCTTCGAGATGAATAATTCACCTCTGAATTAGTTTCAATTTGCATTCCATGTCCCACTGCCACTACCATCTCCCTTTTTTTAAAAGTCCCCACTCTTTTTGAATTTTTTCCAACAACCATCTGGAAATGTAGATTTGAGAGAGAGGCAAAGATTCTGTCATGAATGGTATCACACACTGAAAAAAGGATCAATTCATCGTGCTCTTGCTCATATGTTTAAAGATCATGTGAGCAACTGTACACCACAGCATCACTTTTACTCTTTTTGGCCATTGTTTCTTGAAGATTTGTTGTTATGACACACCAAGAGAGGTGTAATCCTGAAACAGCAACAGGCCACAAAAACCAAAGAACACTCCAAGAAGCACCAGTAGCAAACTGAGCCAAACAGGGGCTGGATCTGGGCCTTTGCCATAAAGCCATGGAGCTCTGATCAGCAGCTTGTCAAGGAAAAGCCTCATTTCTTTAGAAGCCTTCATTGTGTTTGGATGAAAAAGAGAAGGAATTGTTACCCAGGTCAGGATATGTAAGAAACAACCCTGGCAGTGTGGGTTAGAAACTGCACTGAGAACCTATGGAACAGCCACCAAACACACCAATACAATTTAATCAAATCTGTGTGAGCTTCATAGCCATTTGCAAGCCAATTAACATGAAGAATTTTTGCCTGGTGAATATGCAAGAACACTGGACATGTGCGAGGTACAAAAAAAATGGACAAGAGAATACCTTCCAGTATATGAACCAAAACACCTATTCTTCCAAATCTACCGCGTTTCAAGCCAGTGGGAACAAGGATGTGCTCAGATTCAGCACCAGAACCTCTTGTAGATAAGTACTGGGCAAGACCTGACAAAAGCACAGCCACCTTTCACCTACAAGCAAAAAAGACAACATTTCTATCTCCATAAATTTGGGTATTGCTCTAGGCTGTCCTCCCCACAGATGGGAGCACTGCTAAACTCTCCAGTCTCCTACCGAGACATCAATAGAATTTTGTCACAAAAAATATGAAAGCAAATATTTCATTAGTCTACCAGGCTTGGACTGAAGCCCTTTTGTTTTCCAAGGCTAGTTAAAGCTGTCCACCATGCTTTGGGTCACTCCACCATGTTTTCTTAAGACCTGGCCTGGACTCAACAGCTGCAGACTAGCTATGGCCTCTGCAGAGCCTGTAGAGACCAAGTGTTTTAAAGAAACACACATCATCCCAGGGCTGTTGATGCATGGGGTCATTTCAGCCCCTTCCTCCCCAGAAAGTGTCTACATGGAGCAGTGTGAGGGCAGACAGGGGAGGGAAAAAGGGGAGAGCATCCAAGACAAGGAGAGAGCAGAGCACAAAGTCACTCATCCCAGGGAGCTCTCTGGAGCTCCAGCACAAAGAGCAGTCTCCCCTCAGCAATACACAGTGGAGCAGCAAAAAGAATGACATGCTATCTGATACAGCCAGGCTGATAACAACAAAACACCTCCTGGGATGGCTTCTTTTACTCTCTGCATCTTCAGACATGAGCAGTGTCCAGGTGCTAGCTCAGTCAGGAGCTGGGAAATCCCTCATCCTCCTGCCCACCCTCTCACTGACACACCAGGATGGACAGACAGCCAGTGATTGCATCCTATTCCCCCTTTCTTGGGGGAATTATTCACAGCAGCTCCTTACAACTGAAGCCTTTCCAAACAGAATCCAAGGATGTTGTGGTTCTGTTTTTAATTTCAAAGCTCCTGATGTATTCACAAGTGAACGCAGCTACAGTAACTACCTGGATAATTTATAAAGTATTTTTTCTCTTAGTTGTTCATTTGCCAGCCTTGATCACCCAGAGCTGCCTGGTTACCAAAGAGTAGTGTCTGAAATATTAAAACAAACAACAAGAATCAAATGAATCTATATAAATTGCCTTATTCCTCTCAATAACTTCTGTATAAAAGCAATCAGAACCACTTTTTTCTTTAACTATTACAGAACAGACAGTACAGTTTTGATTTCCATTCCATCTTTTGTTTCACACAAATAATAACAATGTTTCTGAAATTATTTTAGCAATTTCTATGACAAGAATGATTGCTGACTGCAATTACCCATTAGCAGATATTAAAAGGGAATCAGGAATCTATAAACATGCAATAGAATAATTGAAGGAGATTAGTGGATGAATTATGAATCTCAAGCAAAAATAAGCTCCAGTCTAGTGGACTCCACAACTAATTCAGTCTAGGAAATGAACTTCAGCAATCCAAACATACACCACAGGAAATACCATTCATGTTAAAGACAACACTTCTTCCTTTTAGACATTGCTTCCAAATGCTAGCCTGCAGCCCCCTTAGTTTCTTCTACTCATACAAAAGTACTGAGTGGAGAACAGGTGTGTTTTTAACGATCTGTTTGCTAGCAGTGAGTTTCTTTACAAGAGTAAACCTTTTTTTTATACACATTTTGAAGTTTTTCATGTGAAATTTCACTTTCCTTAATTAGTGAAGGCCTCCTGCAATACAGGAAAAAAATCTTACTTATATTCACCTTCTATTTTCTCACAAAAAGTGAGCATACCCACCTCAATATATCAGCACTCAGAAATAGTAAAAGGCCAAATCAATACAAGAAGTAGTCTGTCATTCAAAAAAGAATACCCCACATATCAGAGCAATCAGTGGCACTACATCACTTAGAGTTTGCCCTTGAACACTGAAAGACAGGCAATGATAGTGTTAAATGTACTGCAAAGAAAGAATTGAAACTGAACTTTCTAATTCACATCCTTATTTCAGTAGATTGCTTCTTCTCATAATGTTTGTTGTCCAATACTTTTCAAAGTAGGAATAAGTAATGAGTTGTTTAATTTGGAAACAGTTTTTCAGTCTCTTGTACAAGAGGAAGATGTGAAATAACAGAGGCTGTGGTTTCATACGCCGGCTCTGCCCAGCCAAAGGAGAAGTCTCACCCGCTGAGAGTCCCCATCCTGTACCAGGTACCTGCACCAAGCTCCTGCTGGGCTCTCTGCAGAGCCCATTCACCAAACACAGCAAAGAAAGCCAGTTTGGGCAGGTCACTTCCCTGTCAGGGCGGGGGAGTGCAGCAGGTAGCAGAGGTATAGATTAGCTCTGGAGCTGGCCCGGGGCTTGGAAAGGAGAAGCAATCCACAAGAAGGAAAGCAGGCACAGCAGTGAGCTCTTAACTGACTCATCACTTCTCACAGGTCCACAGCCTAAGGAAAAGAATATCAAGAATACCACGGCTAAAGCTGGGGCAGGGAGAGGGTGTTTGTTGCTCATTTTGAAATACCACTATTATTACAGGATGTGCTTTGAAGAAAAAGATTACAGTCACAGAAAGAAATCTCTGTGCGACTGATCCAGGTAGGACAGAAAATGGTGACAGAAGATAGTTCAGAAAACCCATTGGTAATTCAAGACAAGCTCTCAAACTAAGTCAGCAAAAAAGAAAAAAAAGAATCAATGTAACCAGACTGATGCAACTGAACTACATGGGAGAGTTTACTACTGTTCTAAGGTACTTTTTATTGTGAAAACACGTAATGGTTCAACCAACAAAACTATTAAGCCTTATAATTAAGTGCTGGGTCTGGCTCAGCAGGGTGGGGGAGGAAGCACTCCTTTTATAATACTGGTTTTCATAAGCAGCAAACTCCAGGGTGTAAAAAGATACATCACACCAGAAGGGAATTGAGCTGTGCTTTGCATCTTTCAAAACCAAGGTGTGTGATTGTTTCTTGACTTCCCAAACCCCTGTCAATCTTACAGATAGATTTTTTGATTTTAGCTGATTTAAAATTGAGCTTACCACTGCAAAAGTCAATATTCCCCTTATACTTTCAGTTTTCAGAGCTATTTAAAATTCATGTCTTTGAACACAGTGTCCTCAGAAGCCAGGATAGCTTTTCACTGAGTAATTTCAGTTTAATTATATCAAAAACAGAGTGCTTGTGTCATTATTGAAAGTACTCAAACCTGCAATATTGAGCTGTATAAACTGCAGAAAAAAAACCCTGAAACACAGAACATTAAACTTCCAACACCATGGGGGAAAATATTTTCAGCTAAGACAGGAATATGGACAGAGTCTCTGTCTATTTTAGCCCAAATAATTTCAAAGAGAATATCTCTGATTTTCACATAAAGTAAAACTTCTGACATTTTCAGAGCATTTTTAAGGAAAAAAAAATGCATCACACAAGGGAATACTGAGCCTTTACTGAAATCAGCAATGAAACAAAAATTCAAGAAAGCTGTGTTTGTGGTTTTGGGTTTTTTTCAGGCATTACCTTATTTAGGTTACAGAATTACAGCAAACAGATATGTTTTCTAAGCTCAATGTAACTAATGACACCTAAAATGAATACTCTGTCACCTGTATTGCAAAACTTTGAATATGTCTCAGATAATCTATTTCAATCAGGCAGACAAGAAGTGTAGATGTGGCAGAGTCAAGAGTACCAGGGTGTAACTGGATTCTTCTATGACTAGATACAACAACAGAAGTGCAAAAAGCAAAAAATTACAAAAAACCTAAAAAATCACTGTGAACAAGTGTGCAATGGGCATCACACCTTGCTCTCATTTCTCCTGTCTCACATAGTTATTGAAGGGGGATGTACAGTTCAACATAGAAAAGAGTTTTGCCCACCTCTAGGGTAAATAGTGTCTGCACAGAGCAGGTACAATGGCAATATGGCACAGGCCAAGGCAGGAAAAAGGTAACACCTGCCCTGAGCAAGATAAGAAATCACTTTCCTTTTCAGTCGAGTCCATGTCAAACCAGTAAAACAGAGAGAAGGTTTCTCTCTCTCCTACCTACAATATTCCCAGCCCAATGAAGTGAACAGAAATACAAACTTGCATCTGAAATTCAAACAATGCAGTGATATCAACAATTTGGTTTCCTTGAATTTTTCTGTCCCAGTCTCTAATTTTTACAGAGTCGAGTACTTTTTTAAAATAATTTTGTCAAACGTGGTTGTTTCTAGCTGAATTTCTGCTTACTTAACTCCTCCCTAAGCAATCTCACTTTGGAAGCAAAACTCAGCCCAAGGCCAAGAGATGGACACAGAAAGAATGTGACTGTGCATCAGTACCTGGAGCAGTGCACTGCAGGGTGCAGGGTGGTATTGCAGCACAAATATTTTTGTTAATGTATAAAATGCCCTTTTACAAAAGCAAAGTCTACATCCTATTTAAGGAAGAAGGGGGAAGGTAAGGAGACAGATTAAATCCAATCCCCCTTTATTTAATGACTAAGACTTCAAGACTAAGTCCTATCAAATACTTGCTCTAAAAATCTTATTTCTCTATACTATTCATTACAGGAGAATTTTAACGTTCCCCAAACTAACCACACAACATTAGTTACACCACCACATCCGTACTTCATAGCCAAAAAAACTAAAACTAACACTTGCAATAAGGAAGTTCCCTCCCTTGGAGGTTAAATATTAAAAACACCACCAAAAAGACATTTCTAATGGAAGCATTGTATCTAGAGTCATACCCTACCTCAGAACAAAGCTGTCAAACACCTACAATTCTTTTTTAAAAGTTTTCCAAAATGTATTACCAGGTTTCAGAAGGTCCTTTGTGGAGTCATTCTGAAATAAAACAATGATAAAGGACTGAAAATCTCAGAAATCTATTTTCAGTCTCACTTGATAGCAACAGACTAAAAAATTCTTAGGAGCTGTATACATGTTTTTCATTGATGCAGACAAAGGGCCACAGGAGCCAGACATTCACAAGGGCCTAGGTAAGCTGCTTTGGATCACAAAAAGGGAGTCATGCAGAAACAGGGAGAGCTTTCCAATGACAACCGACATGCCTCATGGAATTTTGTTTCCACACTAAGTTTTGATTGTTTACTAAGAGACTAAAATGTCTGAACACAGATCTGATCACTATCACTTTTCTTGTTTCATCTTATCTTTCATCTTACCATTTCCAAAGCTTTGTTTGACAGCCAGCCCCGCCAAACTGTTCCCAATGCCAACAGGCCACTGGAAACTTGCAGCACGCAAAGCACTGACTCACCAGGGGAAACATGGATATCTCACCTGGCACAGCTAAAACAAAGCAGACACCTTAAAATTAAATTCCCCTGAAGCAGCTTTATCCTTTGGATTTGCTGATACTAACACCAGTTAACAAGTATTAAAGCAGAAGTAGTTAATTCCAAACCTGAAATTAATACCATAGACACAAAAAACCTTCAGGATGTGGCAAAAGTCACTTCTCCAAACAGCTTGCAGTTACTGCCTCACAGCTACATGAGGTTTACAGAAGAACCTTCCAAACTGAGGCATCACAAACACCCAAGTGAAAGTTACACTGCTCAGCACCCAGCCAGCCCCCAGGGCTGGGTGCTCACCCACCACAGCAGCACTGAGAAAGCATTTTTACCTGGACTGCAGTGCTGAGCTCTGCACAAAAGATTACTCCAGGCTTTTATTTACTGAGACCACTGATAAGAATCCCATGCTTGCTGTTTGCTTACCATTACAGACCACAGGATTCATTGGCAAAATCCCTATTTCTCTCAGGGCACACTCACCAGGGGCACAAACCAAGAGGAGTAAATGGTTACACAGCAATGTTGAAACAATGACCCAAAGAGAGGCGGGAAATCAGAATTAAGATGGCACTGGGGAACCTGATTCATGTTAAGCAGCTGTGCTGGGAAGAGGCATTATCAACATCTCCTTTGCAGCTCACCCCAAAGCTCTGTCACCAGGGACCTACTTTGGAAAGCAGAAGGCAAGGGAAACTGCCAAATAACCTGGCACCAATTCCGAGTGGAATTGGAAGTATTTTATCATAACAAGAATTAAAGTAAATCTATTGCCATTTTTTGTTAATTTTTTGCTAAAATATAACAACTACTTGAACCACCACTCAAAATAGGCACCTCACTCCTCACAGTGGGTTAAATGTCCAGCTCATACCTAAATCCTGGGGCAGCTGTGGCCATTTCCATTAGATTTAGCTGTACCTAGCCAAGCCCTACATGCATCAGCATTCGTAAAAGTTGGGTGAAATCTGGAAAAGACTCTTATGAAAAAGGTCAAAATCCTGACAGGCTTTTGGAAGCCTTGGAGAGAGATGAGAGGAAAAGCCACAAGATATCTCAGAGAGTTCATCTGAAAAGGCAGATACAAATCTGCTGTGTCTGTGCATGCATAAAGGCAGGTAAAAATAAGACTTTGTTAAACTTGTTACATGTTCAATTTGGAATGCCTAAATAAGCTGCTGCTTTACTTTCATTGTGTTACATATCCAGTACTAAGGATGAGTCTCTAATAATCAAAAGAGATGCCTCATGTTCCTTTAAAATGGACCAGTGTTATCTGGAGAGCAGCACATGAGGATGCTTCAATAGTTAGAGCATCCCAGAAGTATCATCACACCTTTTAGAAAAATGAAGAGTTTGTAAAATTTATCCCATGTTTATGAAGGTGCTTAGTTGTAGTAATTCATACTTACAACACCTCAGAGAATTACAATGTCACTTAGAAAATTAATGTAATGTCTATACCAAGCTGACAAAGTCCTGCTGATTTTTACTTTTATTTTCAAAAGTTATGCCTAAAAACATAATTTTGTCCAGAACACTTGATAAACAGTCATATGCAAGATTCCATTTAGTTACAGAAGGATGAAGGTGCTGCTCATAGAAGTGTCCTTGAGATCAGGTCCTGGGGACAGTATACTCCTGTAAAGTAAAGGGAAGAGAGTTAAAAAAGAAAAAGGTTCTCTCTGTATTTGTAACTGAAGTTCCTCAGAGGCATAGAGACCAGTCTGCTGATAAGCAGTAAGTTTCCGGCAGTAAAGTGATACACAAAGTACTTGGAGCCAATTTTTGATCTGCAAGACAGACAAGCCTCTCTGCATTCAACACTAACCACAGGCGCCTATTTCCCTAGCAACAGCTTGTGGGGCGCTTTCATTCTGACTGAAGAACATTTAACCAGTTACATTATGAGCCCTGCACCTTGCTGCTACAGCAGCAGTTGCTTTTCACACCTACTAAATTGTTATTTGTGTGGTATTGAGCTGCTGGATCAATGCTGCACCTGCAACACAGATTTCCTTTACCGTGTCTTGGTGGTTTGTTTTGGGATTTTTTTGTTTTTTTAACTATCTGAATTTTATCAAGCTAAAGCTGGTCAAAAGTGAAAAAAAAACCTAAAATCTTACCGTATTAAAAAGGAAACTTAGTTACTTAGTAACACCCCTATTATTTTCCAGATGTTTCCTTTGTTTTAAGTTTGGAGTACTAGAGCACAGACATGTATTTAAGAAGTACAGTCCTTGATTTGTTTTAGGGAGACTTAATTCAACCAAAGGAGACAGAAAATGTACCAAACTAATAATGCAACATTAACTATTCACCATCAGATCAAATGGCATAATGAGATTTCAAAAAATAAGTGACAAAAATTGAGAAATTACAGTCTAGGAAGTAACCATCCAAAACTAAGAAGAAGCAATATCCTTCAGTGAAAATGTAATTGAAATATAGAACTCATCCATCCCAAGTTTTTCTTCAGATGTTGGGGAAGGAAACAACAAATTTTCATGAATACTATGCCTCAACAAAATACAAACTACTAATGGGCATAAACCATAGCCTGAAGATCCAACCTGCTGATAGTTTCTTGAAGATAACCATGATTCAAAGACCTCACATTCTGCACAGAACCCCAGGGACAGAGCCAGCAGTTACACACAAGGAAAGTGCTCAACCTATGAAGCACATCAGGAGCAGATCTGGGAAGAGCAACCAAACTTGAGAGGTCACTGGTCAGTTCTTTCCTGGTAGATCAGGGGGCTCCTGTAGAAGCACAAATCACCCATTTAATTAGTGTCAGCTGATTACTTCTACCTCTCGCTGAAGCTATTCAGCAGTTTTAAGAGCAGGCCTGAGAGTCAGCTATTGCCAAAAGCCCAAGAACATTATTTCAATAACCACATCCTGTAGTTAAAGCACAATAAATTCCAAAGCTATTTTTCTTCCTTGTAATCCCGTATTTCCATCTTGTGAACAGACAAATTCTCAAAACCTTCTGAAGCCCTTAGCCCCTGTATGAGAAGGACAACTGATGTGTTTAGAGGAAAGAATTCAAATCCATTTCTTTCACCTCTCCTATGAATTTCCTGCTGACAGACCCCAAGTGTGTGGTATTCCCTTTCTTCTCTCCTAAAGGAGCTGATCTAATACCAGTATTTACTCACAAAAGGTGCCAACAAAATAAAGGAATACTCACATTTTAGGACTACAGTAGTCCCAAGCTTATAAGACATAAACAATTTTGGACTATAACAATTAATTACAGTAAACATCTTTGTTGGCACTTAAATATTTTGCTGGACTTTATTCTCATACTTCCAGAAACACATAATTCCTGGAGGAAAATGTCTGTTCAGCTGTGGCAGGAAGCACAATGCTGGGCTTTAAATATCACATAAAATAATAATTAAGTTATTGTATAATAGCATTATATTTTCAAAAATAAATATATAATTAGATAAGAATGCATGATGTTAAGGATAGCAGAATGCCCATGCTTCAGCTCCCACTGACAGACATGGTGGTTACAAAAACAACAGAGCAATCACTGCTGTAAATTCACTTACAGAAATGAGGGGGGATCTTTTAACACCAGTTTTTCAGTAGCTAATGGAATCAGCACCTCTGAGCAATGGCATGACAGAACAGGGGATGAAATCACGAGGTTCCTTTCATTCCTTTCACATGGCTGAAACACCACCACTGATCTAAGGTACAGCTGAAGCTGGCACCGCTGCCTTGGTGCTGAGGTGCAGCTCTGCAGCTGCCCCAGCAGCAAACCCCACACACAGGGGAGGGCAATGGGAGGCGTCTGGGACGCGCTCAACTGCAAACATCTTCAGCAGCCAGGCCACACTCATCCAGAAATCACATCCTCCCTACACTCAGAGCTTAGGTCAGTTTAATGAACAGAAAGAGAAAGCAAGTTTTGCTGTTCATTTTAAAGAAACCCACAGATCCTGGCTCTGGTTCCACAACAGGGGTGTCTGCAGTAATATTTGCTCAACAAGTTTCTCCTCCTCTTCCCTCCTTCCTCCCCACCACTTACTCCTATCTGCTTACCATGCCATTCTTTCAGTATGTGCATCTGACAACTCAAAAATAACATGAATTTGTCTCTCCTGGGTTTTGTTCCTTTTTGCCCAGGAGGCAGGCAGGATCAGTGATGGTGTGCAGCAGCTTCAAGGGCAGCTCAGCCAGCACAGCTGAGAGCAGTTGGCTGCAGAGCAGAGGCAGAACAACGAGGTGACAGCAGGAATGTGCTCCTTAACCTAAAAATGCTGCTGCAGCTGTCACAGGGAGGAACTGGGCTTCCACATTTGCCCCAAGATGAGGAACAGCCCAGAGAGATGCTAGGCAAGAGCCAAGAACAGAAGAGATCAGCTTCTCAGGGGAAAACAGACCTCTCAACGCCTTTAGCGCCAAGCACGTAGTCGGGGTGGTCTGGAATTCTCTATTTGAGCACATGACAAATGCCATTAAGTTCAATTATGCACAGTGACCTGCAGGAAATATTCAAGAATGTCAAGAACAGGGATGGATAAATACATGCAAGCAGGGAAGACTCACCCCAGTCAGATCGGCTCACCCCACCTCTGAAAACTGAATGAGGAGATCCAAGATGTTTTCCCAGAATGGGAAGGAGAGTTGTAATTGCATCATTTTTCTATGAGCAGTGTCAACCTTTTCAGCTCTGAGTCAGTCCCAAGCCCGTCAATGCCCTGTGGAGGTCCCTGGGGCACTGTGCTATTAGAAGTGATGACTTTCACAACAGGCTGCTGAGCAGGATCCAAACACAAATCACTTATGAAAGAAAGAACTGCTACTTTATTTTTCAGTAAGAGCAAGAAAATACTGCCAGTACTTTGGGCAGCTTCCAGCAGCCAAATTACTGTTAATGTCCAGAACGCTTTCCACTTTTGTCTGGGAGCTTCCAGGATGAGTAAATAGGACCTTATGTACTCTTACTCCTATCAACAGTTCACAGAATGAAAAAGCCCAGAAATAAATCAGACTTGCTAGAATCACCCTGTGAGCACCACTCACATCTTCTGACTGCTAGGTTTATGCTTCCCCCAGTAAACACACTTCAAGTTTGCTACCTAAAAAATCCAGGCATTTCACACAGTGAAAAAAAAGGTGCTCTTCCCTTCCAAGTCACAATTTTTGCATGGCAAGATATACACCAAAAGGATCTGTATTCATGAGCAGGAAATAGAAGAATTAAGGGACTCTGCAGATAAAAAGAACTATTTGAAAAGTTTAGCTCACTCTTTTAGACAGAAGGGAGTTAAGCACACAAACTGAAAAAATATCAATCATTTGTGACCAATTTGCAGTTTCTAATATGTTTTTTATCTTGCACACTTTCCAGGGGCTAATCTCCAAACCAAATATTTTTTTGCATTTGATTACCAGCCTCGAAAGACATGAGTTCACAGTTAGAAAGAAAAAGCCAAACATTTACATTTGCAGAGTGTTTCTGATGTAACATAATCTGCAAATATTTACAAATCTGAACCCCACGCACTAACACTTCATTCATTTTTGTTGGTTTTAAATTAATTTCAACAAATGAAGCAGAAACCACTGAAATACAATATAATGCATAATATGACAAACCTCATATTCATATTTATCACTGAGTCAGCCCCTTCATCCAGGAACTAGCATCCAAGTGTTTCAGGGTAAGGAAAATCATAAGACATATGCAAGCCTTCAATGACCTTACCTGTGCATAAAACAGGCAAAGCTACATTTCTAGGTACTCTATGTATCACATCCAGACATAAAAATGCAGTAACATTCATTTTAACACTGGTTTACACCCAAACTTCTACTACTTTATCACTATGCTAAGCCTATGCATAAAGACCTAGAACAAGGATGGGAAGGAATAAAATGTAAGTGAAAATGTCTGGTAGGTATTTTTGTTTAAATCCACTCCTTAAAATGACTCTTACCAATTACTGTATTCAGGTACATACACTTTAGACTATATCAATAATTTCATCACTGTATATTAGCTAAATATACCTATAAACATAGATAAGCACAAAGAAACTCCAGATGATAAAATAAGTTGAAATTAATTATAAGCAAACAGTAACTTAGATCTCAAAACACTCGAATTGCTCCGCAGCATTTTTACAAAAAGACACTGGAAGTGTTTGGTGAAAAGCAGAGAACAAAGCTTTCTATGTCTTTCACACAAGCTCCCAGCTTTAGGTGGAGTTTAAAAAAAGGTGTGTGGGGGAGACCGCAGATCTGCAAGAAATGCGCAAAATTTCAAGTGATGTTCAAAGAAAATCAGTGGGGTAAAAGTTCTCCCATTGGGAAATATTGTACACTGTCAGTTGCAGATGTCAAGCACAAATTAAGAAAGCATTAAGTTTTTATATTTAGACACCAGCTAGTGTCTAAATATTATGAACATGGAAACCAACATTCACTGAACTCTCCACCCAAACCTTATTAAACTTATGAAATCCTTATTTCCTAGGTAGGATGACAAAAGAAGTAAAAGTAAAATCAAAGCTGCATATCAAACAAGCTGCATCTTACATATAAGAGAGATTTTACAGGTACTATAAATACTAGATGTCCACTTTATCAACATCATAGCTGGAAATAAACCTGTACTGTGAACATAAAGCTAGAACTCAAATCAACCACAATAAACAAAACTTAAGATTTTTCAGAAAAATATATTCATGACAGCAAATATAATAAGTAATACATCGATTTTTCTAGTGGTGCTGGATTTTATCAATTCCCTTTAACATTTCCTCCTTTGGCTGAGATGAATCTGGAGGTTAGCACAGAGCTGTGTGTCCCCAGGGACGCTGACAGGGCTGTGCGGGAGTGACCTCCCCAGAGACAACCCAGACCAGACACAAGTGGGGCTCTCCCCTTGCAGCCCTGGAGCAGCACTCAGCTCCTCCTCTGAGCCCTTGAGTGACTCTCCCTGTTTGCCCTGCTTTTACAGCCTACAGAAAGGATCAAGAGGAGGTCACTCTGAGGAACGGGGACGATTCAGCGAATGACACACCAAGGAACTCAGACTTAGGTCAAGAAATCCCAAAGAAGAAAAAGTAGATTCTCATTCTGGCAGATGTCAAACCAAAGAACAGCCAGGCAGTATGTCTAGGTCTGGCCAGAAATTAGTCTCTGACATAAACAAGTTACAGTACAAACCCAAGGTAACTCCATCAATCCAAGACCCTATGGCACAGTCCAGAAACAGAGCGTATAATCTTCGACTAGCATGTATTTCTTCAACTAGTAGGCTTGAAATTATTGGGAAATATATGTAAAAAACTAAAGGTCCCGAGAAAGTGTTTAAAAGTTTGCTGACTTCTCCATTAAGACAGGAAGGAAGTTATCAGAAAATTTAAGCCCACTGACACAGCATTAGTCTTTTTTCTGAATATTAATGTTAGCAGACATTTGTAGTGGACGCTAAATCACAAAATTGTGTTTGAAACAAAGCTTTTAGCATTTGGCTGCTGAGAAAAACTCACCTTTAGGCAAAAAGGTGATAAAAATTCATAAGAGAAGTGAGAAATCAGCATACAGTTCTGAAAGGCTTTTTTCTTTTTGTAAACAATTCATAACCAACAGCTATGTATGGCAATACTGCAAGGAAGGTGCAGTGACCCTTCAGGTTACTATCATGTTATTAAAAAAAGGTTTTTTTAAAAAGAGAAGGGGCAGGTGAATAAAACACACTGTTGCCTATGTTCCAAGCTGTTAAGTTATATAGCAACATAGAAAGGAATTAACAATTAATGAACAGTTGATAGGAATACAAGCAATCATCCCAAGCAAGTTAGAAGTAGAGAAAACTACATCCTGAGATCATTCTGACTCGGGTTTTACTTCCAGTAAGAGGGCACACAATACAGTTTGCATGCTACAAATGATCTGTCCAAATTATCAAATTATCCAGATTTTAAAGACTTTTTTAAAGGCTACCATGGCAAAGAAAACTACCTACCTAGTTAACACAAATTATAAGCAGATCAATTAAAACATCAGGATTAATAGCATGCAAAATTTCCCATAGTAACTACCAAGGTACAAACTCATAACTTCCTGTAAAGAAAAGCAGAGTAATTTGTCTCACATTTACCTTATGTTGGATAACAATATACACAGGCAACAACTAAGGCATTTTAACCTGTCTGCTGACAACATTTTGTGCAGCCACTCTCTTAGGCTATTGTCTAAAAACTAGTGTGGCCATAATCACCATGTTGCTCCCCAGGTGTAAGGATATACACGAGTGTTAGAAGATATTTGTGCAGCCTGTGTGCACTGCTAGGGGAGGTGAGGAAGCTCTGCTATCATAAGCAGCTCTGCTCTGCAATCACAAATTCCTTGCGGCTGTCACAGGAGCTGACACACATCTGAAGTTTGTCTGGACATTACTAAAGCTCTTTAAACATAACAGTTCTTCATGGGACAGGGGGACACAGGAAGGGCTGGCTGGATGGCACTGCACAGAGGAAGGAGCAGCACTCAGCCTCCTCTGCTGAATAAGACACCAGCAAAGATCATCCACAATCACCTGGCTGTTCCCTAGCAGAACAGGTGTCTGGTGCACTTAAAAACCAGTTTTTCAGGTCTGAACTCAAATTGTATAGTAACCATGCAACAGACCACCCAAGGGTCTGTGGCTGGCCACAGGGTCACACAGCAGCACAGACAACAGGAATCAAAGGCTGCCTGGATCCTTCTCACAGTGCAAAGAAAAGCCTGTGCTGGAGGCATCAAGTACAGGAACAGGGATATGGCAACCTGGGAAGCACTGACCAAATCCCAAAGAACACTTCAAAGACAGAAGATTCAGGGAACAGCACGCTGTATAATTTGTTTTGCACTGACCTGCAATCACTAGCATCAACGGGAAAATGTCTTAAAACATTCCCCCCACTACTTGCTCTATGTCTTTGTGATTGTCTCATGCCTCCAAGAGTTAAGTATTTCTAGCTCATGGGACTCCAGAAAAGTTTGTTTACTTCAAAAAGACAGAGTCAGAACTGATTTTAATGTCCAGGGCATTTGTTCCCAAGGTCCAGGCTCAATAAGAGGGACAGAGGGACAGCACTCAGAACACTGAGGTGTTTAAAGCATCTGCATATGGGGTGAACACAAATACAGCTGCTGGTGTCCTGCAAAGAAGGAAAAAATCAGAGTGATACCATCACTTACCTGCATAAAAAAAGAGAACTTATTAAAATTCGACCACGAGGCTGGAAAGAGTGGTGGAATTGTTCCCTACTCAAAACTTGCAGACTTCCCTTGCCCACTGCCAGGCCACTGCTGTGACAGCACAGTTCAGGTTACAGCAATTAAAAAGTATTTTTGGACAACCAGAAGTGCTTTTAAAATACAGCAGGTTTCCAGAAGACATACACGGTCTGCTCCCTTCTGCTATCTCCAGAGGCCCCTCCCATTGATAGCACTAACCCAAGCCTGACTCTGGATCAGGGCAAGTTCTTCCCAAGTCCCCTGCAGTACCATTATGCAACAATAATACAATACAATTAAGTCTCCTCTGCCTGCAACCTATCCCATTTCTGTTAGCGCAGTGCACAGTTCGACAAGTGCTTCCGCCTCCCCTCAATCTCACATTTTTTGCCTCTTGAAAACACTCCAGTTTCTAATGAGAGCATTTTTATAGCATGTAAAATCTGCAACAACAGATTCATGGCTTTCCAATTCCCAAAGTTCCCATACTTTGTACAACCAACAACCCCCCAGACTTACCAGAAGTAGTAAGTTTGGTTGTTTGGGGGGGGTTTTGGCCACTGCTTCTTAAAAAAAATTGTTTGTAAATGCACAAAACCAAAGAATGATGCCTGAGATACTGATACACAGAATATAATGAAGCTGCCATTCAGAAAGATAAAAAGAAAGAAGCACAATATTTTGATTTCTGTGGCCTTCAGAACTAATGCTTTAGTTCGTTTTCTTTATTTATACCAAAAGATGTTTATGTATCTTTACATATACATTTCTATTGGCAGCAGAGAACTCCAGGAAAAGTATAACCAGGAACAACACAGTTTAAAACAAGTGCAAAGAATCTGTTTCCAAATACAGGTGCCTGCATAAAAGTAGGACAGAAATTAATTCAACATGTAAAACTAGTGTTTAACACTGATAAACCAGTTTAGCTACAACTACATCCAAATTCCCTGTGTAAACATGCTTGTTAAACGGTTATGGGATACAGAGTTAAAATATAAGAAAAGAGCAACTCTTCTTTCTTGCTTAAATCTGTCCAAAATCGTGAAAAACAAAATTTCCCCCTTTATACTCTCAATATATTATTAATGAATTGCAATTTAGTCTCCTTTATCTAACAAGATCGTTAAATAATTGGTCTGTACCTGACCAGAAGCAATTAACACCCACACGCAGCTCTGCTCAGACTGACAACCTGTGTCACTGGATTGTGTTCTACAACTCCACTAGTGAGCTCTGAACATGCAAGCAATCAACACATCAGCTTGCTGGGGAAAATACAACAGCCTGTGTGGAATTTTGCTTTTTGTGGCACTGTAAAAACTGCATCAAACCGTTTTTACCAAGTAACTACACCATGTTTTTCCTATTTCTTTGAAAGCTAAACATGGTGTTTGTACCGTTATCTAATCAAGTTTTCACTTTTTCAGAGCAACTCCTAGCTTTGAGCACCTTCTAATGTGAATTTTATTATCTAATGTGCAACAACACTGCATCTGCCTTATTTTAAAAGGGCAGCATCCTGAGGGATGAGGGAGTGGGGGGCTTGCAATTGTTACAATTAGTAATCTAAAAATAAAAAGTAATAAATACTAAATTCAAAACCGGACACTCATCAAGAACTTGACCAAAAAAATGAATTATTTTTAAAAAGTACTACAGTGAAACACTTTTTCGTTCATTTCCTGCTGTACAAGTAAAACAGAAGAACAGAGCTCACTATTAAGAAATACTGAAATTGGGATAACAATTCAACTGGCAATACCTCCAAGCAAAACAGAGTCCAGGTCACTTTTCCAGCATGTTTCAGACATATAACTTAATACCTGGAGCCCAGTTTTATGGTCCAGCCACTACTGATGAGGAGGGAATTGTCCCTGCCTGTCTCTCTAGAAGTTAAACAATACATTCTGGCCACTTCCTCCAGCCTGGCTGTTCTGTTCCTACAGAGGAAAAAAAGTCATACTTAAAAAATGCTTATCCTATGAAAAAACCCAGCGTTTTGTCCATTTAGCTTCATGAATCATCTCTGCAGCAGGTCAGATGAGCACCAGTGCTGACTTCAGGGCGGGGTGGAAGCACAGGGGCAGGAAATGAACAGAGCTGCCGGCTTTTAGTGGCAGCTGCTCCTTGAGCCAGCTTAGCTGCACCGTAAAAATCACAGCCTTCAGTGCACTCACTTCTATGTTCACATTCAAAGTCATATATTTCTAGGAAAAAACTACTTTCTTTACTCAAACATCATTAGTCATTGTTAAATAACAAGTGAGCAGAAAGGGATTCAAAGTTCTCAAGATGTTCCCAAAAGAGGTTGTGCCCTCTTGTATATACAGAAGACCTTGCTGGAAAAAAAAAATAGAAAAATCATTACATTAATGAACAAGGTGGATACTTCATAACAGAGCAAAATTTGGCCCAAAAACCTCAAAACTCAATCTGCTAACAAGAATACAAAGTGACTGGTAGTTGTGTCAAATCTAGAGGAAGATAAATTCTAACCTCAAAACCCAGTTCCTGATTAAAATGTATTATCAATGCTTACATACATTTAACCTATTTTCTGTTATATCAGTTTATTCCAACAAACATATATAAATATATAAATGTGTGTTTCCTTTTCATTGAAATGTCTGTCATCTTCACAGCTGAAACTGCCAGCAAAGGAGGAGCAGAAGGTCAGGCAAAGAGTTAGGAGTGAGAGAGTTCTGATAGTGGTACTCCAACTTCCTTTCAAATGAGAAAACTGAAACCAAAATTCTCTTCTGCTATGGCAACTTATTTTTGTTATTTCTTCCCACATGTGCTCAATAGCAATAACAGGGAAAAAGAGAAAGACACACAGAAAAGCTCCAGCACAAAGTTCATTCTCTCCCAACTTGACCCAATCTGGGGTTTTCCCCAGAGCCTAAGTCTGAGCTTGTTTGAACAAGTGGGTCCTACCTGAAATACTGCAGCAGATGGGCTTAGGCTGACATGAGCTAGATGCTAAGGATATCTGGCATTTAAGTGATCAGGGCTTTATCACCCATTTCCATTAATTTCAGCTGAGTTTGAATAAACCTTAGCAAGCTCAGTCTGTCCCAATTCACCACTGTGAGCTCCTTCCTAGCTGCACCCCTTGCCCAGCCCTTCCACGTGCTCTGTCATCCTACTGGAATGCTTGTTCCCTCACCATTTTGGTTACTTGGATGCAAAACAGTATTCAAGTAAGAATTAATCACTGCTAGGTGGTTTGGTCATCAACTAGTTCTTTCAAAGAGGCCCCAGAATAAATGTATATTTTAAAATAAATAAAGCAGAAAATTTCCCAGAGTGGACATTAAGTAAATAAGTACATATTGACTAAAACCAGGCTATATTACAAATGAAAAGCATCTCATTGCAATATTTTATTCAGCTTACTGAAATTCTAACTTATCATTATTAGTAAAAAAAAAAAAATAATTCATGGAATGAAAAGTAACAACATAAACCCAAAATTATACAGCCACAGGTAAACTACTTCTTCATTTGTCTCCCTATAAAAAACCTACCATGTTGTCTCCTTCCTTGAAATAAAGCACGCAGTCTCAAGACCTGACAACTTTATCCAAGCCCTTCAAAGCATTTTTGTATTGATTCTGAGACCATGCTTGTGGCTTTATAACATGCCATTTACAAGGCAGCACTATCGAAAAAAAAATTACTGCTATTCTTGCTGAACACCTCAAAAAAATATTTTCCTTTTGTTGTGGGCTGAATGACAACTCGAATACAAACAGTACAAAGCAGAAAGTGGCACAAAGCCCTGTCACTGCCCTTAAGCCATGCAGGACACTGGAGAATGAGCCTGGAAATTGCCTCCTTCGCTCCACTTTGCCAGAAGGCCCCAGCAGCAACCTGAGCAGAGCAAACAGACACCGCAGTGAGCGCAGCACACACGGAACACTTGAGGGAGAAGCTGCCAGAAACAGCCAGCTCTGCTCAAAGAAACTTGTTCCCTTTCTCTGACTTACACCAGTTGCAGCCTTGGTAATCTTTGTTATTCCTGTTTTTAACCAGAATCATTACTTATTCACTTTAGTTTCGTGCCCAGAGACAGAAGTTTAACACACCCTGTTGGTTCCTTCTCTCTAATTACAGACCAGAAGCTACTCCCAGTGCTGAAAAGAGGATTACAGAACAGCTGTTAAGAGAGGAACGATTTGGCCATTAGCTGTGAAGGAAGCTCTTAGGAAAAGCAGTGTATACAGTCCTGCTGCCACAGGAGAGCCAGCTTTGACTTAGTTTCTTCTTCAAAGCACCAACAAACCTGAAGCCTCTAAACTACACGGGCTGTGCTGTAGAAACCAAACCTGCAGCTTGGCTGCTACAGAGGAGGAGGTTTGTTTATTTTTTATAGAAGTGCTACTGAAAAGAGACTACACAAAACAAAGCTGTTTGAAGGGCACATTTTGATACATGTCATAATTCCAAGGTACTGAGCTAAGGCAATGCTTTGGTTAGAAAAGGAACAGCAGCCCCAGGTTCTACTTAAATTCTGCTGTTTATTTTTGAGTAACTTAGACAAAAATCATCCCACCCTTCACACCCTCATTTCATTAACTGAAGAGGTAACATTCATCACTAGCAACCTACACATGGTGTGCAGGAAATACCATTACAGCACATTTATGCCATCATATGTTATTATTAAGCAAAGCAAAACACTTCAAAGGAGAGATCCAATGTATGGCTTGCCCCCATGCCCACATATATGGACTACTCTGCTGCTCAGCACCACAAGACAGAGCTTGGAACCTCTTTGAGAAGCCTCAGGAAGATGTTAGAGGTGAAAGACAAACAACAGTTATTTAAAGTGATTTCTAAGTCTCTGGAGATAACAATGATAATGATTTTTATTATGAGATAAGAGTGTTGTAAAACTTCTAATTTTTTAAGACAGCATTTTTTTCCACATGAAAATGTTTTGGTTTTCTGAGAGTAGAAGAAAATCCAAGATCGAGGTCTTTATTGTCCTCAAAATGTAAAATATAAACCCCATCTTTCTTGCAAACACAAGACAGACTTTGTGAAGTCCGCTGTAAGGCCTGAGGAAGTTGCACTTCCATATTGTAATACAAGATGATCTAACTGCACAGTGCTTACAAAATATTTCACACTGTAACATCCAGTCAGTTTAGCAAATAATCATCTTGAAACTTTGCAGATGTTAGTTTAATAGATTATCTCCCTCTCTGTGCGGTATCCAGCCTTTGAAAGAACTGGTTAGCTCCTCAAATGGCGCTTTACAGAGACAGCACTTCTCAATGTGAATATTGCCCGGTTTTATCAGGGAAGGAAAGAGATCTTTGGCTCAAGCAGGTCTCGGCTTTCACCTGAAAACCTCTGTTGGTTTAAGGAAGGTCTGTAATTCTCTGACAGTGCGCAGGTCTCTGGAGCTGCCCGTGAGCTCAGGTTGTCAGAGAGAGCAGAAGAGCGGAGAGCAGCGCAAGGCACCCACAGCACGGCCCATTCCGCCCAGCTGCTCCTCCTCACCTCCCAGGACAATAAAACACTCCTCGATTTACACAAAAGGGCAGGTATTCCTATACAGAAAAATCACAAATGATACTTGCAATGCAGAAGCTTTGCAAAAGCTGAGTGCATTGTATTAATCTGAAACAAATCCAGGTAGTCTGGATCCTCTTTCAGAAAGATAAAACATAGCTTCAACAGAAACTATAAGACTGAGGGAACAATAACTGGGTGAAGTAGTTCACCCTATATTTTACAGACTTCATAGTAAGTTAAAATCAGACCAAGTAATTTTGATAAATTCTGTAACGTTAAACCCAAGTCAAAGGTGTAACATAAGAATAAATCTAATATTTCAGTTTGGAGACATTATTGTAATTCCACGGGGAATACTATCCTTTTCTATTTTTTTAATCTAAGGGCAACTGGCAATTACACAAACATCGACCTTAACAGAAAACAGTGATCATCATCCCTAGGACTACACCTTAAACTAATTAGCTCTCAACCAGCACCTGCTCTTTCACTTAGCACAAGCCGTGAGGACATAAATACCTACATACATTAGGGAATGAAGTCTCTCCCTTGTTTACTCTTAATAGTGTTGACTTTAGCTTCATTAAGAAAAATTTAAGAAGTTTAATGGCTGCTTTACAAGAACCCCCAATGACCCTAATCGTTGTTACTAATGGCTTCTGGAAGCAAAACTAACATGCTATAATGGCCATTAAAAATCCGTATTGGCTGGCTGTTTCCAGAGAGGTATTCCACATACCCCTCTGCTCCTGTTCCACACTTCTGGATATGGGGAAACTGTCAAGGTGTGGTGACTTTGCCAAACAATGTTTTTAATGTCACCCACTGCAAACTTTGTTCAGAAAGAATTAATCCACTATAAATGCAAACATACCATGAGTTCATGGTATCACAGGTTGTGCCATACACCTCAACACATTCTTTTTCCACCTACTGGGGATCATAAAAATCCTTCCAGATCAGGATTTAAGCATTTGAAAGATCAGGATACCTAAACAAGCAAAAAAAATTATTTACTTTTGACCTAGACACAAGCATTAAACTCTCCTGGAATTTTTTCTTGCTCTCCTGGAATCCTGCATGCTTAAAAATAGGAAATTATTCTTATTAGTCTTCAATATATATACTGCCTACAGAATTTCTTTACAGCAATTTTCCTTTTTAGACATAAAGACATAAAGTAAACAAGTTCATCTTTTTTTTTTTTTTGGAGGTGAGTTTCTTTTAGAAGTTTCCAGATTCCTCTTTTCTATTAAAAAATAAACTAAAACAAAACCCAAAAAAAAAACAACAACAAAAAACCACCCTCCAAACCCCTCCATAATGAATCTTGACAGAAAGTCACTAATGCAGGTATATTTACAGCCTATTTCCCACTATGAAGAAATTTTCATATTGCAGTGCCCAGATGTTTTGCTTCCTACAATAAATCTCAACCACTTCAGAATCAAATCCAAACTTTTAGGTACATCTGTATGGATTTTCCCCACCTTGTATTTGCACAGCATTTATCACAGCATGGTCTTGGGCCACAACCAAGCGTGTCAGGCTCTCAGCAACACAAGTAAAATGTAACACAACTGACAGGAGAAAAACAGACTTCTATGCTGAACCAAATTCAAACATTACGCTTAATATTTACTTTGCATGTCCAAAAAGAGTTTCAAAGTGTTTCTGCCCAGTTCTCAGTACTTGTGCTGACCACATCCTTACTGCTTATGAGAGAAGTCTCAGGCTTTACAGACTTGAGTATGGTCCCGGGTCGCTGGTGATGACATGCCCCTGCCCCAGGATAAACCTCACCGGCCACGGGCAAATATCACATCCCAGCAATAGTCATCCAACGCTGTACTATATGTTTTAAAGTGTTTTAACGCCTTTATTAACACTTGTTATAAAAATGCCATAACACATCCCATGGAGATTAGAAATAACTTACCTATTCAGCAGTAGAACAAGACACAAACCAAACTTCTGCAAAAAGTCACAAACCAAACTTCTGCTGAGATTTTAAGCTTACACTGGCATTTAAGTACCTCCTTCAGCAGTTTAAAGCCCTATTATGTTAAAAAAAATGCAATCCAAAAGGGATCTGAAATACCCTCTACTAAAAACAAGCCAGCTTTTGGCTTTTGCGTGCAAAAGACAAGCCGCAACTTCTCCATTCATGTGCCAATACTCGGGCCTCGCAGCTTTACCAAATCTTCCTTTTCTGAGGAAAATAAACTTGAAGAAAAGCTTTACGGGCCTCGACATTAGCTCACTGTTCCCAGGTGTATCAAGTGGTGTCATACGAGGTAGTAAATAACCATTACACGGGAAACCTATCGAACCTTCGACTCCTCGCGTCGCGGTCCGCGCAGCGCGACCCCCTCACCCTCGGGGGCATCTCCCCTCCCGAGCGGTCTCACCTGCGGCCGGCGGAAAAGCAGCAGGCAGCGGCTCGGGGCTGGGGCTGAGGCTGGGACCGGGCTCCGCTGCTCCTCCTCCCTCTCCTGCCGCCGCCCGAGGTGTCNGAGCAGCTTTTTTATTCCAAGAGAGGTTTTTCCCAACTCTTTATTTCCAAGCACCACCAGCCTGCCTCTGCCTCTGCCTCTGCTCCTGCCTCTGCCTCTGCCTCTGCCTCTGCTCCCGGCGGGGAGCGCCGCCGCCACCTCGGGGGATGGCCCGGGGGGCTCCGTGCCACCGTGAGGGGCTCCGTGCCACCGTGAGGGGCTCCGAGCCGCAGTGAGGGGCTCCGTGCCGCCGTGAGGGGCTCCGTGCCACCGTGAGGGGCTCCGTGCCACCGTGAGGGGCTCCGAGCCGCCGTGAGGGGCTCCGTGCCACCGTGAGGGGCTCCGTGCCACCGTGAGGGGCTCCGAGCCGCCGTGAGGGGCTCCGTGCCACCGTGAGGGGCTCCGTGCCACCGTGAGGGGCTCCGAGCCGCCGTGAGGGGCTCCGTGCCACCGTGAGGGGCTCCGTGCCACCGTGAGGGGCTCCGAGCCGCCGTGAGGGGCTCCGTGCCACCGTGAGGGGCTCCGTGCCACCGTGAGGGGCTCCGAGCCGCCGTGAGGGGCTCCGTGCCACCGTGAGGGGCTCCGTGCCACCGTGAGGGGCTCCGAGCCGCCGTGAGGGGCTCCGTGCCACCGTGAGGGGCTCCGTGCCACCGTGAGGGGCTCCGAGCCGCCGTGAGGGGCTCCGTGCCACCGTGAGGGGCTCCGTGCCACCGTGAGGGGCTCCGAGCCGCCGTGAGGGGCTCCGTGCCACCGTGAGGGGCTCCGTGCCACCGTGAGGGGCTCCGAGCCGCCGTGAGGGGCTCCGAGCCGCCGTGAGGGGCTCCGTGCCACCGTGAGGGGCTCCGTGCCACCGTGAGGAGCTGCCCCCGCAGCTCTGCCCCGCTCCGCGTCTGCATCGCCCCGTCCCGCACAGCTCAGGGGGGTCCGTGATGGGAGTCCCCCATCAGCGTTCCTGCTGTACAGCGGTGGAAACAAATTTCTGCCCGGGACTCTGAAAAATACAAAAGTTTGCAGCCAGTTTTTTTACATCTGGCTGCTGCTGTGGTGGTTCTCGTCACAGCCGGGCGGCACCTGGGGACAAAGGACCTGAGCAGGCGGCACACGAGGGAGCTGCCCGTGGCTGCAGCCGCCCCACGGCACCGGGCTCCCACTGCTCCCTGCCTTGGGTCCCCCAGACTGTTCCCTGCGACTTTCACCGGGCTCGCCCCGATTCCTCAAGAGCATCCAGCCTCCAATTTGTGGCCACTAATTCAGACGGCGCCCGGCTCTACCATACGTCAAGTCCAATGCAAAGTTCACTGGAGGAATCAGAAAGAAGTCCTGATTTCCATGGATTTTTGGATTAAGTTTATCTGGTGAGCTGTTAGTCGCTGGCAACCACATATAGCCCACGGCAGGTAGGTGTGTGCCCGGCTACCTGCAGCTATAGCCACGTGTTAGTCATCCATGGACGTAGCACTGCTGCAGCAATACCTTGGTAACTGAACACAATTTGTATTTGTGTATTTGTGTCTTGCCAGCCAGCTGGTGCTTTCCCCTCTACGCAGGCCCGAGTGATGTGCTTCAATTGACTCTGGGAGGGAGCAGCAGCTCTGCACACACCTCACAAGCACAACAGCTTTCTGTGATTCTCTACACCCTTGTTCCAATATTGCTGGGAAAATAGAAAAGGCTGTGTTTTCTGAGACTGCCCAGCCATTAGGATGATTTCAGGCTGAATTTTGGAAAGGAATTTAAATCCAGTTTCAGGAACGTGAGACAACAGATTAGGAATACAGCTGGAGAAGTGGTTACGTACCTGAGGCACAGAACTGTGCAGCAAGTGAGCTGGACTCTGCTCCTCTGAGCCCTGCCCTGCAACACTTCATGTGCAGTCTTGGGCAATGTACCTAATCATATCTTGGTCTTCCTCTTCCTGTTTTGGACATGGTGTTCAAAAGCACTTGGAAATTATAGGAGCATTCGGATGGAAGCAGTGCACAGGCTGTTCAGACTGTTTCTTAGGGGAGAGAAAAAAGATCTTCCAGTGAAATAATTGTTTAAAAGAATTGTCTTCACTGGAAGTTGGATTAGATAACAAGATTTTAAAAACTGCAGGAAATGGAAAAGACATTGTTCTGCTGAGATCATAAATGGAGTCGTTTCAGAACAGATGGATTCAATTTATCACTTCATCAAAATGTTGTGGACCTTCTGAGTACACAGATTGCTTAACATCATTTCTGTATACCCACAAAAAGTATTTGCTATCCCAGAATAAGATCTAAAATTCCTGCATGATTCAACATGACTGACATTGTAGGGGTTTTTTAATGGCAGGAGCTCCAAAGCATTCCACGTACACTGTTGTGCAGATTACTCTTAAACTATCAGCAATTACTGTAACATATTTTTAGAAAAAAAAAAAAGGATGTAAAAGGAAAAAAAACCAAAACCACCCCAAAATATGGAAATTAATATTTTAATCAGTTCACTGCCTCCTGCATGTGTTACATACAGACCTCCTCCGTTCCTTTTCTGCTGCTGCTGAGGTTTCTCTCAGCGCTGGCAGCCGAAGCACAGCCAGGACTGGTTCTCACAGATGCTACCACCCCTTCCTGGAGAGCACCTGGCACTGCTGGGAGCCTGCTCGACGCCACCACCCCAGCACAAGGTTCTTTCCTGGGCAAGGAGAGTGACAGCATCTCACCTGTGCTCTAATGGCTTATCTTCTTGCCCCTGTAAATGAATCCAAAATAAATTTCCTATGCATACTTGGCAGCTGCAAATGTTGGATATTGTGGAAATGCTGCCCTTCATTGGAGATCCATGTGAAATGTCCAAATTTGAACACAGCAATCCCTAGGGTTCTATTTGCTTCTGTGAAAGCTTTCTTCACAGACAAGCAATCACTATTATTTTCAAGCTCTTGCACAGAAAAATATCCAACAGCTGTACAATGATATGTACATATTGAGTGTATAAAGTCAGAATATTATACACACAAATCTAATATTTCTCAAGATTGAACTGGATAACTATATCATAAATAGTTTTAGAGATTTTGTTAAAATACAACACATTGGCTGATAAAAATCCAATAACATTTTAGTTTTCTGTGTAAGTTATTTGTAGATAGGATGTTTAAAACAAATGGAGCTGCAAAGTGCATTATAGAGCATTACAGGAGTCTGCTTTGTACAATTCAGATGTGTGCTTCAATGTAAATTGCCACAGTACCCAGGGCCATGAATCATTATTAGACAGAGAAAGATCACTATTTTTAAAGGAAGCAGAAATAGAAAAACACTGTAAACTTCAAGTATAATTCTCATGTGATGGGTTTACTTTTTTCTCTTAGTAAGTCACCGTGGGTTGAACCTGCCTTCAGTTTGTGCATGCTTGTACTATTCATAGTCGTAAAGGGGATGACAGCATTTGGTTCTAAATAATTTTATTTGCAAAATATTTCAACACTCATATTTTTCAGTGGCTCCTATTAATGAGTCAGTTAGGACTCATAAAGTGGATGCTGGCCAAATAAATATGTGCAAATTAGAAGTATTTTTATAACCTTAGAAAATATTATTTTAAACCTTTAGGAAAAATTTGAAGATTAATATAGAGCAGACTTTTTTCTGGGTTAGACACTATAAAAAGTATCACAATATGTTAAGCTGTACTTGTAAAATTAACAGGTAGGCTTTTAATATATTCACTCATTTTAAATATTCCTTTGACGTCCTGCAACATCATGTAGGGTAGCATGCTTTACCATGCTGCCTTTTTGTAGTTCCTCAAATACCCAGAAACAGTGACCAAGACAACTGTAATTTCTGCTTTTCATCAGATTCATCAGTTTCATGATTCTGATTCAGAAGGACAGAAATAAAATGTTATTTTTAATGAACTCGACAGTAGAAAGTATTTATTAGAATACTGTTTGTTTTGGATGAGATTTAGCATCTATTTACCACTGTGCACTGCACACACTCTACCCTCTCTGGCCACTGATCAATTTAGTGAATGAGACAAACAACTTGAGTAAATTATTTGCTATTTCCTCGAAAGATATCTATTATCTAATAATAGAACAATCCCAACATGCTAGGCATGACATGCTTAGGAAGGATGGAGTAAGACATTATTTTGAGCTGCTACATTGCTGTCACCCTCATTTACAGGGCAATATTAGAATCAGTTGCTGAAGGCTGTTAGGTTTATGCTGCTAAATGCAGGAGCATCTCACTGCATCAGCCTGGCCAAGGAGAAGGTAGAGTTTCACTGCTGTTCCATGGGTTTGCATCTTTGGCTCTTGGTTCAATTGAACAGACTTCGGGGAATAATTTGCTGCTCTCTGTAAACAGAGCAATAGATGTCATACATGTTTCTTTGGGTCATTCAAGTGTCTTGTCCTATTTGTTATTTGTTTTAAAGTTGTCAAAGACTCTTAGCTAACTTGGAAAGACAATCATGTGTTCTAGCATTCCAGACTTTATTTAAGTTAGTGGGACAACAAAAATTTCTCCATAGAAAACACAGCGCTGGGAAATGATAATTAGGGAAGGTACCAAGCATGCAAACAAGTGTGTGACTGAGGAGCTTATGCAGAGTTTCCTAAAGGAACTGAAGGATTTAGGAATACAAGTCCTACCACTTGCAGCTCTAGAACCCGAGCTAGGAAGTTTTGTTTAAATTCTTGGATTAACAACCAAAAAACTACCTGCATCTCCTCTCCTGTTCATGCTTAAGATTCTATCTCCAGAACAATAAAATGCATTATTCCTTGAAGAATCAGTGCCTGGTTAATTGCTTAAACCTTTTTACCAGTACTTGCAGGTGTGATTTGTACTGAACCAAGGGCTATAGATCAGCCTGGGCTTTAAATCTTTCTGTATGCTCAAGATGACCTGTAAAATATGGAACATTTTCTTTTAGAAATTTAATTACTCTCAGCAATGACAGATGATCTGGTCTTTAGCTTCCTAGAAACTGTTAGATGGTCTTTATTGAGCAGTCATTCTTTTTATTAATTGGTAAGTTGCACAAGAAAGGAAAATAAATGAAAATAAGGCCATTCCCCTATTAGGTGCCCTAACACTGCAGGTGGAGTTTGTCACAAAACAGAAGATGTTATTGATTGAAAGAACACAGAAAATAACAGATCGTTTTATGTTCACAGTAAATGATGAAACTATTTAGCTAACTGTTTTCAATTTGCACTTTCAGTATCTCTGCATTAGTATAACTTCTATACTGGAAAACAAGAAGAACACTTTGGAAAAATCAGTAAGGAACAAATGGACCATGCATATTATTAGGAGAAAATGGTGTTACGTAAATTGGAATACAATTGTAGAACACAAAGTTTTAAAAGAATCCACCAGGAAACATGGATTTACTGAGAAAAAAACCCCAAAAAAACCCACCAAAAAACAAACCCACTCAACCCTGTTAAAAATCAGTTGTAAAAGTGTGTGGACAAACTTCATCTGATGAAATCATTGTAGCCCTGTTATAGTGAAACCAATGAAGTAAAAGCTGTAACTATTACCTGAGGATGTAGCCTTTCATGTTATCTCACTGAGCTTACAGAAGTAGCTTACTCCTTGAAGATAAGTTTATTTAGATCACAATGGGGATTTTAAAAAGGAGACTACAAAGCCAAACCATTCAGTTTTCCCCTTAGATTAGTAGGATTCTGTGGGTAGTTACCACTACCTGAAGGTGCTACTGTCTGCATACAAAATATTATAAAGCAGAAGCCTTCAAACAACTTTTTGTAGCTGGAGTTGGTGGCTTAGACACCGCACAGAAGTGACTCAGTAGCAGCACACACTGCAGGTCTGATATACTTGAAACTGTCAGCAATTATGCTTTATGACATTATCTTGATGGATAAAAGTTGATATCATAACATCAGGTTAGTAAGACACTTTGGGATGAAAAGAATCTTATAGAAATAAATACATTATTTTACAAGTTAATCCTCCCATGCACCTTGAAAAATTTTGAAAAGGAAAAGCAACCATGCATTGAAGGAAGCCAATATGAAAGATTTTTACCTGCTGTTGGGTTAGCCATTGATTTTTCTGACTGAGAATGTCTTTTCATAGTTACTGATTACCAGGCAACCACAGAGGAGCTTGATTCAAGGTCCACTCTAGTGAAGAGGGAGAAAACCCCAACCCAGCCTTAATCCATCTCCTACTTATTGTAAGAATGAACAACAGTCCTGTTTGGAAATAGGTCACAGGAGAAGGGAAATGCAAACAGCAGCCATTAATGCACATTTCGCCTAAACCACATCATGTTATTTCTGTAAGAAAAATATTTCTTCATGCTCCTGGTGCAATAATCTGTTGTGTACAGACCAGCAAGACATATTTGTTTGAGGATTTTAGTTTTTTTCAGATGGGAGCTTTAAGTTCAGAACAGATATTTTTGTGTTACATTGCCAGGCAGCATAAATGAGCAATTTGAACCAGGATTATTTTCAGATTTTGCTGTCACCAAATCTAGCACAACAAATGAACTTTAGACCTGGGAAAATGCAGCCGAGAGTGCAGATTAGTTTCACTAACAGCTATTCAGAAGCATTTGATTGCTCAAGGATCTTTAAACTCAAGAGTCAAACATTGCTTCATAGAGAAGCAAAAGTAGTTTTATATAACCACACAAGAGCATTTTATTTATTTTAAACAAGCAAAGCACTCACCAAATCTTCACTCATGGTTCCTCAGATTTCTCTACCACCACGTAAATGCATTCTTTACAAGCTGGCTCTTGCATAGAGTCAAGTGTTCTTTTCATAGTGCAGTTTTGCACTATGGGAAAGTAGGACTTCATTATACAGAAAGGCTAAAAAAATCAGCCTCACATCCAACACTAGATTGCCAAATAATTTTCACAGAGACTAGCTTCAAATATGGGTATGTGAGTGCTAAGGGGACATATTCCTACTTCAGCCTGCTCAATCAAAGAGGTTTTGGTCTATTTTCCTTTAAGGAGCTGCTGTAGCAGCAGGAAATGCCCTTCTTAAAGCGCTATCTGCATCCCCTTTGTGCTTCACTATAACCTGTTGGACTGCATTTGATAAATGCCACATTTAGCACCAAAAAACAAAGGGTGGGCTCAGAGTTGCAAAAGGATTAGGAAACTCAATGCAGAGTTTCAAATGTCAAGAGCTATTTATACCTGCTACAGAGCAGAGACCCCTTCCAGAGATTCACTGCTGAGGTCATTTGGCATCCCCCAGGTAATGCCTGGGCAAGGGACCCACCAGCACCTCACTTCCATGCATCTTAGAAGCAGAAAGATCTTCCCCTACTTATAGATGTACTGAAATAACTTTCATCTTCCCCTACTTACAGGTGTACTCAAATGATTTTCAGGATCCCATCAGCTTTTAACAATTAACTTACAGCAAAATAAAACTCACTTTCTTTTTCTTGCCCAGTTTCTTCCACATCCTGCACTGCTACAGGAAGGAGGAAATGGGAACAGGCCATCCCTAAGCTGGCTACTGCCAAGAAAAAGGCCCATTGAGCATGGCCAAGATGCCCAACAAAGGCACCACACTTCTCTCCTAGAAGTTTTTGGAGTCCACAGATTAATAAAATTATCATGGTGGGCCAGCCACTGAATACACAAAGAATTGAAATCAAGTCTTTTAAAAGATAACTGATCTAAATTTCAGAGTTATCTGAAATGCACATTAATTTGATCTAGCACTACCATGCCCAAGTAACAGCTACTTTCTGGCTCTGTCCTCTGTATTTTCTTTTCAAATAGGTATTTGACAGAAACTTCGAGCTTGTAAAGACTAAGTAAAGCCATTTCAATTTTAATTCCTGTGTTACTTAGGACATTAAGTAACTTGTAAAGGATTCTTGGTGTTGGATATTTCTTTCCCTGGGATCATCTCAAACATCCTAACAATCAGCTTTGAAGGTTAGTTCATAAGGCTTCAGAGCAAATTACTACAGGGAAGAGCCTAAGAGGCCTTGACACAGAAAAATCTAAAAGCAGGAAGAAATTAAGCACCACGAGAACAGCAAAGCTGTTTTCAACCTGCAGATGAAATCATTAATAATGTATCTGTCAGACCTGCTAGTAAATAACTCCTGGAAAAACAGTCAAGACTTTAGGTCACTGCACTCAGAAAACATTTTTGAGGAAAACTTTTGAAACCACTACAAATTAGGTAGACTATAAAGCTCTCAAAACCTGCACTTGCAAGACAAACAGTTTTAAGACATACTGAACATGATTCTTAGAAAATTATTTTCAATTGTTACACAAAAGAATCAAGTTCTAAAAATCAACAGAATTTGCTCTTTAACAGTAGCTGGAAGAATTAATTTTTTTATTGTTACAGCCTCTAAATAGGTAAATATACTCCCTTCTTGAGTAATTTCTCTCCTATGGGTTTTATTCTTTAGAAAATAATGTTGGAGTCAAACATTTAGTTTTAAGATCTATCATGAGCTGTAACATCCATCAAGATGTCAAATGCCTGGCTGCATTTATTTACAATACATTTTCCAGGTAAGAGAGGTTATTTTCTAACCAGCTGCTCACATTATATTTAGGATATACTTGTGATGATTCCAGACATAAAATGGAAAAGGTCCACTTTGAAAGTACATAAAGAAAGTTGCCACCAGCCAATGCACTACCATTGTATTCTAGAGACTTAGTTCTAGGAAAGCAATTTTGTTTTAAAACTTGAGCTGTAAATTCTGACAAAACAGAATCAAGCCATGTCTCACAAACAGGAAGATTTACTTACATTTCAGCTTCTTTTCTGCCACAAGGGAGAATGTCAATTAACAAATGAACCGATTTCCTTTTCAGTTAAAATATTCTCAGCAAATCAATTTAATGCCAGACAGGAAGATATATGAACATTTCAGCTCATGTATGTATTTCCAATGGTCAGTGGTGGAGTACCAGAGGGAAAACTACTGAACTTGCAGTATGTGCACGTCTCCCAGGGAAGGACAGCAACAAGAACACACTTCAGTAACATCAGCCATGCTTCAGGAACTGCTGAACATGGATTTGAGCTTGAAGTAAATCCAATTAACTCTTGCACAGTTCTACACAGCCCCGCTCAGCATGGCAGCTTTGAGCAGCTGCTGCCCTGCAGAGGCAACACCACCCCAAGGCCAATTTTGGAAGACAAAGAAAATGGATCCTTCCATAAGTTTCCTAAGTATTTGAGGATGAAAATTTGACAAAAATCATACATTAAGACATCTTTACACATTTATAAGATAATACATTTATTCTCAAGCTTACAGACTGCTCCAGCTTTCCTGAAAGGAAAACCAGCAGACCAGGGCCACCTGATCAAAATCAGCTTCCAAACTCGAGGCAGAGGGGCCCAGGACCCAGCTGGGGAAGGACTCTGATATTACAAAAAAGATTACTCAAGTAACTCTTTCCACAGTGCTGTGAAGGAGAAGACAGGGTGTGAAGAATGGTGATAAACTGCAGTAGTTAGATTAAACATTTATTTTTTTCATATATTCACAAAATCTTCACAAAAGTATTGAAACTCAAAAAGGAATTAGACTTGAGTCAAATACAGAGATGAAATGTACAAGACAAATGAGCAGGCAAACTAAAAGGTCTTGAAAGTATTTTACTTCAGATTGAAAAACGAACAGTTCAACTGTTCCGTTTAAATAAAGTTTTGCAAGATATACAGTATTTTATGAATACAATGCTGGTCATTTGAGGCAATGTAAAATGCCTCAATTTTTCCTTCATGCTTTTTTTTTTCTTTTTTTTTTTCTTTTTTTTTCTTTTTTTCTTTTAGAAAGATACTGTTTACCAAAAAGAAACTTGAGCAGTCCAGGAAAAGCTATTTTCCATTAAATTTATGAAAACCATAAATTGAGGCAAACCTAAGATTCCCAATGGAATCAAGATTATCTTCCCGCTACCACCACCTTAAAATTATCACATGCTTATTGGAACACTAATATCTGCACCCTAGGAATACATTTGCTTTCAACAATGAGGGTGATTCTTTTAAAAACACTTCAGTGTGGTAAATGCGATACAGATCTTTGCAAGTATTAAGTTTTGGAACAGTTTTGCTAATAGCAGCTAACAATACTGGATTAATATAATTTATAAATAATTGTTCCCTAAGCGGTGAACATAAGTCTACACATTCACAATAATCTAAAACAAAATAAATAGTGACTATGCATAATGTGGTACAACTTTTACTAGTTTCTATGAAGAAAAGCTGAACATCTTGATAAAATTATCTGATCAAATTAAAATATGACTCTAAAAATTTTTTTTAAAAATTGTCAAATTAACATCACTTAAGCTTAGTGTTGGAGTAAATGTCACGACTTTGTTTTTTTGAATATATATATTTTCCTTTTTGAAGTAAAACACTTTAACACATTGAAAATGTTTATTAATTTAAGTGATGACATCGATTCTGGTCTCATTTTTCTTTAAAAATCATTGCACTCATTAGTGCCCATAAAGGTCAGGTTGCTCTGTAGTATTCTGTAAATGTATATAAAAAAAGAGTTTCCCAAAGCTAACAGTACTTTTTATAAAAGCATCATCTCAGAACTGCTGCATTTAAGGCAGCCATGTACGCCAAGTACAGACTTCCTCTTTACAGAAATATGTGAAAGTAAATGCCACTTAACTCTCTACCACTGAAGTGTCCCAATTCCTGTTCCAAACTGTGCCTGTGAGTGCAATTTTCCATTTAATTCGCATTCATGGCATCAAAGGTACTGCAGCCTAGACTTGTGATGTGACTGAACCACACACAGGTGGAGTTTCAATGAAATGAGAACTAGATCAATGAAGAAGTATTATGAGATATGAAAGGTTTGGGTCTTTAAGGCAATATAAAGTATATTTCATTATTTGAAATTGGTTTGTTGGGTTTTTTTTAATAATTAAGTGTAAATATAAAAATGCCTAAGAGGGGAGTGAGAAAAAAATACTTTAATTGTAAAATTTACTTAAAGCTTCAACAGTTATCACCTCCTACAGGAGTTAGCAAAAATATAAAAGACAAAAAAACCCAGACCTGGAACGGGGAGGAAAGGCACAAACAAGGAGGCATGGGATTAAAGCAGCCCAGGAATGCAAACGTCTGTAACAAACTGAGTTTTGTTGTTTTGTTTTTTAAAAACAAAAAAAAAAGAAAACAATCACCACCATCAATCAAAAAAAAAACCAAACAAACAAACAAACAAAAATAAAACCCACAAGAAACCACCGCCCCCAAAAAACCCCGAGTGGCCTTTTGTTGTTTCTTAAAAAAAAAGAAGGAAGAGTCAAGGAGAGACCACTAAGGGGAGGAAGAGAAGGATGCAACTGTAAAACCCCATTGCCTGAAATGATGGCACTCTAGAAAACAAGGTGAAGGTTACTTCTCAGAGATGACAAGCTCAGTGTCTACACAAAGTACATGTACACTTTATACAAATGAAAATCTTCATTTGCCACCATAAACCTTTCTTTCAGAGGAACAGCTTTTGCAGATCAAAAGTTCTATGAGATCTTCCAAATGTCAAGAAAAGAAATTCTGAACAATATAACTAGTAATGTCTGTTTATATGGATGTTAAGATGACAATTCAGATTATTTTCCAAACTAATCCTGAGAAAAATTTATGTTTACAATTTAAACAGTAATGTTATGTAAAAAGTATTAACAAATCCACTATTACAAATGTCAGTTTTCCTATATGGTCATCTATATATACACAATAAAATGGTAAGTATATGCAAAAATAATTAAAAAATCATGCACAAATTACTTTCACCTTTAAAGGCTGGGTTTCCCTCAAAATACAATTTTTTGCCTTTTTTTCCTATTTTTTGTGTTTTATTTGTTTGTTACCACCCCCTAGACACACTGAGTACTATCTCTACAGGTCAGCATGAGCTGATGGGAAATACATTTATTTTACATTCAAGCTTTTATATCCTAAATGACCCTGTTGTAGCATATGACTTATCAAATGAGCAGCCTTTTTCCTCTTTTTAAAAAATTTTTTCCTTTTTTTTTTCCTTTTTTTCTTTTTTTTTTTTTTTTATAGATCTATTCTTTGTACAGTGCTGTTAAATCNTTTAGTTTTTTTGCAGTGATCAATCTTCATGTTCCGTTCCGTGGCGAGCTGGGAAAAAAAAATGCAGTTGCTAATCTATGTCTGAACAGTCTGAAGCTCCAGAAGAGATCCAAGGAGTCACTATCAAACTATCCTGTAGCATGAGATCATTGCACACAGAAGAACAGTCATAAAGTAGGCAACTATCTACAAAGGTCTGACAAAGCTGCATCCCTCTTGTGTTTCCTCTTTTTGCCGTGGAAAAACTGATGGTGTGATTTGCTGCCTTGGTGTTGTTTGTTTGTGACTGAGGTACCATGGTTTGAGTTTGCTGGACCTTGGAAGCCTTTGTTAGAAGAGCGAAATAACCGTGCAGATCCGTGCTGTGGAGGGAAGAGAACATGGTAAATGGGAATAAAGCATGGCAATCACACATCCCTGCTGCTGGATAATGAGCACAGGGACTTCAGAAAACAACACACTTGAAAAACTTGCTATGGCAGAAGAAACCTGGTCATTGCTGAGACAGCAGCACAGCACTGCCAATCTCCCGCTTGGGTGGCTGCAAACAAACGTTCATCTCCAGCCCCAAACAGGTCCAGAGAGAGGAGCAGAGCACTTGGAATTTTGGAAAGTAAAAAGGTATTTTACAGAAATGTCCATAATCCAGGACAACACAGGAATATTGCTCCAATCTGGTGCAGGACTAATCTTATACCACATCTTTTCAGAGATGGGGTATGTCAGATCATAGACATGCACATTCCAGCCTGGAATTAGTTCTGCCTATCAACACAAACACACTCTCATGGCATAGCCAAGGCCAGGTATGTGAAACATCTTGGACAGATCATCAGGAAATAAGAGGCATGACTTCAGAATTATTTTCAGGAAAGTATTCCAGAAGGTTCTGGACTATGTTTCAAACATAAAAGATCTAATTTCTGAAAAAGTGTGAAAATTTAAACTGCATATATCAAGGGTATACTGTATACAGAGGCATCTCCTAAATGCACAAGTGCTGATAGGTGTCATCATATGGATGTTTGGCTACAGGGGAAAATGAGGGGGAATGTCATGTATAAGCAAAGAATCTTCACCTCCCTTAGTGGAACAGATCAACAAGTATCAGCAGCTAAAAGAGCAGCCAGCCAGAGTTTTAAACACATTTTTGCTAATTGCTTTCACTGAATGTAGGCACACCTCATTTCTCAAATTTTGCAATCAAAACTGGACTGATGTACTTTTTGCAAAGGAGGAAATGGGTGCACCACAGCTGTATACCTCTGGCAAATTTGGTGCCCCAAAATAAAGTCAGACCGATTTCATATGTTTTAAAGCTGGGAAAGCCACAGTGGCAAATTCACCTGTGCAAGCCTAACAGAGATCCAGGTGCCTTTAGGTACAATCAGTGCTGGAAGCTTTTTAATGGGGCAAAAGGGAGGTGAAAAATGCAGTGTTCCCTTTCCAGAACAAGTTACCCTTCCATGGGAGATATGTGTAATATTCAAATAATCTACACAGTTGTTGTTTTCAAACATTTCACAAACCTGAGATTTGTTCGTGTTGCTGGATGTATTGGCTGTTTGGCTATTTTGTGTTTTCCCACTTGACTGGGAGGATTCCAGTGACACTTCTTGTGACCCCACTCTGTTTGTGGTAGACTGACGACAACTCAACTGTTTAGAGGTTTTGCAAGGTGTTCCATCAGAATCCTTCAGGAAAATGTAAAGGATTAGTGAGGCTTTTTTAAGAGTGAGTATTTCTAAAAGTGAATTTTCCTTTAAAAATAAAGTTAACAGTGGACAAAACTGAAAACTTGTTTATTTTACTTACTAGATATTCAAATTCTTTCAATCCAGAATTCTTGTTGAGTAAAACAGATTTAAAGAAGGATTGATGTGTGACTCTGGTTTTGAGATTTGCCTTTTATTTTTTAAATAGAATTCCCAAATAGATTTCTTTCAAAGCTTTTGGCCTGTTTGTTTTTTAAAGCATGTGGTTTAGGACTACCAGTCTGTTTTACTTTTGAAATACAGATTTCCCAGAGAAAAGGGGGCTGTGGAACTTTGTATCTACTATATTCACTTTCTACATGTATTGTGTCAAAAACACACTGCAACTTATATGTGTAGAAATTGCATAAGAGTTAACATCTTATGCAAGTTAGGATTCTGGATGAATTAACTGACTAGGATTGTGAGCTCCCAAAATGCTTTTTGTGACAATGTAAATCAGAGGGGAAAAAAAACCAAAGAAATTTTAAAAAGCAAAGTTAGAAAACCTCCAGTACTTACTACATCACTAGAGCTGGACAGTGTGGATGATGATGATGATAAAGGACCTGATGAAGAATTTGAAGAATGTTTACTAAGTGTTTCTGAAGTTTTATTTCTAGGTTTTCCCAGTGCTTCATTCTCTTCAGCAAGATTATTGTTGCATTTGTCCAGCTGCTGAGTATCTACTATCAAGGTTACTCCATTACCTAGTAAAAACCAAACAGAAGCATCACCACATATTTAAATGCAAAAATATGTTGCCTTGGGGTTTTTTAATATAACATGAATGCATCCATGTGTGTGCACTGCAGGCCAGCACCTCCCAGAGGGCTGCTGGCTTCCTGACAGGATCCATCAATGCACTGAGCATTGCCCATGGTTTGAGATGGAAATTTATTACAGAAGACATGGAAGAAGGCAGTACCAAAGGTCAGATGTGCTGTTCTAGATTGTTTCATGCCACGCATCAACAGCACTCAAATACATTTAAATTCTGTTTCTATATGCCCAATACTCAGCAACTCCAGTTTTTCTTCTGCTGGAGTTGCTAGGATCAAAACTCCAAATAAGCCTCATTGCTTTGTAGGAGTTCCTACATTGAAAATTCAAGACACAGAACTCTCATATCTCACTAAGCTCTGCCTTTAAAAAAAACCAAACTGGAACTTAAATCTGAACTAAATCAACAAGACAACCACTGTTACTGTCACCATTACTTTCCTAATCCGGGGTTAGTTTTCTTTTTTTGATTGCTGTTTTATCTCAAAGAAGACATTTAGGAGGTAGAGATTTACATAATACACAGGCAGCTAAAAGGGAGGCGATGGGAGCTCCTGGCACTGAGCACCAGCTGTTTGCCAGGCCTAGGGCCACCAGGGCTCCAATGGCACAGAGCACACTCAGCTGACAAATCGCTAATACAAGTTTTAAAAACAAATAAACAAAATCCTAGCCTAGCCAAAAGCATGTCCTTGCAACATCTTCTCTGATTAATCGCTAACAAGAGAACACTTCTGATAGGGAACATTCTTAAATTAACTGGAGAGTATTAAAATTAATTTTACTTTGAAAACTTCCAGACAGCAGATACACCTGCACCAAAAGAGGGTGACAACTGGCTGCTAGAGTCAGAAGATGGGCAGTTGATTACAGGTGATTCAAAAGCGCATTGTCACCACATTCTCTGGCTGGATTCTGTGTGTTTCCATTTGTTAAAAACAAGATATTTCAGGACTTTTCTGTTTAAAAGACTTATTCCACTTATACAGTGAACCCTGGCTTAAGGACAGCTTCCTTACACATATGGTATGTTCGATTTTTAAATGAAAATTAAAAATGTAGAATTGTAAGTTCAGATTGAAACTAGCATGCCCAGCAATTCTTACTAAAACCTTGTCCACATTTAAAGGACAAAGAAAATGTGACACTGACAATATGGTAATTTAAACTGGAAGTTTTTCCAAAGTCTGATTTTGGAAGGCAGCACTCTTACACACCTCTCTACTGACCAAATCCATCATAGTACAATAAAGATAGGGATATTTTACTCTTGGATAAATCTGACTTTTCTGGATGAAAAGACAGGAATACTGAACCAAAAAAAAGGAAACTGCTGTTAAGATGCACGCATTGACTTATGTGAGACAAAAGCCACAACAAAATCTATACAAGCAAAATGTGCCAGGAGTTTCCCCCCTCATCCCTGCTGAGTCAAAACTCACCATTACATGAAGATTCTGTTCTGCTTTGCATTCCCCACTGCTTGGATATCCAGTCTCTGTATGTGGCCACTTCTTGTGTTACTCTAATTATTCTCCCTAATATACTGCAAACCAGGAAATAAAACCAAAACCATCACCACAATTAATTTTTAGACACAGAAAAATATAAGCAATGAAAGTGTGAGATTTAGACTTGGCGACTTTACCTTTCTGTTTCGTTGTTAGGATAATATTTAGCTATTGGTGAAACTGCATGGCTCAGAACAACATAGGCATAATCAAAAGCCTGCTTCACTTGCATGGCACCATAGGAACTCCTCCCAACATCATTACCTTAAAATAAGAATATAAATAAATGAGTAAGATTGAAACTGTGGTTATCATCTTTCAGGCAGGAGACAATAACTTGTTTTAAAAATTGCTCTTAAGTCCCAACTAACTGCAGCCACCTCTTGCAGAACAGGATTAGCATAAAGCATAAATATTTGGAAGAGCTTAAAAGATCTGCAGATATTTAGATGTAAAGAAGTCCAAACCAGCAATTCTCTGGGTAAAAGTACAATACATGAAGAAAAAAATCCTGCAGAATATCTATTAAACATTTAACAGTACTGACATTCCATTTTGGTTTCTGAGGATACCTGGCTGTAATGGATCCTCGATGTACAGCATTGATGGTCTGTAGCCATCCAACATGCTTTTCTGCACTTCATCCTTGGCAACATAAGAGCCACCATCCTTTATTCGGATTCCAGTCTTCAGATAATTGAAGTGACGTCCATATAATTCAAAAAACTCTATTAAAAGAACACCATAGTTGGCATTGGGCATACAGGCATCTTCCCTGGGATGCAGCTATTAAGAAGAGAGAAAAAAATTCATGCTTTTAAGACTTCAAGTTCTTTTCTTTTTTACAGAAAACATTTCTAAATACAGTAATAATAATAAAACAGATACATCTAAATATAGTATTTTCCGTTGATAAAGCAGTTTTGCATCTTTAAAATAAAATGTTATGACAACTTTTAGAAAAGAATTACCTCTCAAAAAAAAGGTTGTCAAGCACTAATCTTTTTGCATTTGACCTTTAGTCCAATAAGTGAACTTTCAGCACTAATGGCAGGATTCTTGTGAAAAAAAGATACTTGCACCTCACAAATCTGGGTCTGCAATACAAATACAGACTTCTCATGTGCACAGCTATGCACAGGATACCCTCTGCTGTTAAGTAAGCAGCCAGAGAGACTCTGAACAAAACCAGCTCAGAATTGTAAGAGATATGAAACCTGAGGGGTTTTTAATTATTTTTTTAATGAGCAAATGGAAGTGCTGTTACTCAACATAAGAAAAAATGAATTCAGAGAGATTTTTGTTTTCATCTATATGCATGTTGCCACTATTTCTTTTGTACTCAGCAGGGAACTGCAAAGGCAGTCAGCAAACACTGAGCTCCAGTTCCATGCTCAGGTTTTAGAGTAATTACAGTCTGGAAAAGTATGGACATACACTTCTGAACAGTTATACATAACATTCAGTTCAGGAAAAAGAACAGGGCTGATACAGCCAGATATCAGCTATTTCATATTTGTCCAGTATTTTCCCCTCCCAGGCACAACAACATAGATTTAGCTCATGCATTTTGTTCTATTAGATTTAAGAGAAAGTTGTAAAACCTGTTTGTTTGATATCAGCTTAGAAACCCAGAGAACCAAGATTACACTGTGTTTGTGAAAGCACATACAGGGTGTATGACCTGGAGACCAAGTGTTCTAAAGGACAGCTCAGCTAACACCAACCTTATGGAACTTGTTCCAAGCAAATTATACAATATTCAGGTTCTTTTACCATGAATGACATGTCCTATCATGTGTGTCACAATCATATGTATCAGTGCCTGGCACTGGTACACCAACAGATGTTCCAAACATCTTTTGGACCAAAAGTATCAGCATCAGAGAAAGAACAGAAGACAGGTGGACATGTCTAATTTTAAATTAAAAGGGAGTGCAACCCCAAAAAATAATAGCTTAAACGATTAAATTTAAGGGTTGATCAAATTCTTCTTAAGGTGATGTCCTTAAGCACCAACAGCATTGACAGATTCCACTGAACTTACCTGAAGGAAACTGACAGCCATTAAAAAGAGACTATAAGAACCAATTCCACCTGTAAATACTTCATTAAGGTCCCTCTGCAACAGGAACTGTTTCAATACTAAAACTAGAAATGGTAACACAGGATATTTCTGAAAAAGAAAAACAAAGCTGTTACAATACTGTGATGCATGCATACAATGGACGTTAAGACAGTATACTGAAATTATGTGTTTTATTATATTTTGTCTTAAAGCTAAATATAAAGCTAACCTATCATTTTTAGTAGTGGAGAAGCCAATGCCCTGCCTGTGATCAACACAGGTATTTTACCGGTTTGACTGGTGGCAGATATTAACAACAGAAAAAAGTTATTAAATCATAAAATCTGAGGTATTTGGCTTGAATATATAGATACATGCACTTGCTTTTCTCATACAAGTGAAAACTATAGCAAATGAAGAACTGTGGATATCAACATCTGTAACAAAACCTTGCTACAACTGAGGGGTAGCTCAAAGTGCACTGAGATTTCTGACCTGCAAGTACTTCGGATGCCCAGAGTTAAAGAAAGCCCTTCAAAACTACTACACCCAGGTAACATTTTCAAGTAAGTTAAATACATTTGAGTAACTGGTCCCTTAACAGGTTTATCTGCATGGATTCCCCTAAGAGGTCTGGAGAGCACAGACCTTTGGGACAGAAGTGGAGGCTGGGCTATGCCTGAACTCTGTACACCCCTCACAGGGGAGAGGCAAAAGAGGCTCAATAACATCAGTGCTTTTATCAACACAGAGCCAAAAAGTTCCTTAGTTCCTGCAGATGAAATGTGGGTCATGATGTCCATGACTGCAAAAAGATTAAAGGGAAAGAAGAATTTTGCTAAGAACTTCTCTGCATGAGCCTTACAGTGAGTATTGGGAGCCCTATTTAACTGAAGATCTCTAACTATCTACCTGAAGATTTTGAACTATTAAGAACTTCCAGTCACAAGCTGAAGCATTAGATATCAGTATATACCAAAATTTAAAGATGGGGCTTTTTCTCAGAAAACTGCATACTCTTAATCAAGGCTCCAACTGCCTCAGACTTCCTAAATAACCTGGATGAAGAGAAAGAGGTATTTTCAAGCCGAATGCCAAATATGACAGCTCAGGTATTGAAGTTATGTGGGACAAAGTAAGACACAAGTGAATGCCCTGCACAGAGAGTGCCTCAAGAACACCAATGAAGTCACTTGGCAAGAACACATCAAGTTTTCTCCAAGTCAAACAAAGGACCCTCCACAGCAGCACAGCTGCCCATGCCACCTCCTCCCCAGCTGCCCGTGCTCAAGGCCAGCTGTGGTGGGGCACAGCTGCACAGCCTGAGCTCAGCCTGCTGGGAACACAGCCCATGGTGGGAAGGTATGGGAAAGCACCATGTGGGAAGCCTTGCTGGCAGTGCCTCCACTCTGCTCAGTGCTTCCCATCTCAGCTGCTCCTTGCTCTGTCAGCCTGAGCCACGCTGCCCTGCACTGGTGCTGACCCTGACCCTAATCCTGACCCTACCCACAGCCTCGACATCTTCACTGGCCACTTCTCTGCCAGGCTCTGGCCAGTCTGGGAGCTGACCCCAGCTACTAGCACCAGACTGCTCTGCTTTTTGGGGCTGCAGCCTCGCCCCTGCTGCCACACAGCTCCTGCTGGGCACAGGGGCACAGACCCCTCTTGCACCCTGACCCAAGGCCAAAGGGTCACAAGTAACCCAGGCAACTTGATTTTCTATGCTTTCACACACAAAAACACCTTCAGGCTTTCCTGAGAAGACTATCTCCCATATTGAAATTCAGAAGTGCATAGTTGAATGAACTGCAGTTAAAAGAGCAGAACACTTAAAACAGGGATTAGTACATTTTCCTTAATCATTGTACCATTAAAACTACTCCACATTTTATTCTTGTATTTCAGTATCTTCATGCCTTTTAAGGCAATTTATCTAAAACTTAATAACATCCCTCAACATTATCAGACAACAGAAAACAACAGAGTAAAAGTGTATCTCTAGTAAGGATGCAGTCAAAGTTAAACAGAAAACAAAAATAAGTTATCAGCCTGTAGTTCCATGAGTGTTGCCTAACCTTGATAAAATCTTTGATGAGCTGGGCTGCTTTAACCCCGTTCTGTACATTAAAGCTTATGTCAACTTTTACTTCAGTGAAGGAATCTGTCAGTTTAATGATAGGTACCTGCAAAAAAAAAGATACAAGAAGTCAATAGAGATTTCCAAGACACACTTGTTTTCATTTCATTATAACTTATATGCACCAATACACCAGAAATTTTTCATTAATTTATAGAAAGGAGGTAGGCGGAGAATCAGGACTTCTATTTATGAATTCACTTGCCTTCCCAGTCTGTTTACATAAACTTTGCTTTTCTAACTCATAAATACTATTTTCAATTTACTGTCCTGCTGAACAGAACTTAATGCTTCACCTTCCAGGTGATTTATTTTAGATTGGTTTGGGTGAGTTGCTGTTGCAGCAGCTCAGCTCTGGTGGGGACCACAGACACCAGAGGGAGACAAACACTGGAGAAACACAGAGAAATAGTCCTGGAGACATTAGGAATGTCCCAACTCATGTCACTGGGGTCATCACTTCCTCACCAAAAGGAACTTCCATCAAGAAGTACAAGAGAGGGAGAGTACTCTGATGTGTCTCCACCTGAGCGACTGCCAAATTACCTCTCTCTTCTAAAAACATGACTTAGATACCCCAATACTCTTACATACTCTTACAATTGGCAAAAGGTAAGAAATTATAATGGAATTAATCTATTTTTTGCAAGATATACCACTACCTGTTTAGACAAGGCTGTACTTAGTACTTCTACATGAAAACTGATTTTACCTGCTTACTTGCAAAAATAAAATTTATTTACTTACGTAAAAATTCAGTCCAGAAATGCACCAAGCACACCAGTGCACAACACTGACTAGTCCAATCTCTCTTAAAAGCAACGTGTTGTGCATTTGAAATATCAATTTCCAAATTAAAAAAATGCTTTTGTTATTGCAGTATCAATTATTTTGTCAGTAACAAAAATCATAGTAAATAAAAGTTCTATATGTTCTATTTCAAGTTTCATATACAAAATAGTTCCTGCTTATGAAAATTCATTCTTTTAAGCAATATCTGTTTTTGATTAGAAATTTAATTTAGAACAAGGAAGTTTCCCCCAAACTTACAGTTGCTTTGTCTAAAACCTTCACTGAGTTCTCATCTGCTACATTGTGCTTTCTAAGAGCTTCTTCCAGGGTCCAAAGAGGTAATGTCTCCCATTTTCCAAACACAACTAAATCAATATCACTGAAATGGAAAAAAATGTATTTATTCACATTAAAAGACCAATATACTTAAAATACAAACAACTAACATCTATACATAACTTGAATAAAGCTGACAGAACATAGCTTAATCAAATAATTCTGATTTTTCGAAGGAAATGGCTGGAGATGAACTCTTACACTTGGGAAAATACAAATCATTTCAGGTTACCTAGAGGAGGGGACAGAAACATAAATCAATTAGGCTGCAAAGTTCTACAATTAGTCTCCTCAGGCCACACTGTGAGCAGAGAGGGATCAGCTTCTCTGGAGTGATTCAGAGCAAGAAATCAACTTGTTGTGAATCACCACCTTTGGGCTGCATTCATCAGGAATGTTGATTACACAGCCTGACATTGGAAGGAAAAGTCCTGTTTCCCATCCTTTATCCCCAGATATATGACCCTGTCTCCTCCTTTGCTCCAGGTCTGGTGTTTGCCTAATCCATAGCAAATAAGTTCAGACCTATTAATGGGTCTGGCAGAAACCTTCTTCACTCCCCCTTTAAAGAATCCACATAACATTCCGGGGTAATTTCCTGCCTCTTTGCATGTCTAAGTTGGTTTTCTGGATGATCAGAGCACCAGAGGGCACAGGGTAAGCTGCTGGCTTGTAGTGCCAAGAACAGGGAGCAAGGAAAGGGAGAAGAAAACATGGCAACTTGGACTTCAGGAAGCAACAAGCTACTTAATAAGATCAAGCCACCTAATTAACTTTACCCATTAACTCAGCTCCTTGAAGGGGTGTCTCCATCCCACTACACTTCCTATGCACACACAGTCATTTCACTACACAGGGAGCTGACACCCTAATTCATCCCTGAACTCAAATTCAAAAGGTGGCTGGTGTCACATGTGAAGCCAGTGAGGGCTACAGAGAGATCCTGAGCTTCTCCCTCTTTGTTCAAGTCCTTTGACTTCCCTGCTTGGCCAGGAACACGAAGGAGGTGACCTGTAACCCTATAGTTATGCTAGCAGGATCCTTCAGTGACATGGGAAACTGTGTAAAATAAAACACAAAACAGTTTAGAAATACTTCCCCCTGCAACAGATTCTATAGATCTGCTGATTGACAAACACCACTGCTTCAACAATCCCAAAGAAACTACACCTGCATCAGATGAGCTGTCTCCTGCCAATCAGCAGTTCAGCCACAGAGCACTGGGCTGACAAGGACAGGCAGCACCCAGCCGCTTTCAGAAATGTGTTCAAAACTGGCTTGGAGAGCAGGAAATGCTGCTGGACATTTCTCTTCTAAGCTAAGTTAGTGCCCAACCCACTGCTGACAGCTAAAACCAGACATTTTTCTGATGCACACCAAGAAAGGAAAAGCAGCTCCGTTGCCACCTTGAGCACAGACACTGCCTGCAAAGGGATGCAGAGATCCAGCAGCAAAGCAACTGTGTGCCCAAACCTTCAACAGCAGCTTAAATTAATGGATATAGAGCAAATCCAAACAAAGAGACACAGTATTAAAAACACACTTCAGGCCTTTCTGAACCCCAGAGCCTGAAATCTAAACAAACTTATTACTGAGAGATAGGGAAAAGCTAGGGCAAAGGGAAGCTTTGATAGAAGGCAACAGTAAATTAATGACCAACACACAAATGATGACTATTTTGAAAGTTTGGCAAACACTGCCACAGGAAGGCTTTTTGTGGTTTGTGTACTGTATTTGAAGTATGTGCATTTGTTCTTCCCTAAAACCTCACCTGAAACAAATACTCAAGAAAGGCAGTGTATTACAAGAAAAAAGCATTTTTGTTACATCTGTTTCAAAACAATCAAGCAAATATAGTAAAGTACCCATCACTTGGCTAGGAATATCTCTCTAGCATTACCAGCATCAAACCAAATTTAATTAAGCCTATTTAAAATAAACTTTTAAAAGGTCTGGAATGAATGAGGCCAAATGTGAAAACAATGAATATTTGTACACCTCACTTCTGGCTTTACAAGTTTCAAACAAAGTTTGAAACAAAGTTAAAAACTTAAGTTTCAAAAATACTGAGAAATCAGACTTCCTTACAACTCCTGAAACTAAAGCAGGTACTAAAGCATCTGTGAGGTTCTTTCTTTTACAAATAGAGATGCAACAATGATGAGGAGATCCCTCACCTGCTGTCAGTACTAGATATCCTCCTGTTCCTAAAGCATGGAACTCAGTTCAAAAGTTATCCTTGGATTTTAAATGCTATCTGAATGTGTTTATCCCCCATAGCCATTTCAGCCATTCACTCCATATCTATTTAGTGTCATAAATACTCACAATTTCTACACAGAAGATATCAGTGTCACTGATTAATAATTCTTTATGAAAACTAGCAATAAATTTGGAAAAGGTAGACGTTGACTATGTACAAATTTCACAAAAGAAGACTGAAACAATAAAACCCCAATTCTGTATGTAAGTTTCTCTTCAGTGCTAATATTAACAACATGATGTTAAAGGTCTCAATTTAGCCATCTGTGGAGATAAAATTTATCTTTTCTATTAGGGCCAACATCTTTTGGTATTAATGAAACCAAATCCCAACATTTTCAACCACATGATAATTCAGATCCTTCTACTGATACATGCAAGATCCATACAGACATGTGTTACAGTCAATAGTCTTAATTATATAGTATTTCTGTACACTTTCCAGAGAACTAATAGCTTAACACTTTCTTAGCATAACAAGTATTGACACAAGTAACACAGATCCTGGGAGAGCAGATAAATAACCCCAGGGTTACAGGCCCAACAAGTTACTTTTCTTCTGTGTGGAATTAACACCGAAAAATTACTAACCTTGTAGGTAAATATAAACCAGTTTTAAAACTTCCAAATATCTGCACCTGAAACACAAGGAAAGAATATATAAGAAAACATTTAGCAAGAAATAAGAAATTTTTCAGGCTTCAGAAGACAATAAAGTCTATTAAGCTGCTTGTAAAGGCTGGTTATTGCTACCCTCCATTGGTAGATTTTGGTATTGCTAACAGGCACTTAACACTTCTGTTAAAGCATACACATCTCCAATGCACTCCAAACATCTGATCCTCATTGTTTTTACTCATAAAACATTACTAACTTTAACTTTTCTAATAAAAAACTGCTTTGCAATGTAAAAATTGTTCCCATGACCAAATTTGTCAAAAACCCAGAACCCAAGTTTTTGAAATACATAACAATTACAGAACATTTAAGAAAAACAGTATCAGGTTAATTTGCTTTTTGTTTTCAAATCTCAAAGCATACCTCTCAGTATTTAAGCATTTTTGAAGTTTAACATATTCCCATTACTTTGCATACTTTAAAAAAAATCAATTCTATCATGACCCACTTTTTTTCTGCATTACAAAGCACAGTCTATTTCTGCTTAAACAACAAACAGAAGTTTCATAAAGCTTCACATCCCACAGAATTACTTCATTATGCTGGATTTTTACTAGCACTGGAGGTGTAAATCATCACGTTTCCCCTGTAAGCTGTCCAAAACCAGCTCTCCTTACTCAGCCAAGCCTTGCAGGGAGGTCGGACTCATGTGCTCAGTCTCAAAGGGGGGTGGAGGAGACTTCAAAGTAAAAAATATCCACACATTTGGGCTAACTTTCAGCCATTCTTCTGATGGCTTTCCTGGAGCCACCTTATAGAGACTTGAGTATTCTGCTTCAATGAGTGTCATACAGCAGCTTGATTGCCACCTATTTGTATGTCAAGTGACCCACTTTTTATGTTTTTCCCCTTTGGGATAAGAAAAAAGGGGAGACAGGAAAAGACAATGTTTTGCAAGTGCCTTAATACTTTGGTAGACTGAGAAGTAGACTAAGCTTGAGTGCTGCTTCCTGATTATTTTTCATCACTTTACTGCTCTTTGCCCCACCCCCCATACCAAATAAAAAGTACATACACAATTTAATATTAAAAGTGCAGAGCTTCTCAACCTGGCAAAGACTGTGAAAGGTGCCACAGCATGAGCATCAATATTGTACAAAAGCATAAAGGCATCACAAAGCTAAGAATGTCATAATAACAATTATCACTATTTTTAATCCAGAATGGTAATAAAAGTACCCTCTATGAAACTGGGTTGAGTCAAATCAGGATTCATTTGGGCACCAAAAACACCAGAAAAGTGCTTTTGTTCAATAAAACAGCCACTGATGGGTTTGCAAAAAACTAAATGTGCTTTCACATTATCAAACAAAATAGTGTGTTCAGCTGAACAGGGAAGAGAGCCTTTACTGAATAAACAACCCTGAAAGTATTCATAAACTTACTGATACAATATATATGACCTTTACCAAAAGGAATGAGACATCTGCTCTTCTACAATAATCTGGAGTATGAGAAACACTGAACTATTAAAAAAGAAGCCCACACCCACGCTTCATCCACTCTCTCACAAAAACTGGAAAGAGAAAAGAGGAAGAGTGGGGAAATCAGAACGCAAATTTTAAAGGATTTTGATTTATTATCAATTTGGAATTTAAACTGTTGAAGCTCTGTAGCCATGCATCTATTTGAAGCATCCCAAACACAGAACACTGTTATGGCTCGAGAGTTTTTGTGGTGTGCCAATGCTGCCAATCATGTTTTTATTGTTTGTGGACAGAGAACTGTATTTGCACTCATAAGATAACTTCAGACTTCACAGTACTGTAATGACTCCTAAACCTCTATGTTAGTGTTACTGTTTATCCCACATTTCTGTGAACTTGTTCATATTAAATTCTACAGTTCCTGAAGGAACTTTAATTACAGTATCCAAAGTATTTAATTATAGTGTCCAAACACATGCTCACTAAGCACAACAGGACTTGGAACCCACAAAAGCTTGGTAAATTTCTGATACCAAAATCCCTCTGTCAAAACAACAAAAAAAACCATCCATGATCAATTTCATTTCGCTTTCTTCTACATCTTTCAGTAGAACTTTCAGAAGTTTGTCAAATAAATAGATTCATCTTTCTACTTTCATTCCCAATCATAGTATTTTCATAACTAAAGTGTGTGAAGTATGCAACATTCCTTATTTTCAGATCTATGTGGTCACATGGACATGAAGCTAAGGATATTATGGCAAATGCATCCTAAAACCAACTATGTAAGTACTTATTTGTTTAGTAGACAAATTTTCCTACTGAACTGGTCAAAAATATTTGTCTTAAAAAGTTTTCATTTAAATGTTTTGGGTTGTTTGGTTTCTGAGTAATTTAAGTGTTTCTTATGGTCAGGGCCCTGCTGATGCCAAGAACAGTCCTCACTTACTAGGAATGTTTCCTTCTAAGCACATTCCCTTGAGTAAGAGAGCAAATGACACAATTGCTAACTTCTATAAATAAAGTAACAGTTTAGGATACCTAGTTTTACCCCCCCTCCATCTGCTTTTTCAGCCTTTTCCTAAGTGGAACAGGAGAGGGGAAAAAAAAAAAAGATGTACTCAGGCACATTCCACATGTACATTCTCTGTACATTTAAATACATGAAGCCTGATTTTCCTTTTCTTGGTATCTGATTTTTATGTATTTATATATTTTTTATGTCTTACCTATGTGTTTAGTGAGAAACTACAAGTATGTTTAACTTCCAAGTTTATTTTAGCTGCTTCGGCTGCATCAATGACTCAAAATGAACAGCTTAAACATTAACTCATCACTTTACACTACAGCTAGAGCTGAGGACATTGGACCAGATAACACTCCACCTTCTTGAAACTTGAATCTTAGAAGTAGCTAAACCAACACAGATTTTCAAAACGTTAGTGATTAACTCAAAGGACTGAAAAATTACAAAAGACTGTCCAAGTTGAACACAAGTTGGGTTCAGCAGTTTGGTTCCCAAGCTGATCTTGCAAAATAAGTTTTAGAAAAATAACATCTCAGTAATGCTATAGTCACCATTCAGTTTCCTTTTAGCCTCCAGAAAACAGAAGGACATACAAAAGGAGAATTCTTCCTCAACGTAACAACTGCAGACAAAATGTAGTTGGGCTTTGGAGAACAGTTACTGACTTGAGAAAAAGGAACTGGCAACCTCTCACCCTCTAACATTTTCAAGTAGAGCGGAGACAGTCCTGGCAGTTTTAACTGGCACTAATTGAAAAGTGAACTTCAGTTTTTCAGCTACACAGCGTGTGCTTCCTCTCAGTCACGTTACAGCTAAGCCCGGTGGTCAGCTGTCTCTTGTGGCATGGCTTGTAATTTGCTTCCCCTCCTTAAATATCTTTCCAGCATCTTAAAGGCTATCTTCTCAAGGATGCAAAGTTATATATACACACACACATATATGTATGTGAAAAGTTATTTTTAATACAAAATACTTTTACAGATCAAGCCAGTCCTACAGAGTATCTCTGGAAGCAGTATGTCCTTGTACCACATTCAAAGTGCTAGTGGTAACAAAGAGAGATCCCCTGGTAATAAATCCATTCACCCCATTAGACATTAGATTTGCAGCACACAAACTTGACTAGGAAATAGCAACAACATGTCTAGGCTGAAGCAACCAGTGGCTCTGGTGAAACCCTCTCCTCCAAGGCACTGACATATGGCACTGGAATCAAGCATACAAGGCACTGGAATCACGGCATACACTGTTCCATAGCCACACTGCTCCCTACACTACTGCCTGTCAGACCACTGCTCCTGCTCTTGATTAGAGTCCACCTGACTGTACTGGGGTAGAGGAGAGCTGTGCAACACCTGTGACACATGCTGCTCTCTTACACACTTCCCACGGAAAGGTCACTGCGTTAGCTCCAAGAGAAAATTGCCAGGTACATGGAGTAGTGACTCAAGCAGCTCCCTCCAGCTGTGCAAAGGCAGCAATCACCAGTGGAGAGTTCTCCTGCCATAGGATGCTCACTGATACATCGTCCCTAACAATAACCACTTTGGAAATGTGAATATATTTTACATACAAATCCACACACCACATCCATAAAGCTTATACAGAATTCACATTCTGTCGTATTCTGCCAATTTCTAAAAAGGCACTCCAAAAAAACAGGTTAAGACTCGAAATGAACAGCAGATTTAAGTCACTCATGTCAAAACACTGTCTTTTACTGTGGCAGGATCAAAGAGCATTCCTTATACTAGAGATTCTGCTGTCTGAATTTGGTTTGCTGTTCTGGCTAACAAGCCCTTATTTTCAGCTACTGTTATCTACAAATAGACGACTACAGCTAGAAATTTACATTCTGGAAATGAACATAATATTAGTAGAAGAGTACAATTAAAACTAGATTCAACCATGACAGAAACCCAGCTGTGTCTCCATAAAACCATATTGACTTATAAAAGCAACTACTCTGTCTTCTTTTTAATCTAACCTTTATAAAAAAACACACAGCTCTGCAGAGGAGAAACTTTTGTTCTGAATGAGTATGAACTAGCAAAAACCCATCTTCAGTGGAAAGAGGCATTACAGATTTTAAGCTCAGCACACACATCTATAGATTTGTTTCTTCCTAAACACAGACTCCTGAGATTTTTTTAATTTGTAAAATATATAAATTTAGTATAGCTGCCAATTAAAATACCATGGTCTATGTAATGTGACATTGCTGGTACATCACCTTAACAGATTTATTCAAGATCACAGGTCTTTGGACTGAAAGCCCTGCTGCTAAAGACAGGAGTTTCAGGTAATTTTTTTAACACAATACATGCATACATGCCCATTCATCTTATTAAATAAATATTCATGAGACTGAACATTGCCACACCTTATGCCTTTTCTTTGACTACAGCAGTACTAATGCGTCTTTGGTCCTATGTGTGATAGAAAATGTATTATTTGAGAAAGAAAGATCACCTTTCTCATTTCACCAGGAGTCCTTTTAACATGGATAAATAAACAGCATTTGCAACATTCAATATTCCATAAATTAAACAGGCATATAATGTTGCTTCTACATATTAACAAATAAAACAGTGTCCTACTCACATCAGCATTAGGCCAGAGCTCTTTGATAACATTTTCTATTCTGTTCACCACTTCCATCCGCATTCTCTCTTCTTCAGGTCTGGGAGACATATACTTATAAAAGTCAATGATTTCTTCATGAAGACTAAGAAAGAAAAAAAAAGAAAAAGAACAAAAAGTCAGAAAAAAACCCACATGCAAATGAAATATCAACTATTCTAACCAGAAGTGGTTCTTAAGCTCCTAGTTTCCAAGTTCATTAACGGGTAATTTTAGAGTGGCATGCAACTAAACAAAAAATCCACAGTCACAACACGTAGCATTAGTTCCACCTTAGCTTCTTATGCCAGCAGGTCAATATTGCACTTGATTTGCTAAAAGCATGGAAGCAAATCTAAATCCAAGTGCCTTCAATTCACACTGAAAGTCACTCTCTATTTCAATGCCATCATAACACAGAAACAGTTCGGTCTTCAACTATGAACACAGCTGTAGCTCTGAGTACACACTTCACAAAAATTTAAACAGGAGGTTTGTAGCCAACACTTCCTAGTCAGCCCCTTGGCACCAGGCAGGGAATTTCAGGCAGCAGTCTGTATTCAGTACCACGCTTGCAAAAGTTGACAGTAATTGTGCCAGTACTACAGCTAGAAAAACCACTTCTTTCACTGCTTATAGAAGTCACATAAACTATAAATGTAGTCTCCCCCATAACCCCAAAAAATAAGTAGTACACATGCAGCAGCAGTTGCTCAGAAGAATAAGTGACTGACAGAGGGTTAACCCATATATAATTTACCATATTACATGTGTTTTTCATTGTCAGTAAGTTATGTTTAGCTTGCCTGTAATAACAGCTGAAATAAAAATGCCTTCATACAGTGCTACAAATTTCATTTGCTTCTGTAGTATCAGAAACACATCATCAACTTGACTAATAATGCAATTCCAGCCACAGAGTAACTAAATTAATTTCATTTGTTTCCTGCAATGACCATTATAGTAATAGCTAGTTATCTTTCAAGAATATATTGTTTCTAGTTATCAAGTACAACTGCAAGTTTCATTAAAGCTCTGAGGGACCACCAGAAGAGAGCAATTTATTAAGACCAAGCCTTAACTGAGATGGGGATCTAATAGTTCCCTACTGCACACACACTTAAATAAATCAAATGTTAATAACTGCAAGCTGTATACAGGTGTCAACAAAACTGATTAAAATACCCAACAGTTGTGTTTAACAGAGTCAGAGCAGGGAAAGAACTCAAACCACCTGTGTTAAGTTCTTCCAATACTGCAGTGTTATGAACACAAGCTTCTCCCCATCCACCCCCAAGTTAGTGGAACAGTCATAAAAGCCTGGCAAGTTTGTGGTGGCCACCACCATGACTCTCTATATAGATAAGGCTACAAGAAAAACTCTGACAGAGGAAATCTCTTACCTCCTCCTACAGCTACTTTCTTGCTTTTCCTTGGAAGCTTGCATCCTGGAGTTAATGTGCACATTCCAAACCATCACTTACACCTTACACCATGCTGACTACTCTGCCTTCAGCTTCTCAGCCATCTCCTGTTCTTCTACTCTTCACTGCTATTCCATGTGTTGGCATTTAAACTTTCTCACAGTTATCTTCCCAGTGCAAGTACTGCATTCAGGTGAGAAATATGTGATAAATGCCAAGCTGAGCACTCCAACGACCAAGTTCACTCTCTGTCCTCACAGTCACTACTGAATCACTTAGTTCCCGCATGCTTGACCATTAATCTAGCTTTCAAAACCAGAAGCAACAAGGAAAATGGACAAACCCCCAATAATTAAACTCCTGAAAACAGAAATTATTATCACCTGTAATTTGGTGACCCAGCTTACAAGAATACCTGGGAGTCAGGTCTGTCTTTAGGAGATGCACAGTGGAGAACTGATCAAGAAACACAGCCCCATTTCTGCCTCTGCTCCTCTGGACTGGCTGGAGCAGACTGGTTACACCCACAAGGCACATGAGACATGCTGGGATGATACCAAGGGAGTATCCCTGGGGAGAAATTCATGCGTGGCACAGCACAAATCCATAGTGCCCATCAGCAGCGGCCCCAGCTGCTCCCGGCTCGGGCTTTACGGGAGTTAATTGATGCCCTGCCCCATCAGGGAACTTTGAAAGAACAAAGCAATCAGAAAAGAGGCTCCCCAAAGTGCACAGAGCCAAGCCATGCAGACACTGTAGTTCTCAGGGCACTGTTCTTTATTAATTCCACTGACACTCTTAATCCAGATTATTATATTAATTGGTGAATTCTTTAGAAGCACATAAAATAATGATGTGTTGTCAGAACCAGATGTATTTCTTTTTCTAAATAATAAATAATAGATGTCTGCATTTCTTTGAATGGAATACATCTTATTCTTAGGTAGTCATGAAAAGCTTTGTGGCAAAACAAAAACTAAAGCTGCCTGCAAACACACAAACTTATATTACACATGCACAAAATGTCAGTAAACATTGCACATGTAGAAGAAAATGAAATCTGAACTTTTTCAAAGAGAAGAAAGGCTTGAAGACTACTAGAGAGAGTTCTCATTGGCACACCAGTTGGAAATAGTACAGATATATCTGTGTTTCATCTGCTGCAAGACTGTCTGCTGCCAGGACCTCCTGTGCTGCACAAAGCCATGGTGTGCAGAAGGCAGCAGAAGCTACAGGGGCTCAAGACTACACCTGGATCCGTATTTCCCTGCCCAGTAACAGGCTCCTGCCAAGAAATAAGGGAATGATTAATTAAAGCCAAGACAAACAGAAGTAGGCACACGTGGATTTCAGAGCAGTACAACATGACTTAGAGGTGTGACTCCAATTAATGTGGAGTTAACTCATGCTGTATTGAAAATTAAAACTTAAGGTTATTCACTGTCTTAATCAACATCTATTACAGTCACTGCTCTTCAAAACAATTTATGAGGATTAATGGAGTCTGTTTACAAAAGTCTCAAGTGAAATTTTCTATATTTAGCCAAAATGAAGATCAAAGAGACTGAGATGTGCTTTTTGGCATCATAGCAGTATTTAATTATTTAATTATTTAATACCATTACATTCATCAGTAATTTCAGATAAAAGTCCTTAAAAGGAGACTTGTTTATAGAAGGAAATTACACTGTAATAAACCTGATTTCATTATTGAAAGATATTTCATTTGGCTTCATAGTCATACTGAAGCATACCCAAAACATACTTAGGATATATGGAGAGAATTCTTATGCATTCTCTATGCATGGAGAGAATGCATAAAAGCATTAGTTTGCTCTTTTTGTTACAACAAATAGGAGTAAACAAGTGGGTCTTTGTCCTGTACTTCAGGAAATCTTAACACATCGGGAAAAGTAAAATAGAAAGTTCTCTTACACTTTTTCTAAACAGATTTTAAAACAAAGTTCTACCTACAACATCACACCTGTTTTCAAGTCTGATCAGCTGCAAAAGTAGTAATCACAAGAAAGACTTCCCATGGTAACATCACTGAATAGCCCCACAAGGAACACAGGACTGTGACACTCAAGTCTTTTAGGTGAAAAGTTGCAGCTTTTGTGAAGTCGAAGTACTATGGAACACAGTGCATTACATTACTCTCTTAGTCTGATCACAACTTACTTTATTTTGTAGCACAACTTGTGGGCTCTAAACGTACAACTCAGGAATCTCAAGCCCCATTACAGAAGATGTAGTTCTGGAGTATGACTCTTGCTGCACGTCTGGCAGTCAATTAAAAAATAATCACATAGATAATGTGGCCAAGCACATACACTTATGTGTGCGCTTCAGCTACCTGACACCTAAAACAGCACAACTCTCTCCTGCTGCAAGTCCAGAACTGGAACCAAGAGTGACACTAGGAGGGATGCCACACTATGAAACACAACTGGAGATACAGCAAGTGTCACTTCCCTGCACTCAGACCCAGATGCAGAATAAACTGAGCAGCCCATTGTCCTCACAGATTTTGGCAGCTTGGAGGAAGCCAGCCTGACTGAACCAGTGCCCAGGGCTTGACAGCCACACCAGCAGCTGCCCTGGGTGGGACCATTCCCTCAGTCCCCACTGTCCCAGCAGCTGAGCAGCAGAGCCCAGTCCTGCTAAAAGAGACCCCAGTCCTGCTAAAAGAGACCCCAGTCCTGCTCAAGGAGACCCCAGTCCTGCTAAAAGAGACCCCAGTCCTGCTCAAGGAGACCCCAGTCCTGCTCAAGGAGACCCCAGTCCTGCCCAAGCAGAGCAGCCAGCTCTGACTCGTTTTGCTTAATCACAGGAGAGCCATTAAGTGTTGCTTTGTGTGTCAACACACCATATTATACTAACCAGAATAATTGGTTTTAATGGAAAAAATCCTGCTTGGGTCATTCAGGAATTGTGCTATACTTCCACTCTCCTCTGGCTCTTCTTTATTCTTCATTTCACAGGAGAAATTATGCAGGCATGCGTGTTCTAATTTCTCTCATCAGGGTGTTACCCATGGCTTCTGCTCCAACTGTTCAAAATTCTGCTCATCCATCCCAAAGAGCTTCTCTGCCTTGGGCTTATATATTCCTTTGCACATAAAAGGCTATTTGCAATGTCACTGAATATAAGTTAAAACAGCAGATATCTACTATACCCAAAAAATTGTCTAGAGCTTGTGCACTACAGTTTGGCTTTAGCAGGATTTCTGAAGGAGGCTTCATTTGCAGAATGATGAAAATCTAAATTATTTAGAAACTCTGTGGATGGTGGGGCTGAAGCAAGAAATGAACACACAGGTGACTTTCATCTTCCCGAACTCTACACTTTGAGAGTTTAAGGGATATTTGCAACATAGTCCTGCAGCACTAAATAAGCCTTTTGTGTCTGAGTTTTCTTTGGATAAATAATTCCTAAAGGACAGTGTTTAATTGCCCCTATCATTTGAAGTCTCCTCTGGACTGAAAAAAAAAATAAAAATCAAAGGAAACAGGGAGAAATACTGTCGAATTTCAGAATTATAACTGTCTTTGGAGAAGAATGTGAAGGAGGAACCTGAGGTATTTTAGCCACTGAAAACATCAATACTTAAGAATCCAAACTGCATCCATCCCTTCACTCCCAAAAGAAAAGTTAGCATTGCAGAGGAGAGATAATAACTTCAGTTTGAAGCCTCCACAGGTATTTTACTAAGAAAAAGACGGTACTCGTAAATTCTACCGAAACTTCATAAGTTTCATGAACTAAACAAAGCTTTTACCCCTACCATTCAAGACCTACTTGGTTCTGAAATAATTTTGAACAATTGGACTAATGTAAACACACAGAGAGCCCAATCCTCACTCTCCCCCTAACAATTGTATCAGAGAATTCAATTGTATCAATTTCTAAATTAACCTTCAATTTTAACACTGATCTTCCACAAACTTAACAAAATATTTTCTAATTATTACTGCCATCTACATAATAATGCTGAATAATGAAGTATGAACAACAGCAGACACTGCAAAGATCACAAATTATTTTCCCACCTATAACTCAGGCAAAAAGACCTGAAGGGAACTGTAAATACGAAGCACCTGCTGAGGTCCTTTCCCTACCACCTGGGCCTCCAAAGCAGACAAATCCTTTTAATATTTGCTGGATTAAGCTACTGAAAAAAACCACTTAACTGCATTTGCAGGTGATTTAATAGGCACTTAAGTTTCATGGTGACTGACACATCAGTCCTCATAAGAAAATAAAATCATATGCATAATAAACGAAACCATTTCCAAAAGTCTCAGAGACTTTGACCATCAGTTTTTATATCCTTAGTTACTGAACCATATCAATATATTATAGGTCACATAGTAACCATGTTTTGAGACACATATACCCTATGGGAGCTTTAAAATCAAACATCCCAACATGTCCATAACAGCAACTTGACAAAACCAGGAAAGCTTAAGGAGCTGGGTTTTTGATATCACACATTTTTTCTTCAGTTCACCCATTGGAATGGCAGCTTCACAGACCATCTTCTCACAGTTTAGCTAAAAACAGACACGCAAAAAACCCCAGGTATTCCACTGCTATAAGGTTGCTAAACACCAGGAAAAATCAGGATATCCACTGTATAAACAGTTTCTTAAGGTGTAAGTGGAGAATTTCCCTTTGCAGACAGGTAGGCAAATGAGATTTATATCCGTCCCCATCCATTAGAGCCCAGGTGTTTGTTACTGCCTGGCTTCCCAGACACAGGGTCTGTTATAACAGGATTACACAAACCAACCTAATCCATCCAGGGCAAAGTTAGCCAAGCTAAATCCTCCACCTTTACCAGTTCAGGTAAAGCAGCCACTTCTCAGAGCTGTGGGGAGCCCATGGAGGAGCCCTCACCCCCTGAGTCCCTCCAGATGGCAAAGGGTGAAAGATGCAAGCAGAACTCCTTCAAAGGGCATAGCTACACCCAAAAAAACACCTCTGGCAACCACCTCTGGCAGCTTGCAGGGTTTACCCAAGAACAGCTTGTCCTTTCTAACTCATATTTGTTGTCTGCTGAGTAATTCACATAATTGCCTTTTAGAACCAAGGAAGAGCAAAATTTCCACAAATATGTACATGATTTAGGAACTCTGATCTTGTTTTCAGAACTAAAGTCTTTTGGGATTAAGGTGACCATGCTGATACTGAGTTTTGAAAGCATGGAGATAGTTTGTTCCACCAATTATGGTGGGCTGATTATGTGGACAAAAAAAAAAAGCCACTAAATTCACACTACAAGACCTACACTTTCTGTCATGTGCAAATACTTGAAAGCCTATTTCTTCTTCCCAATCAACACCCACTGCTCCCAAACCCCTCAAATTAATGCTGGCTTTTTCACTTATGTTCTGTATTTTACATTAACTTATGTGTTTAACTGCATCATAAAAGGCACTAAAATTGAATTGCATTATGGAAACAGCACAGTGTAGTAGAGACATTAAAATACTGGACAAAGAAAAATGTGAACAGTTCTTTTTAATTATTTAAACTGGTATCTCTATCATTCCAGTTTTTTATTTATTTTATAGACCCATTGTTTCAATCAGCATGAGTGCTCTGTTCTTGAAACTAATTTGAGCTACTTCTAACTAAAATTCCCAAGTACATTCCTTAGTCAAGTAGCAATGTAACAGACTCTTTTCCTACCAAGGTAAAAGTGAGCACTTTTTGTCTGTTTATAAATTTCATTGTGTACTTTGCCTTCCTAAAACACACTTAGACGTACTAGAATTTTTCCTAGAGAAATTTGTCTTTAAAGAGAGGGAAAAATCCTATTGAACTTTAACTATAAATCAGATGCTTGAATTAGTCCTACCAGTAAGTGATTTGAAGTGTAACTCAGCAACTAATCCACTGGCTTTTAAATCCATGCCATATGCATGCTCAGTCTTGCTCTTTATTTCTGCAGCATTACCAGCAAAAACATCAAATACCAATTGGAAAGACTGTTTTGAGAAATACCCTTACTTCCCACTGCTGCTTTCTTTTTTTTTTTTAATCACACTGTACATAAAAACAATCCAGCTGAATCACTGCATGTGTGGGAATAATATTCTATTTCTTCCCTGGAAATTATCTACATATCACCCCTCCTTCCCATCTCTGTAAGCAAGCACTGTGAGAGTCTGTTGCTTCTCTTATGTCAGGTGATGGAAGATGCATTTTTCTAACAGAGTGGAAAAAGAAATAGAAAAACTGCTACCTTAACTGATCTGAAAGAAAAAGTACTTACAAAACAAAAGGATGAAGCAGGAGAAAAAAGGTTTTGTTCAGGAAAAACAAAGTGGGAAGAGTAGCAATGGGAAGAAGATGATTTATTTCATAATGACAAAGAGTTCAACTCTAGTAGTATCTAATTATCTTGAAACACACCATTAATTCTAACATCTCCTATAAAAGACAGCCACATGGTTTTCCTTTAGCTCACTTGCAAAACATTGTTAGTCTGCTGGAACAGTCGCACATACAGACTATGCAGTTTGCAACATCATCATTTGAAATACAGATATATTTACTTTCTAAGCCTTAAAGTGCAACTATTAGCATGCATTTTGTATATTCTGGAATTACAGCTTCAGGTAAATTTCCAAAGATTTAAAAACACAGAGAAGTTGAAGGTATCTTTTTCCTGCGGTGGGGAATTAGTAATTCCTCATCCTGCCAACTCCCTTTGCTAAAAAAAGCATTTCAAAGGGACCAAACAACAGTTTGTAAGTTTGCTTTAAAAGAAGAGCTTAACAACTTAAAGTAACTATCAGTATCAACAGTAGTCCAATTAATATTAGCTAAACTTTACCAGTAAAACAGCAACATCTGGGTTTGTGTTAGAGATGTAACAAAAGCCACAGCTACTAAATTACTGTAACACAGGAATAGCTCTGACCCCCTCTGAACCAGCACAACAGGTATGAGTAGGGAGTTTTAAAACAAATAAAGGTCTTTTACATCAGCTCTGCAAATCACACCAGTGGTGTTACTATTAAACCAATCCAGAAGGAAACAGCAGCTCAGGTAACCTGTCTTTCTCTCTGTCTCCATGAAGCCAGGCAGTACAGATCTTTATACAGCTCAAGTATATTGCTCCTATTTTGTTAGTGTAGTAAATATTATCACATAAACAAACAATCTGTGACCTTCTGATATCTGGCAACACATGCTATCTGGGCAGAGGTGAGACTAACACACTCCCAGCAGACTGATGAACACTGCTGGTGGATAACAGGCTTGGGAAAAACCTCCACCTGAAAACTCTGAGAGGAACAAAAAACCTGCAGCACAGACCTTTGCCACCACGTGCACAGCAGCAGGTCACCCAACAGGAAGCCTGGCAAGCCTTGCATAGGGTTTTCTCACACCAGAGTGGAGAAAACTCTACTTCCACACACAGAGTCAGTTCTGCCTAGCAAATGTTCTTGTTTATGACTTGATAAATTATTTGACTTAAAGATTAGTTAAATGAAAGAATGGAGAGCAATGTAATTATTAACTCTTCTCCTTCCATCAGAGTAGATTTATTTACAACTGTCCACTCCAAATAAGCCCACACCAGTCCCTAAGAAGGAAGAGACACCACCACAATGCCAGGCTTACCCTGCTCACCTCAAAGCCAAGACAAAAGGCAGTCTGAGGTCGGGGTTCCCACCACAGCTGTGCTCCCTCCAGAAACCCCCTGCATGTCCATCTGTGCAGCAAACCTGCTTTGTAACTGCTCAGTAGGCAGGGGAACCAAGAACAGAATGGAACTCTGAACACCTCTCCTTCAGGAACATGGGTTCAAACTGAAAATAATTTAATATAAAAATATTAAGTCTAATAACTAACCACAGTTGCAGTTCATTAATAACTTTTCAGCTCCAAAATAAGAACATTTTCAGATTAAATCTGAAGTGCCAGTATGCCATCTGGAAAGTCAATGCAGATTCCCAAGCCCTTCCAGCATCTTCTTATATTCACAATCTTTTGGATGGCAAGGGGTTTTTTTTGTTTGGGTTTGGTTTCTGGGTTGGTTTTTTTAGAGGAGGGATTTTGCACAGCATTTTGGAACATTCAAGGAATATAAAACTGCTCCATTTCCTATATCAGAAGTATTCAAAATTTCTTATGAAAATATCTGAAGTTAGCAATTGCAATTAAAACCACAAGGTTGAGTTTGTAGGTTTGTCTTGGGTTGCAATGCAAGACGTAAGCAAAAGGATGTATTCTATTACCAGCTGTTAAAACAAATTTATCAGCCATACTTGTTCCTTTGGTGATACTCTGATATGGTACTAATACAAGTTTAGATGCACTGTTGTCATACCCAGGCAAAATTAAAATCACAGATGTAGTTCCCCCTCTCACTTTCAAAGTCTTAAAAACAACTGCAGTGGGTGCACTTTGAAGGAGGAGGAACAATCACACCTACTATGGCAAAGGTACAAGGAACATTTCAGGTAACTTTTTACTTTGATGAATTGTTATCTTTACAGTAGGGGTGTGCACAGTGAACTATGTTCAGATTAAACAAGGCAGTATTCGTTTTGGGACTCATGATGTAGTACTATGCTCACTTAGAGGTATATATTAGAAACTGTTTGTTCATATTCTGATTTTTCTCTTCTCCTCAGATACTCTTACTTGGAAGGCAGGATGCACAGGCACCAGAAACACCATAGGCTGCGAGCAGTAATATTGCTGAATATTTTGGAGTCAACAGCCTCCATTTGCTCTGCTTATCATCCCAGGATAGAAAGCTACAAATAATACCAATCAAAAAAGGACACTGCCTAAGCAGATCATAGAAAAATATTTCCTGTGTCACCTCAATCAGCCCAGTGATAAAGATGCACTTAAGAACTTCCATGTCATAAACTGCAAAAAACGCTTCTTCCTCTAATGTAGGTAACAGATCTCATCTTTCCAAGTAGCCAGAGAAGTTGGTCTCTGACTAACCCTGTGAGTCAACTAATGGGTTTTATCTTCTTTATTCTCTCTGAAGCTTCAGCTAGTATATCTGTCAGAACACTACTGGTATAAAAATGAGAAGAAAATACTAGACAATACTGCACTGAAATACTTCCCATGAGCCCAAAATGTTATAAGACCAATCCACACTGAAAGATGAGTAAAGATTTCACACAGCTCCTCAATTGCTGGGTTTTGCTGGGACATAAAGATAGAAGAATCAGCCCATGATGGAAAATGGGGGACTTTCAATAGTCTGACTCAGACCTAGTATCACAAAGGTGACTATTGGAACTCACTGGCATGGCACACCTGCTCACACCATTCATGTGTGCATTGACAAATTTGTGCAGTCTTCCAACAGAAGTAGCAAATGTAGTGCAAGAGGCTGGGCAGAGCTCTCACAAGCACCCTCAAGATTCATCCAACTCACTTGCTGGAACCAGTCTCTAAAAACAATTTGAAGATAATGTAGAAGTGTCCCGTGTACCCAAAAAATGAGTAGAAGATGCAGCAGTGACCACTTGTAAGAAAGGTATAAGAGGGTCGCTGTGAGCTCCACAAACTGCAGAATCAACAGAAACGGAAAGAGCACGTTTCAGCATGCCTGAAGCAGGTTTGCTTCAGAGGAGCAAAGGCTGAAGTGAACTATTCCAGCATAAAATGTTCAGTGACTTGCTGCCTACAGGCAAATACCACACTGCACAAAAAACAAGGGAGGAAGTTTGTTAATTCAGTTTGTTAATACTCTTCTGTATTCCTAGGTAGTTCTATGCCAGCAGTTGACACTGTTACTTACTATCATTGAAACTTTATCTCTTACCAACAATGTGCCCTGTCACATTTGTCCAGGTTGTAACAACAGCAGTTTCAGAAGATGACTGGTTGGTTCAAATTTAGACAGAAAAACAATGCAGATTATGTACAATGTAATGACAAGAGAGCAAAAGAAGCAGGACTGTACTGTCCTTTCTGCCTCATCTCAAAAGCAATCCCATAAGAGGCAATCCAAGAGCTTGATGAGGCAAACTTCTCTTCCATCTGATGTTGCAAGCAGAGGTACATGTAAAGAAGCTGCTTACCTCAATAACAAATTAGTACTTTAAGGTAAAAATCAACATGAAAATTTTCTCATGTGAGTACCTGCCAAGTATGACTACTACAATAGTCATTCTCCATGGATGAATGAGCATAAGATACTCAGTCTGAAGCACAACCAGAAGACCAAGTATAAAGGAGATCCTCAAACATATGAGTTGAATCACCCAACTAGAGAGTGTGACAGAACAAAGCAAAAATTAAACAAAAGTAACCCTAGGACCTAATTTTTTTCAGCCTGACTCAGTACTGTGACCTAAGACTATGATCTGCAATCACGACCATTATTCGGATCAAGACAATTCCTTCACCACACTATGTTTAACTCAATACTTTAACTGGCAGCTGTGGAAAGCTTGTCAACCAGGAGTGCCTCTGAATACATAAGAGATAAAGCCAGATGCAAGGCACAAGTCCTTCACACCACTTTCAGAAACGATATGCATACTTTAGATTAAAGCCAAAATCTTACTGAGGGATAAGGGGGAGGAATGCAAATGCACAGAAAGGAGTACTTTTTATAACAACCCTGTTGAAGTGAAACAAACAGAAAAAGCCCTCAAAACCAGAACAAAAACCACTTGCTTTTTGTAGCACATAGGAAAATATAGCTGTTCCTGAAGTAACATAGGAAGTGAACGGCTCTAAAATTAACAGTGAGAATTAAGAAAGCTTAAGAAAGTAAGCTATCACACTTCCTCAGTCTAGCTTAAACACAGCATCAAGAGGTCAGGCAGGGTCAACAAGCTTTGATTAAGGACTCCCTGTCTTCAGACTATACACACTGACTCCTAACAGAAAGATCAAACTACAGCACAATATTCCTGCATGCTGTATTTTAAAGGACATTTAAAGAAGGGCTTATCTATACTTAATATTTATGACAGGTTAATGCAAGTTCTTTCAGGTGTTACTGCATCCATAAACAAAGTAATTGTAAGAAATCACATGATACTTTCAATAGGTGTACTTAAATGTATCCGAGAGTAAATCTACACTGAGTGAAGTTGATGAGCCTGTATGGCTACTCATCTATACACCTCTCACTTACCATAGAATTCAACCCGCATTTCCCCGATTTGGAAGTTTCTGGAGGACTTTAATGTTTAAATTTGTCCCTTGTTATATTCTATTACTTGTAGAATCACAATACTATTTCCTCCACAGTCTTAACATCTTCAACATAGTATTGGCTTCTTTACTTCTCTCATAAGAGATCACACTGACAAGACAGAAGAGTGGAGGTGCACAAATACTGACTTTGATTTTATGCCTCTGTCCAGTAAAAATCCTAAAAAGTGCAATGCAAAACAAAAAAATTGCACGATGCATAAAATGCAGTATTGTGATGCAGAATACCACACCATAAAGCCTTCTCAAGCAATTGCAACAAGACTGTGCCTATTTCAATGAACATCACTTGGGAAAAATTCAGATGTAGATGTCATACCATGGAGGATGTTATGAGACCGTCAGAGAGGCAGATCTGAAATGAAGGCTGCCAAATAATCTTAATTGTCATCATGGGAGGGAAAAAATTAACAGATGTTGTTGCATCCCAGTATAAGAACCCCAGCCTCAGTCAGGCAGCCAGTCCATCCTCACTCTGAGCAGCTGTGCTAGAGCTGCCCTCCCACCCATGACCCACCCTGAAAGCTTAGCAGCCCCAAGGGGCACGATCAGTGTAGCTCAGTCTCCACAAATTTTGTGACACAGCTTTGAGGGTCAGGAAGACAACCAACAGGGACAGGCAGTATTAGAAGACCTGTGCTGAATGCAGCAATACTGATACCTTGACTGCATGACTATGGTACAACACACCAGTATCACCAATACAAAGTTACCGAGAAGATTTATACTGGCTCTAGTGATTTGTAGGAGAGAGTTTTGTACAAACCTGTAAACAAGAGTTCTGCTCCCTTGATTCATGTCTGCCTCTTGTTTTGATATCCTAAGTTCGTAGTATTGCTGAAAAAAAATCCTGCTGTGTTATCTATTGCCTGAAGTTACAAAATGATTAAAGTTCAAATTGCTCCTGCCATAGCTATTTGCAGCCTAGGAAAAACATCTGAAGCTCATATCGTGTTCACCAGCTTTCCTCTCTTTTTCTCATATACAGAAATTTTTCCTTTAGCCTCTATTTCTAGGCAAAAGCACAGAAAGTAATACTAAAAAATACTCATAATATTTTGAGCACTCTTTGGCAGTTCATCCAAAAAGATAATTTAAAAAGACAAGCACTCATAATTTAAGAATTCCCAGCATGTTCAAATAATAAATTAACATTCCAACTGCCCACTAAGAACAGCGATAGCATTTATTTGCTTATAATGTGTATTATGCAAGATTTTCACTGGTTGTGTTGCTTTATCACTATCAGCACAACTCCCTCCCTCAACACTTAAGCTGGCTACAGGCTGCATTCTGCTGCTGCTGCCAGTTCCAACATCCAGCAAGGACAGCACAGGAACCACTGTTCTACATCACATACAACATAAACAAAAAGTTTTGAAGCAACGGTAATCTCTGAAATTTTGGCATATGCATGATTTTGGGAGCATAGACACCATATTGAAAGATGTGTTCAGAAGCCCCACATGATGAGATTAATAAAAAAGAAATATTAAGTATTCCTATTATTGCCTATTCTATCATTTTAATAGTATAAGTTATGCACACAACTTCTAAAAGCCACATTTAAATTATCCCAAGTGAATTCCCAAAATCAAAAACAGACTTTACATTCTAATTTTAAATAAATTATTAGAAATGGCCCAGGAACAAAGTATAATATGGAGACAGCAGAAAAAAAAGTTGAATGGGAGAAAAAAGCAGTGATATGCTCTCGCGATACAGGTCTCCATCTATATGACAATATGATACTAGGCTTCCTAAAACTGACCTTATGCTAACAGTTTTACAATTAAAAAATAAGAGCTACAATCCCAACACGGTTTAATATAATACTAATAAAGATTCAGGATGAACAGATCCTCCTTCTTCAACACATACTGCTGTGTAAAACACACAGTGGCTCTTGGGAATCAGCAAGCACACAAGAAGGAACGATACACTCTTCCTATTACTTAATATAGACATCTCCATCTACCAAAAAAACTCTGCCAAACTTCTGTTCCTTATATAGCCACCCCAAGGTAAAAAGGTATCAAAGTCCCAAACAGAAGATATGAATTGAAGAAAACAGAGCAGTTCACAAGAATACATGCATATGCTGTTTCCTTGCATATGCAGAAATCAGCAGCCTCTGAAGTCCTCAAACTGTTTAAACAAAACATGCTGAAATGTTGGCCCTATTCCAAAATCCTGCAACCTCAAATAATACTGTTATATAATATTCACCACATATTTCTCAAAAGGTTTCATCAAACTACCTTTAGTCTGCGTCTTCATCTCTAGCAAACTTGTTTATCTCTGCCAGCCCTTCCAAAAGAAGTAATTTCTTACTACAGGAGGCTGTGGGGAAATATCCGGTTTCACTTCCATAAAACCCAGCTGACTGCCTCCAAGAGCTGCACAAGCTGTCACAAGGGTACTGCCAGGAGGTGCTGTGGCATGACTCAGGATGAAACAGAGAGTGACAATGGATCCCATCAGAGGCTACAGGAAAAGGATCTGCACTCCAGTCACATCCATGCACTTCCACCTCACAGCTATGGAGAGCACACAGGGAACTGCTCTAGGAGGCTTTTTCTGGAAGCAAGCAGATTTGTGTCCATGGATTTTTCCAAATGACTCCTTTTTACATGTGATGCACACAGTAGTGAATTCACCTGCAGTCTATGTCTTAACATATGTGAGCTCACCAAATCCAAAACACATGCAACTATTCTAACAGAGGATGCATGAAGAAGTCATGCACACACCTTGTTGTTTCACCAGAAGTCAGAAGCCTGTGCACAAAGGTGCTTGTTTCACCTACATTAAGCTTTTGTGTTAAGTAATATAACAGTAAATCAGACAACAACCTTGCATTTGTTTTAAACACTTAAGAGTGTATGATGAAAACCAACACAAATGATGAGGATGTTATCAGATTTCCCTAAGTCAGGCATTCCAGATGGTTTTACATTTTGCTGGAGGTTCACAGACTTGCTCTGCTCACACCACACTCAGCTCTTTCTGTTTGTGCTCCAGTCCACATGGAAATCACGGCTGATACCATGCAAGGGCCTGAGCAAATAGAGCTAGGGACATGCAGGGTAAGTTATCACAGGCAGACAGTCACCTTAACATGGCTCCATGTCCTCTGGTCAGCTCACACCTGGGACAATGGGTTTGTGTCTGCCCTAATGCACTTTGCTTCTTTCAAAAATGAGACTAGAAGTCCCTGAGAAGCTGACAAACTTTTCATGAAAAATGCATAATGGAATTTCTGCAGCAAAGACTTATGGCTTAAGCTATTTTCTTCCCTAAAGCAGTTATGGTTTTATTTCATGGTACCCTCTGAAATCCTGGGCAACACGCTGGGAACCCCTACAATAAATAAGCAGAAGTCTGCTCAAGTCTGTGCCAACCAGTTCAGCAGCATGGGAGTGTGTGCATGTCTGTGTGCAAACCCCTCCCGTGGGGATCACAGGATTCACTCCTTTTCATGGCAAAGTTTCCATCAGTACCTCAAAACGTGCATTCAGTATTTCAAAATGCAATCTTCTATCTAATCCACGTTTCTTCTCAGCAGTACACACCACAGATTTACCTCCTTAAGCTCACACATTAACTGGGCTCTTGCCTTCAGCTGCAGCTTACTGTGAAAACAGCTCCTACAGAGCCCCAAATTCACATCTCCTTCCTGTGTAGCACTGGGCTCTTTCCTTTGGCACAAGAATCACAGAAATCTACAATAAATAGGCCAAACTTAAGTGCAAGCCTTTATTTTTGGGTTTTGTTGCACTTAAGGCTTCTCGTTTCAGCAGTTCTTTTGTCACATTTTAGTCAGGCTCATGGTGACAAGCTGTAAAACAGCAATTTCAATATCCCCAATACTTTTTCTTTCTTTCTAATTGTGACACTCCTAACATTATTTACTGCAGCCCTTGGGATACACACGCAGAGAATCTTGTCCAAAACCCCCAACCCACACATCCTCCTACATCCCTGAGTTTTGCTACTAACTACCCTGCCAAGGCAAATCAAATTTAACTCTTTAAAGGTATGTATTAAGTCAGCAGTAACATCATTCTCATGCTGTGAAACTTTTCATTCATATTCTGCATTATCTGTTCTTTTCAGAACTGCTGTCTGATGACAGTCATCAGAGGATGGAAGACATGGAGGCTGACTCTGACTGCTGCAAAGGAACTTGCAGGCAGCACTACACAGCTGAATTACAGTGATACTTCACAAGCCACCACGTTAAGAGTACAACAAAGTCGAGTACCTGTCATGCAAACATCTGCATTATTAATAGAACTGCAAATCTGAGAACTTAGACTAAGAAAAAATATGAAAGATAGGCCAAAATACAACGTACACAACAGCATCATTTACTCAAATGGAGTAAAAATTCCTTTGAGTTGAATGTATTTCAGCACAGGTAAATGATAGGAAATATTGTGCATACTTTGTAAAAAAATCTATCTTGAAACCAAACCCAATACTGTTGTGGGTTATTTTTAAATTATTTGCTTATCTCTTTATATGTGCACATAGCATTAACTAAGAGAATATATTTCTCAATTTAAAAAAAATTAGCAGAAAATAAATCAAGATTTGACTGAACAGTTATTTAGCTTTTACCTAAAATCTCTACTTCAACATGTTTACTGCACCTAAGTCTTTAGACAGCTAGTTAGACACTGTTATGTGTTTACATAATCTGTTCAATTTGCTAAAAATTATTGGACTGGTTTTCCAGACAGCTGATCAACAGAATTGCATATTCAGAACTGGTTTTGCACAGCCATCCACACAAGTGATATCCTTGCACTGGAAATATGAATGCTACATGTCAGCTTTCAACTGTGTTTCCCAGCAAATCTGGCCTCATCTTTCTGAAAGGGAGACTGTTCCACAATTCTGCTGTATTCTAAAGAGTCAATGTTAAAAGTGATCAATTTAACAAAATTACAGGATGGTATATATAGGGAAAAGCACTGAGAGCCATTTTTTTACTTTTTCATAATTTGCATAGTAACAATCAGGGAAGAAAAAGATACCTATTAACACACAAATAATGACAAAATAGCAATGCTGGTATCTTTTTTTTCAGTAACTGCTAGAACGACTGAATACAATTTTGGAAATTTACATTGAAATCAATTAATGCAAAATATTTACTTTAGTAACAACCTCATTTGCTAGGTTACAAACCTCTCTATCCATCCTTACTGCCCACTGTCTCAGGTGCAGACAAATGCTTTAGGAGAGACAGTTGTTAAAGAGAAGCTTGCAGTCAGGAGAGAAGGCAGCACCTCAGGCCACACCACAAGCACAGGAGTCTTCACACAGCCCTGCCAGCAGCCAGTCAGTCACACTGCAACCTTCACAGGATCTAGGCACTGTCTAGGCTTTCCTAGGAAGCTTCAGCTCCTTTCAGAAATTATTTCCACAATTTTTCATTCAAGATTGTTAGCCAACAGCCTTTAAACTCTACCGCTTTTTCAAAAGGAAACTTCCATAATTTAGGAAACGCAGCGTAGGGGTGTATTTGAGAGACACTCTACCTTGCTCTGCTTTGAATAAAGGAAATAGCTAAAACAGAAGCTCAGCATCATGTAAATATATGCCACAAACAAGACAGTCAACACACATGCAGACTAAAGTATCTGAGCTTGTCTCGATACTGTTAAAAACACCTCCACAAGGGCCTACCACTTGGAGTTTGAAACTGATTCCACCAAAACTTAACTACAGCAACACTTTGAATACTTTGGCAAAGTTGTTGTTATTATTATTAATCTCTTGCTGAAGCTCACTCTTTTTTCACCCTATTATTATTACTATTACTCTCTTGTTTAAACTTACCCTTTTCCACCCTGCATCTTCAATACAGAAAAAAATTTATGAATTTACAAGACAGAGAGAGCAAAGCACTTCTAAAAATGTTCCTCAGCTTCCAAGTAAATAAGTTACAAGGCAGAGTACAACCAGAGTCCAAAAACTAACTTACAAAAATTCAGCACTTAGTATGTTCTACACACATTACTTTTAAGTTGTGTGAAGAAAGTTGCAGAAAGTTCCAAGGTACAGGGACTAGAATACCTGAAATAGCTTATTTCTGCCGTGTCATTTTATGAATTATTATAACCCTGGCAGCAAACGTAATATAGGAGCTGGCAAAGAAACACGGAGACAGAGGTGGTAAGAACTTGTCTTCCAAAACGACCAGCAAATTTGAATAGTGATTTTGACAAATCTTACAGAACAGCAATTTCAGAAGGCAAGGAGGTCGTTGCTTTCCTGTGTGCAAGGGCTGAAGGACCCTAAGGTATAAGCTGAGCACACAAAAATTCATGCTACTAAATCATTACAGATTTCTAAAATGAGCTCTGTCAGGCCTTCAACTCTTACCATACACCTCACTCATCTAGACCCTGATGGGTTCAAGGCAAAGGTTATGTTTTGAAAAGCATGAACTTTACAAAACAAAAAAAAAAATCCACAGAAGTTACCAAATGGCCTTTATCCAGGGCATCGCCCATATCAAAAGCCATCAGTGTGTTGAAAAAAAGGGGAGGGCTCAAAGCAGTTTTCAGGTAAACAGAAGACAGGTGACTGCTTGCCCTCCCTCTCCGTGGGCTCCTGCAATGCCAACTGATGAGACCTAAGCTAATACAAAAACACTAATTACAAAATATTCAGATCAGCATATGCATTCCATAGCCAGATATCCATGACAACCATTAATAACCCCACACTAAATCCCACTGCACACTATACATGCATGGAACTTTATTTCTGAGAGTAGGTGCCTGCCTGGATGCATACCTTCTCTGTTAGGTCTCAGAAAACACATTCCCCAGGAAATTACACAGTCGGTGCGCTTTCTTTTGACACTAGCAGATGATTATTGGTTTTTTTAAGTTCTAGTCCCTGTCACGCATTTGTTCCGCAAGCAGCACAAAGCATTCCATGTGAGCTTGACAGCGCTGCGGAGGGCGGGCATGCCGGCCCCGTGCCTGCCCCGGCGGCCCTCCCGTGCCTGCCCCGGCCTCGCCACACGTGCATGAGCAGCGAGGGCAGCACTCTGCGCTACAGCAGCGACAACACCGAGCACAGCGCGAAGCGGCGCTGACAGAGGAACTCCTTGTCCGAGAAGCCCGGCGGCACCGGCCGGCAGCGCGTAACACGTGCACGGGCGGTGACAGCGGAGGGCCGGCGGGGCTCCGATCCCTGCGGATAGGCGTGCCCGCAACCTTTGCATGCACACGGGCACACGGGCACACGGGCACCGCCACCGCCACCGCACGCGTGTGGCCCCGGCCCCGCGGAGCCGCCGCCCCGGCGGGCGGGACGGTCGGTGCAGGGGCTGCCCCGCACAGGCCGCTCGAGC